>JAHRHZ010000145.1:6074290-6087863 GCA_024137785.1 Ginglymostoma cirratum | reverse complement strand
GGTGACCCTTCTTATTCTGAGGAAGGGTCACCGGACCCGAAACGTTAAGTCTGATTTTTTTCTTCTCGGATGCTGCCAAACCTGCTGAGCTTTTCCAGCAATTTTGTTTTTTTTTTTGCCTCCTGTGATCAAGGTGGTTGTCCTGTGTCCCGGGTGGCTTGCTGCAGGGCCCCCCTCTTTCCTATACGTTGGAGGCAGCGACTCACATACCAGCCATGAATCCCTTCTTGTGTTCAGAGGATCCTCAGTTTTAAGGGGCGCCTACTACCCTTTTGCTCACAGGTGTTGGACTTTGGCCTCCTGGTGGCTTATTGACATGGTCCATCCTCCCTACCCACTGATACCACTCCACCCACATCATGGTCAGCGCAGTACCCCATTACTATGCACAGCTCCCCTTCCCTCAAATCGAAGTGTCCCTTTTATTTCCACCAAGAATTAGTCACCCTACTGACAGGATCCTGCCTTCAGGTGAAAGCCCATCAGACCAAACCAGAAGCAGGCAACGTGACTTTACACGTAGTGAGGTTCCACAAACAGCAATAATTTGAGGGCATTTCATGTTATGAAACACACCAAAGTGCTTCTTGGGCGGACATGGACATGGAGTCAAAAAAACGGCAACCTTAGGAGAGGTTATCAAATGTTTGTTCAAAGAGCTTGACTTTAGGCCATGAAATGACTCCACAAAGGCTGGTAACCCGTCACTAAGTCATCCTTTATTTACATATGCATAGCACAGGACGCTGACCCAGCTAGCTCAGAGCTGACTCCTGGACTGACACTCCTGTTTATATCTGTCAGCCAGGACCACCCTGATTGGACCAGCCTTACAGCCCCAATCAGGGAACTCCTATCCCATGAGGTCCACCTGGCTGACCTCATTCCAATCACTACAGGACGCATCTTAAAGGAGAAAAGAAACGAGGAGAGGTTAAGGGAATTAATCTCTGAGATTGTTACCTAGACAGTGGGAAACCAGAGTAGGATGAGGCAAGGGTGGCGAGTGCGAATGCACAGGAGGCTGGAATTGGAGAAAAGCAGAGTTCTGGGAAGATTATGGGTTTGAAGAAGATTGCAGAGCGGCAAGGAGGCTCTAATGTCATGATGGGTTTCAGCAGAAGGAGGAGTATTTTAAAAATGAGAAAAAGGAACATTGTCCCAGACTTTAGAACCTAAGGATGTCATAATCATCAAGAATTAACAGCAGTGAGTAACTCAGTTGAGCATTGAGTCACTGAGATCTGCTGGTTTTATTTAATTTCTATCTATCGATTGTGCAGCCTCCAATTAATTGTGTGGACTCCTGTCATATGATGTAAGCTGAGGTAATGTCATGTGGCTCAATCCAGTTTTGAATTTATACTTAATCATATAATGTGATTTCTCTTGACATGTAAGCAGTGATGACTGTAATGGCTAGAAATCAGTAACTGTCTTAATTTTTCAAACCTCAACCATATGCTTTCAGCCCTGAATCAAGCTTTTCATTCAGATTTGCTTGTACAGTTCAGGTTTTAAGAGTGTTACTCACTGCCTGTCTATATTGTGGCTGAAGAGTTTTCTGGAAAGCTTTGCGGTTCAATAGCAGTCAGTTGTCATGATAATTGCAAAGATATGATGCATGCCTTGTTACAGGATTATAGTCTCTCTGTCACATAGCACAATATCTGTGTTGCTGTATGAAGATGTGTTATTGTTTTACAAAGGAATAGTACTCCTACGTAGGTTTTAAAACCTCAGGTTGTTTGGAAGACATTAATGAAAATCTTGCTTTTGCATCGTGCCTTTTATGATCTCTGGGCATTCCAAGCTGCTTTACAACCAATGAAATACTTTTTTGAAGTGCAGTTGAGATGCAAGGAACAGGATAGCCAATTAGCACCATGTGAGGCTCCACAAGCTGCAATGTGGTAGGAACCACATAATCATTATTTTTAAGTAATATCGTTTGAAGGATAAAGATTGGCCAGGAGGAGCACAGGGAAGAATTCCCTCGCCTTATTTAAATTGAGACCCTGGGATATTTTGCATCTACCTGACAGGTGGCGGCCTCAATTTAAAGTCTTGCCTTTAAGATGACACTTTCACAGCAGTGCACCACTCCTGCAGTACTGCACACGGGAGTGTTGGCCTGGATGATATGTTTTGAGTCTCTGGGGTGGGATTCACAACTTATTGCTTCCAAGATCAGGTGCTACTGATTGAATAGCGGCTGAAACACACAATCATGGAGTCATACAAAACAGAAACAGACCCTTGGGTCCTACTTGTCTGTGCCAACAAAGTTTCCCAAATTAAACTAGTCCCATTCACCTGAATTTGGCCCATATCCCTCTAAACCTTTCCTGTTCATGTATTTGTATAAATGTCTTTGAAATGGTGTAACCGTACCTGTTTCTACCACTTTCTCTGGCTGTTCATTCCACCAATGAACCACTCTCTGTGTGAAAAAGTTGTCCCTCGGCTCCCTTTTAAATCTTTCTCCTCTCACCTCAAAAATATGCCCCCTAGTTTTGAACTTCCCTCCCCTCGGGGGGGAAAAAACCTTTATGCTTCACCTTATCCATGCCCCTCATGATTTTATAAAACTGCAAAGGATCACCTCTAAACCTAACACACTCCAGGAACAAAAGGTCCCAGCCTGTCCAGCATCTCCTTATAACTCAAACCGTCCTGGTTTGAGTTCTGGTAGCATCTTTGTAAATCTTTTCTGATCTCTCTCCAATCTAATCATTAACCAGGGCAACCAGAACTATGCACAGAACTCCAAAAGTGGCATCACCAATGTCCTGTACAACCTCAACATGATGTCCCAACTCCCGTGCTTAATGGTCTGTGCAATAAAGGCAAAGGTTCCAAACGTCTTCCGACACAACTTCCAAAGAACTATGTACCTGAACCCCTAGGTCTCTCTGTTTCACAACACTACCTAGAGCCCTACAATTAACTGTATAAGTCCTGCCCTTGTTCATTTTTCCAAACGCAATACCCTCGCATCTATGCAAATTAAACTCCATCTGCCACTTTTCAGCCCGTTGGCCTAATTGATCAATTGTCACCTTGAGTTCAAGTTTTAAGCCCCAACAAATGTGAGCACAGAAGTGAGTGGGTGCATGACTTTGCACCACCAGCCACTGTATCACTTTGCTGTCTCCGTCTCCCCTTCCATCTCCAGGTCACAGACGGGATGGAATGGGGGTTGGTGAGGGTGATGTTGGTGATTGTTCTGCAAACTCATAAGCAGCAGATTGCAATTGACCTTGTTATATGCCTTTTTGTCAAAGGCCTACTGGAATTTTCCAATCAGACTCTGGGTCTGAGTGTTGCCCACCTCCCACCACCCCTCCCTTCCTGGTCTATTGCCAGGAGGCCTACCTCAGGCAGACTTTGAGGGCATCCCTCCCTGCAGCCCTGACTCCCTTTCTATGCTGGAAAACATTGCATTCACCTCTCCACCCCAGTTTTGAGGGCCTGTCTTTTGGCCATGAATTTTGCTAGCTTGGGTAAGAGCAGAGCTGGATGGCTATTACCCAGATCTGACCCGGTTTGACCAAAGCCTGTAGGTAAGTCCTGCCCCTTGACTAGGACGAGGATTTCATGAAATTCCTACTGCTCAAATCAAAGCTCTTTCGTGGTGAAATCGATCCTCACAGAACAGAGGAAGAGTTATCTCCAGTGTTCCATCCAGCTACATTTTCAATTAGTAGTTGACGGAAAACCAAAAGAACCTGTCGTTTGTCTCGTCTTTAGCCCCTGGCGTCAAACAAAACCTTGCATTAGGCACAGAGTGCATCTACTCTGGTTACCCATCTGAATTATTGTCTTACAACAGCCTTTCGTAGACAGCTGGAGCCTTGAAAACCTTTTGCTTATCAGTGAATTATTGGAAAGAATCTGTCATCATTATTATATCAAAGCTGGTTTGAGGGAGATAACTCCAAAGAAAAAGATTTAGTGGATTTTTATTGTTTGTCTCCAGCATACAACTTGAAGATGCCTTTGATCCCAGTACATTGCCTGGGCCTGTTAATGAATACATTTCATGGATACGTTCGCTCTGTAGTGCTCAGGATTCACACCTAGTCCTGTGTATCCATTGCCCTGTGCTCGTTAACTGGCATTAGCTTCCAGTCTGACAATGTCTTAATATTAAAATTCTTACATCTAAATACCTCCATGTCATCACCCCTACCCATTTCTGTTAACTCCTCCAGTCCTACAATCCTTTGAGATCTCTCTGCACCTATCCACTTCTAGTCTTTTGCACATTCTCTTTTCCATCTCATCGCCATCAGTGGCATTGAATTTAGCTACCTAGACCATATGGTCTATAATTGCCTCCCTAACCCTTTCCACCTTTCTCTCCTTTTTAAAGGCACTCCTGAAAACCTACAGTTCTGAATCGTTTTTGGGCAATTCAGTGTTAAGCTTTGTTTTGTAACAGCCCTGTGAAGCCCATTGAGACTTTTATTAGGTTAAAGGTGCTTTATAAATCTAAATTGATGTTGTTTTTGTCTCTATGGCTGGCGCAGCTTTTAAAAGGCAATGGAGAGGGGGGTAACAAAAACTGCAGATGCTGGAGTCAGAGTCAAAACAGTGTGGAGCTGGAGGAACAAAACAGGTCAGGCAGCATCAGAGGAGAATCACTGTTTCAGGCCTAGACATCCCATCAGGACTGGAGAGGGGGAAGGGAGCTCGGAAATAAAAAGAGGGAAGAGGGGTGGGGCTGGGGGCAGGTAGGTGGGATGGCAATAGGTGGATGCAGGCAGGGGTAGTAGGGAATGTTCAGTGGGAAGAGTGGGGCAGATAGGTGGGGAAGAAGATGGACAGGTAGTGTCAGGTCAAGGAGGCCAGGATGAGAGGGAGGGTTGGACATGGAATGAGGCTGGGGATGGGGAGATTTTGAAAATGGTGAATTCTACATTTAGGCCATCGGGCTGTAGGCTCCCGAGGTGGAATATAAGGTGTTGTTCCTCCAGCTTGCATTTGGCATCATTGTGGCACTGGAAGAGGCCCAGGATGGACATGTCACCCAGGGAATGGGAGGGGGAGTTAAAATGGTTAGCAACTGGAAGGTGTTGTTGATTATAGCGTACAGAGCACAGGTGTTCCGCAAATCTGTCACCGAGTCCCTACGACATCTATTTCGGCACCAATATCTATTTCAAACCTCCCAACTCCCACAGCTACCATGACTACACCTCCTGTCACCCACCCTTCTGCCAGAATGCGATCCCTTACTCCCAATTCCTCCACTGCCACCACATCTGCTCCCAAGATGCAGCGTTCCACTTCAAGGCATCCCAGATGTCCTCCTATTTCAAGGATCGCAACATCCCCCCTCCGTTGATTGGAAATGCCCTCAACTGTATCTGTTGCATTTCCCGCACTTCTGCCCTCAAACTTCCTCCCCGCTAACAAAAATAAAGACAGAGTCCCCCTGGTCCTCACATACCACCCCACCAACCACCGCATCCAGAGTATCATCCACCGCCACTTCCGCCACACTACAATGAGCAGCACGGTGGCTCAGTGGTTAGCGCTGCTACCTCACAGCGCCAGGGACCTGGGTTTGATCCCACCCTCGGGCGACTGTCTGTGTGGAGTTTGCACATTCTCCACGTGTCTGCGTGGGTTTCCTCCGGGTGCTCCGGTTTCCTCCCACAGTCCAAAGATGTGCAGGCTAGGTGGATTGGCCATGCTAAATTGCCTGTAGAGTTCAGGGATGTGTAGATTAGGAGGTTGGGTCTGGGTTGGATGCTCTGGAGTGGACTTGTGGTGCCAAAGGGCCTGTTTCCACACTGTGTAAGGATTCTATGAAATCCGACCCCACCAGCCCTATCTGCCTTTCGTAGGGAGCTCTCACTCTGTGACTCCCTTGTCTGCTCCACACTCCCCACCAACCCCACCACACCCAGTACCTTTGCCTGCAACCGCAGGAGGTACTGCACATGACCCTACACCTCCCCGCTTACCTCCATCTGAGGCCCAAGACAAACTTTCCATATCTGACAGGGGTTCACCTGTACATCCTCCAACCTCGTTGGGTGTATCTGTTGCTCCCAATGTGGCCTCCTCTATGTCGGTGAGACCAAACGTAGACTCGGTGATTTGCTGAGCACTTGCACTCTTGTATGCTATAATCTTCCCCCTATTTACTCCCCAGCTCCCTTCCCCCTTCCCCGGTGCTGATAGGATGTCTAGGCCTGAAATGGCAGCTCTCCAGCTCCTGTGATGCTGCCTGACCCTGCTGTGTTCCTCCAGCTCCACGCTGTGTTGAATGGAGGCGGGGGTGAATCATTGAAGGTGGCAGCCAGTGTTTGGAGTCATGCTTTAAAATGAAGCCTGATTGCAGAAATCATCCTTTGGGGGAGGGGAACATGGGTGTGGGGAGGTGGGAAATGGGGGGTAGAAATCATTCTTGAAAGTGGAACGTAGTGGTTGGAGTCATCTTTTGATAGAGACTTCACCAGCAGGAGGTAACTTCAAATCTATGAGCAATGGAAAGGTCACTTTGGCATCCAGCAGCTGGAGAGCTCATCCCGATTTTGTTTATTTTTTTTGTTTTAAATATTTAAAATGCCAGGCTGTGAGGGTTTATGAGTCTGTAAATCATTACTGCTGCCTTGTGAGAAGCTGTCTCTCAGATAGCATGATGGACCTAATGCTGTCTTACCTTGTACAGTTCTTCGGGCAATGCATTTTGTCGTAACTTAGGACTGATTCCATCCAGTCAACTGGATTGTCCCATGACAGCTGCTTTTGGGTGACATTTCAGAGTACATTAATGAATTGAATCTCAAAAGTCCTGGATCCATACTAACCCAATACTTTATCATTAGACTCTATGGTAGGAATTGGTATTGCTCTATAAGTTAATGCATGCAGTTATAACCACAAGAAAATTTTTTTCAAAGCAGTATTTTATCAAAAACTTCCCACTTCCTCTTTCAAGGCAGACAACGGTTCTAAGGATAATGACTGCCTTCAGGCCCCTTTCCCAGTTGCTCAGCCTCTATTTTAAAGCTAGGTATTTGAGAGCAAATCAATTATTCGATCACGGAGAATTGTCTTTGTTTCACCTCTAGTCTATGCATTCATTTTATCACAAGGGAGAAGTGCTATGGTGGGAGTAGGAGTGGGCAGTGTGTTGCCAGGGGTGTTGCTAAACACCAGAGTTGCTTGTTCTGCCTTAAACTGAACTGGTTATGGGGCCAATTAAGGCCCCTGTCCCACACTGATGTTTCCAGCCAGTGTGCCCACACAAAGGGGGTGACTTGCCAATGGCAGCTCAATTTGTAAAACTTGCTGCTGCTGCCATTTGTGTAAAGTTTGCACAGCTGCAACTACTGCCCCTCCTTCTAGGGTGGTCACCCTCCACAAAGATGTTCTGGCAACTGTGGTCGTTTCAACTTGTATGAATATTGAAAAAGCTGAGGGTTGCCTCCATTTGGCAGCACCATCTCCCCCTCTCTCTTTCACCTTCCTTTATGTGCAGTGGCAGACAGCGGCTCTCTCAAAGCTGGAACACATTCCTATCGTCTCTCTCGTGTTGGTCGCTCTCCTGCCATCCTTCATTTGACTGTGAGAATACAGCCATTATTTGGCCAATCCTACAAAAGAATTATGACATGTGACTAATCCCAACATGATGCACAATTGGGTCTGCATTTGATCCTAATGTCAGGGTCGCAACCCTGCACAGAAGTGAGTTTGGAGTTGGATTTTGTCAGATAACACTCTTATATGATGCATCCTTTGTCATTTACTCCTTTTAAAGTTGCTATATCAATGCAAGTTGGAGCCACTTGTTATCCTCGTTTCTCTTGGTTGACCATTTATGATGATTCATATTTTATAATGAGTGTTTCTGGTGTAACCTGCACTTTCCTCGTGAGAATCATGAAGCGTTAGTGCAGTTTGTGTTCCTAACAACAATTCCATAGGTCTCTTGATTGCAGAATGTACTTTATCTGGTTGGTCAGCAGGTGAGCCAAAAGGATTTTAATCTGACTGTAGCCTCCTGTACACATGCACCACATATGCAGTTTGACTGACTGCGGTGCAAGCCAAAACAATGAACTGAAAATGTAATTCCATAGCTGAAGCTCACAGTAAAGTCAGAATGGATGTCTGGTGACATTTGTGATGTTCATAATGTAGCAGCAACGTCATAATCTGGGAGATTCCGGCAGTTCATAAGATCCATTGTAAGCCCAAGTCTGTTGTGTCCTTGGCCACAACATGTGCCATATACATTTTACACAGAACAATCAATGCTGGGCAAATCCAAGACATTAGATTTACAATCCTGAGCCGAACATGCAGCCGTAATTCCACGCCAAAAATACAAGCATGATTAGAAATGAACCAGCTGAGACCATTTCTTGGGCCGCATGCTCTTTGACCCCAGTGCTGACATATTTGACTCACCGCTTTTGTATATGTGCCTCCCTTCCCGACTCTTTCTGTCCCTTTCCTCCTTTTCTATCTGTATCTTTCCTCCTTTTCTAACTGTATCTTTCTTTCATTAATTGCGAAAAAAAGAATCACGATCCTTGTCTTCACAAATGGCTATGTAGAATAGAAAAGAACACGGAAGTTAGGCTAAATCTTTGTAAACGCACTGCTGAGCTGTCAGCTGTGGTCTTCCGTCCAATTCTAAAGGCCAAACCTTGGAAAGCATGAGAAGGCCTTGCAGAGGAGATTTAGTAGAATGGCACCAGAGATGAGTGACACATCTATAATGTGGGAAACTGTATTTTTTTTTTAGCTTAAAGCAGATGCAATAAAGAGGAAATAAAAGCAAAATACTGCAGATGTTGGGATGCTGAAATAAAAACAGAAAAGTGCTGCAGTTGACATTCTGCACAGATGCTGTCCAACCTGCCGAGAGAAACCAAGTCAACGTTTTGAGTCCAATGTGGGCAACCAAAGAAAAGTGACATTGGACTCCTAACATTCACCATTTCCCTCTTTACACTAGGCGCCAGACCTGCTGAGTCCCTCCATCACATTACCTTTTTATTAATGTGAAAAAGGAAGATTCAATGGAGATTTTCAAAACAATAAGGGATTTTCACGGAATAGCGAGGGAGAAACAATTTCTGCTGGCAAGTTTGTTCAATAACCAGATGACAAATATTTAAATGTTTACTGGTTTAAAAAAAAAGTTGGGGTAAAACATTGGAAGCATTTTGTTTTTGGGATCTGGAATGCAGAGATTTCCTATCAAGAGATTTTGCCATCTGCTGATTAAGTTCAGTGCAGGTGTCATTCAATCTGTTATTAGGTGCAACAAGAAGCACAAGGGCTGTTTCTGTGCTACAAAGACCAGATTGAGGTGATGAAGGGTTGTGTCTCGGAAAGTGAGGATTTCCCAACTTATACACTCGGGGCTAAACCTTGATGATTCCACGCTGCCAGATCAAAAGGTTGGCCACTGGAAATGTAGCTCAGAAAATCATGCTCAAGCAAGCCATGATTTTCTCTCCAATTAAGCGTAGTGGCCAGAATGTTATGTGTGTGGTTTCCCAATTTGTACCATCATGGACAAGGCTCCACAGGAGGGAATATGAGTTGAAATCCCACTGCAGCATCTGCAGAGTTTAAATTTGATGAAGTAAAATTGAAATAAGATGCTTGTATTCACACTAGTAATCTTGAAGCAAATCAGGTTTTCATTGGAGAAAATCTGCTTCGTTATCATCCTTTAAGGAAACAAACTGTCATCTGTAGCCTGTCCAGTCTGTGGATGACATCAAACCCTGTGCAATGTGGGTTGACTTTTAACTGCGCTCTGAATTCCCCTAGCAAGCCACTCAGTTGAATCAAGTCAATACACAGTCTGATAACGTCAGGCTGAGTACCCAAAACGTCACCTGCAAGTATCAAGCTTGGAGACAGTGGAAATACACAAGTCTGCTTGTATTTCAAGCAAATCAACATTGTTTGATAAAGGGGAGCTAGTAAATGTGGTTTACTTGGACTTACAAAAAGCATTCAATAAAGTCCCGTATAAGAGACTAGAATCTAAAATTAAGGCACCTGGGATTGGTGTAGTGTTCTGACATGGTTAGAGAATTAGTTGGCAGGCAGGAAACAAAGAATAAATGGATCTTTCCCCATGTGGCAGCCAATGACTAGCAGGATCCCATAGGCTCAGTGCTTGGACCACAGTGATTCACAGTATACATGATTTAGATGAGGGAACTAAATGCAATATCTCCAAGTTTGTAGACGATGCAAAGCTGGGTAGGAGAATGAACTGTGAGGAGAACACCGAGATGGCTCAGTGTGATTTGGATAAGTTGAGTGAGGGAACAAATGCGCACCAGATCAAGTATAATCTGGATATATATGGGGTTATTCATTTTGGTAGCAGAAACAAGAAAACAAATTATGATTTGAATGGCAATTAATTGGAAAAGGGGGAGATGCCACAAGACCTGGGTGTCCTTCCACAGTCACTGCAAATAAGCATGCAGGTGGAACAAGTGGAGAAGAAGGCAAATGACATGTTAACCTTCATTGCAAATGTATTTAAGTCTAGGAGCAGGGATGTCTTACTGCAATAGTATAGGGCTTTGGTGACACCACACCTGGAGTATTGTGTGCAGGTTTGATCTCCATATCGAGGAAGGATGTTCTGGCAATGGAGAGAATGCAGCGGAGGATTACTAGACTGATTCCTGGGATGGCAGGATTGACATATGAAGAGAGACTGGATTAGTTAGGACTATATTCACTGAAGTTTAGAAGAACGAAGGGGAGTTCTTAGAAAGTTATAAAGTGCAAACTGGACTGGAAAGGGTAAATGCAGGAAGGATGTTCCCACTGACCGGGAATTCCAGAGCCAGGGGTTCACAGTTTACGGAGTAAACCATTTAAAATTGACATGAGGAGAAATTTCTTCAGCCAGCAGAGTGCTAAACTGTGTGGAATTCTGTGTCGTAGAAAATATTTGAGGTCAAGATATTGAATGTTTTCAAGAAGGAATTAGTTATATTTCTTAGAACTAAAGGGATCAAATGGTATGGGAACAAAGTGGCAATAGGTTACTGAGTTGGATGATCAGCCAAGATCTGACTGAATGGTGTAGCAGGCTTGAAGGGCAGAATGACTTACCACTGCTCCTCCTTTCTATGTTTCAAACTGCTTTTGGCAGAGCAAGGGAGATGAATTTTTCACTGCAGAACTGGAACCAATTGGAGAATTGACTCTCCCTGCCTCTCCAGAAGAAAAATAGCAATCAAACAGAACTGTTTGGAGAGGGGCAGTAAGACACTGAGAATTTAGAATGCATATCTGCAAAATTTGCTACTACTGATTGTGTAATACAGCAACCAAACAACCTTCGTCTCAGATTAAAGTCTTCTGTTTCAAAAACACCTTTGGACTTTAAACAGTATATTCATTACATCTTTTTGTATGTATTGATTTTAGGGAATCCATGATCATAGTTACGTAAATGCAGTCAACGACTTGTAGCAATTTTCTGGTAGTTCTTTTTTCATTTACCCATGGGACATGGTTGTCACTGGCTGAGCCAACATTCATTGCCGTCAATAGTGTTGGTGACCTGCCTTCTTGACTGCAGAACTAAAACCAATTGGAGAATTGGAGTCGCAGTTTATCTGCTAAGGGTATGGAATTCCAGGATTTTGACATAGTGACACTGAAGAAATGGCAATATGTTTCCAAGTCGGGATGGTGAATTGTTTGGAGGGCACTTGTGGTCGGTTGTGTTCCCATATATCTGCTGCCTTGACCTTCTAGATACGGGTTCTCTTAGGTTTGGATGGCGCTAAGGATCCTCGGTGAATTGGTGTCTTGGGTTTATTGGATTTGTTAAGAAGCTCAGTTTGCATACAATAAATGAGTTAATTAGATAAAGAAAGCATACAACTGTGACAATTTGAATGCTTCGCTGATCCTGTAGCCTTACTATAGAATGGAGGAGTAGAGGCAGTGCAGTACTATGTCCCAGCTGTCTTCATTCTTCACTCAGGCTGATGTAGGGAAACTCCTGGATTTGCCTCAGGAAGATAGTGGTTTGTCTCTCTGCTTTGCTCTTGCACCTTCCTCCCTGTCCATCCTTGTTAAAACACCTTATTATGTATGGCCATCAATGCTATGCAGATCACCTGCCCAACACCTCTTGGCCAATAATCATGGGCCAGTATGGCCATTGTCCCTTTGTCCATCTCCATTTAAATGTTAGCTTTCGATCCTTCTAAGACAAGACCTCCTTTTTTTTTGCAAACGATACACTGATAACAGGGTACATTAGGCACCAGATAAATTGTTGACATAATTCAGTGCGCATCATGACCTCCAAGTTTCACATAATCCTTCCTGTTTTGTTTCTCCGTGCTAGAATTTTGACGAGTCAATTACTGCTGTAATAGCTGTAAAATTAAATCTTGTCCTAGGGAAATTCAGTTTTTAAGTGAACCCAATTTTGAACATCCTGGACACTACCCCTGTTTTACTTTGTACTTGAGTGTGTATGCTTGAAATCATGTCTTTATTATTTTTCTCAGAGTTAGCAAATAATAAAATTTGCTCTTTATTTTACTCAAGTGAACCTTGTATTTGGTTCCTTACTGCCACTGTGGAAATCTGTTTACGTCATTTTAATTGGAGAGAGGCATAACCTCACACTAAAAGGCCATAAACATTTGTTGTGGCCAACCAGAATCATTGAGAAGAGAGGAGCCAAATTATCTGTCCTCTTCTGGTGGTAAAACGTCTGCCAGACCAGGCTTGAAGGAGGTGGTAAGACGACCAACATAAGGGGAATTTGCTTCACTTCATCCTTACCAACCTACCTGTTACGGACTCATCTGTCAATGGTAGTATGTAGACAGAATCCCACCTTCACACTGAGGAACCTCTCCAACATATTGTCTGGCACTGTCATTGTGCTAAATGTGATAGATTTGCAATAGATCTAGCTTCTCAAAACTGATCACTTATGATTCACTGTGATCCACAAGCAGCCAATCTTCAACCAATTCAATTCAATGGACATGAGTGTAATGAGCATAAGCTGTGGATCCTGACAACATCTCCCAGATTTCATGCTTGAAAACCTGTGTTTCAGAATTCCACACCACCAGCAAACTGTCCCAGTATGGCAAAACATCGGCATCTACCTGATAAAGTGGAAAATTGTCCAGGTGTGTCCTGTCCACGTACAGTACGACTAATCCAAACAATCATCAGCAAAGTGGTGGAACATTTGAACATAATAGCAAGCATACTTATTCACCAGCAATGAAATGCTCACTGCTTATGTTCCACTAGGACCGCTCAGCTGCATATTGCTTTGCAGCCTTGATCCAAAATGAAATGAGCAGCTGAATCCCAAGGATGAAGGGCGAGTGTCACCGAGACTTGACATTGAGACAGGATTAAATCTTAAATAACAAGCATGGGGCTGGATGAACACAGCAGGTCAAGCAGCATCACAGGAGCAGGAAAACTTGACGTTTCGGGCCTAGACCCTTCATCAGAAAATCAGATTTTCTGATGAAGGGTTTAGGCCCAAAACGTCAAGTTTTCC
>JAHRHZ010000145.1:5989204-6073890 GCA_024137785.1 Ginglymostoma cirratum | reverse complement strand
TTTCCTGCTCCAATGATGCTGCTTGACCTGCTGTGTTCATCCAGCCCCATGCTTGTTATCTCGGATTCTCCAGCATCTGCAGTACCTTTTATCTCGGATTAAATCTTAATGTGCCTTATGGGGACTCGAGCATAATTGAAGCCAATAGGAATACTACCTCTGGCAAGTACTCCTCCAAGTTGCAGACTGTCCTGCCTTGGAGCCATATTGCCATTCTTTCATCATTGCTGTGTCAAAATCTTGTTATTCCCTCCATTACACCTACACCCCATAGACTGCAGCTTACCTTCTCAAAGGAATAGACAAGAGGTGCTGGCCTTGCCAGTGATGCCCACACCCCATGAATGAATTTAAAAAGAAAACTTTTGTTTACTAGAACTAATATCTCTCAATGTGGTTTGGTGTCATATTTTGCAAGGTGACTCTTGGGTGTATACTTTTGGAATGTTTCACTGCATTGAAAGTTCTGTATAAGTTCAAGTCACTGTTGTTGCAGTGTGCAGTCCCAGCCTCCTTTGTCCTATTTGCAGCTCATAGCTTTGTAGAGATAGGAAATTCCTGCATATTACTTTTAAATTAATACACGTAACTAAGGTGCACAGATGCATTACATCAAATGATAGATAATGCACCCTGTTTCCATTATTTAATTACTCATCAGGTAAGTTTACTGCTTTATGAAGCCTATTAATCAGTATGTAACCAATATAATTCTTTCATTCCGCGACATGGAACTTTATAGTATTGATAATTAAACTATATATTACATTAGAATGACTTTGGATATCATTTCATCTGTTAGTCGCGGGTGGCAAATCAAGTGAAGCTTCCAGAATTTGAAAGTAATAGATTCACCATGACGTTGGATCATAAAAATATCACCCATCAGCAAGAATTTAGCAATGGCCAATCCTTTCCCATTTTGAAAACCACAGTAACGGATAGATTTGATTAATTGTAACAATCACATGGAATAGCTGCTGTCATAAAATCATGGCAATATGATACTGTACTATATTTCCTGCCACCTCCCTCATTACTTTTGCAAATGGCTTATATTTAAATCAATGAAGGGTTGCATTAGATTGCCTCACTGTGCGACATCTTGCTAATAACAAAATCTCTCCTCACCCATGTAATGTTCTTCCTGTTTCTATTTTCCTTTATGCTCTAAAGCTCAGGAATTTTGAATTGTGGTTCGCCTACAGTCCCAGCAGCTCTGGTATAATTTGAGAGTGTGTTTTGGTGGTGTACTTTACATATTGCCTGTACATTACAGGCCATCTAGCCCCCTCCAGCCTGTCCTACCAGTCGATCCCCACTTACCCACTTCCAATGCAGATGCCTTTATATCCTTCCCTGGCAAAACTCTTATTAGTCTTAGCCTTGAAAATTTCAATTGACTCACCGTCCGTAACAGCTTAGGGAAATGAATCCCTGATTTCCGTAATGTTTTCTGTGAAGAATATCACTTGTAAATGGCTGTGTTCTAAGTTTAAGATGATGCCCTTCGTCCTACATTGCCCCACCAGAGGAAATAGTTTGCATATGAATTAGAAGGAGTGGGCCATTCAGCCCCTCAAAGATGTTCTGCTATTTGATAAGATAATGACTGATCTAATTGCGACCTCAAGTCCACGTCCCTGCCTACCCCAATAACTTTTACCTCCCTAAAGTTTTGGCAAAGGTCTGTGGCAGCAAAGCCAGTTATAGTGCCCAGATCATCCTTGTATTTTCCATGCTTACATAAACAGATTGTATTTCTATCCTTCTCTAACTTGAGATTTTGTGGAGTTTGTGATTAATCCGTTTTTGTACAAACATTGACAGTTGTAGACCATTAGGATGGACAAGAGAACAGTGGTACTTTAATGATTCTTTTTCTAGCTTCTTCCGTCGTGGTGAAGAATTGACTCTGTCCATGTGTTTCTGCTCTCTTTCCCTTCCTTCCACCTCCCCAATATAATCTCAATAAGATTGAAAGCACTAGTCTGTATGTGCACATTTTCACTCAAAAAATGCACAGATGCTCCTATTGACTCCCTTGTGCTGTGGCTTCAGAGCCCTGGGTGGGATTTGGTGGGCATTGACGGTGGTTAGTTTACCTGCTGGTCAGGTGAAGGATGACCCAATGTGAGGTGGTAGAAGGCTGCTGGTGGCAGTAAAATAGTAGCTTTAGACTACAATAATGGGAGAACATTAGTAGCACTCAATGGGTTCCAAGTGACCATTTAAATTGAGAGTCACAGCACCAACTTGCACTTATATAGTGCTCTTCACAGAAACAATATCTGGCAAACATGAGCCACATATCACCAGGGCATTTGTTTTAAGGAGCCTCTTCAAGATGAAAGAGAGTTTGGTAGGTAGACTTACTAATGTTACAATATGGAGACAGCCAACCAAATTGAATCAGCACCCCAGTCCCTGTATTTGCAACTCAGTTAATAGCTCAAACAAAAGAGCTAACAATTTGTTAACAAGCAGTAAGTTAAGCAACAAGGTAATCTAATTACATTCTAAGTTAAATCCAATCCTCTTTAATTCTAGCTCCAATTCTCTCTCAAAGACAAACAGGCACTGTTAAGAAATATATTAAAAGGGAAAATTAAATGAGATGTAACTAGACAGCTCACTTAAGTAGTTTCCACAATCCATAATATCACTGGCATATGGGATTATGTCTTGCTTAGTTTCTGATGACACTGGTGCATGCAGAAAGCTTCCACTAGGCTCCAAGAAACATTTATTTAATTGTTAAAACTGAGATTCTATTCTCCAAACTTTCAAAAAATTGATAATGAGAGGGCAACGAGGGAGCAATCAATGTTCTGTCCTGTGTCATTCATAGCCACAATCTTTCTGACTTAAATACAGTCCGCAACAATTTAAAACTCTGGCAGACATGACAGACTGGCCATCTCCCCACAAGGTCCCCATTACCATTCATAATCTGCCATCTGCTTGATCAAAAGACCTCTCTGGCATCAAAGCATCTATAGAGCACTTTTTTTTAAACAAGGCACAAACTTCAATTAACTTTCGGGCCCGGCCTCCTGAACAAATAACAGTTTGTCTGTTTTTTTTAAACAAGTTGTTACTCACAATCCAAAGGTCACCTTCAGCTCTCAGTTCACCATTAATCGAAAACTCAAAGCGATAATAAGAATTAAATAAAATGATGAAAACTCAACATGTGTTCTAACACGACATTTAGGATTGAGGCCAATGATGTTATGTTTACCTATGATGGGGTGGAATATAATCAAAGACCAGAATTGGAGGAGCACAGGGATCTTGGAGGATTGTAGGGCTGGAGGAGGTTGCGGTGATGGCGCAGGGCAAGTTCATAAAGGGATTTGAACAAGAGGTTGAGTGTTTTATATTCAAAGCATTACTAGATCAGTACCCAATGTCGATCAGTGAGCACAGGCATGATGGGTGAATGACACTTCATGCAACTTAACAATGAAAGTAAGAGCTTAAATTTATGCCACCATTGCGATTCTTAGCACATTTTGGCATGATTGACCTTATTATCCTTCTCAAACACCTCTCCTGTGATTTTTAATGAGTGAGACTGCACTCGCCTGGTTTATTAACTCCCCTGTATCCATTCTTACATATCCAATTTCAGCCTTTAGATCACCTGAAATAGTTACTTACTCCCAAATTGTTATCTCTGTGACATTTCCCTCAGGGTCTAGACTTGGCTTCCTCCTGATTCTCATCTCTATGCTGCCCCCTCAGCGACATGACCTGACAACACAATGTAGGATTGCACAGGCATGGGATGGTACTCACTAACTCTTGACTTCTGCGTTGTCTTTAGCATTCTGACCACGCAATATGCATGACTAGATGAACAAGACTAAGCATTGGGAAGGTTAAACTTTCCTTCCCTGGGCACTCTATCTGCCACTCCATGACATCGGTCTGAGTTAGACATGTTGTTTACAACGTTGGCATTTTGTTTGGTTCCATGTTTTTTAGGCTATATATCTGCTCCAAAACTATTTTCTCCTCCCAGTCACCAAGTTCTGACCCTGCTTCAGCTCATCGGCTACTGAAACCCTCATCTCTGCCTCTAGACTTGATTATTCCGATACTCTGAATCTGCCTGGCTTTCACCCTGCAAAAATTGGCATTAATCTTTAAACTCTGTGTTTGTACCTCAACTTTGACCAGGTTCTATTCACCCATCGCCCCTGAGCTTGCTGACGTTACATTGGCTCCAAGATGACTACGCCTTAACTTAAAATTTGCATCCTTGTTTCACATTTCTTCATGGACTCTTCCCTGTCACTGACTCTGTAACTTCTTCTAATCCTAAACATGGAACCATACAAAATAGGAGTGGGCATGGGCCATTCAGCCCATCAAGCTACCATTCAGTATAATCGTGATCAATCCTCTATCTTAACATGCTACTCCTGCTCTTTCCCCATGTCCCTTGATGCCATTATAGTCTAGAAATCAATTTCTTCCTTAAATATATCCAGTGGCTTGACCTCCAGAACCTTCTGTTGTAGAGAATTCCACAGATTCACCATCCTCTGAGTGAAGAAATTTCTCCTCATCTTAGTCCTAAATGGGCTGCCATGTGTCCTGAGACCATGGCCCCTTGTTTTGAACAGCCCCTAAGGGAGCAACATCATCCCTTTATCCAGTTTGTCCAACCCTGCTGAAATGTTGTACGTTTCAATCAGATCTGCTGTCATTTCTCTTAAATCCCAGTGAATCCAGGCCCAGTCATCCCAGTCTCTCTCCTTCTACAGCTATACTACCATCCCAAAAATCAGTCTGGTGCAACTTTACTGCACTCACTCTATATCCTTTCTATATCCAGATGGGACTCAAGATCTCCGTGCCCTTCCAATCCTGGGCCTCTTCTGTCTCTTGAACGGCTATCAAGCCAGCGTTGGAAGCAAGCTTTCAGCCTAGGTCCTAATATCCGGGATTTATCCATAAACCCTTCCTTGATGATGCTCCTATGAAGCACCTTGGTTTGTTTCATTAAGTGTTGCTATATAAATGTGAGTGGTCGCTGTGGTTTTTCAACGTGAATGGAAGGAAGGTATTGCATGTTCAAATGTTAATTTGCCTTGGCTTGCAGTGAGCATGCTCTCTGTGAGCTGGTTAGCCCACTCCCTGGCTCGATTTTAAAAAGCCCTTTGCTGCCAGGCAGCCATCTGGCCTGCTGTTCCTCTCCCAAACTCCCTGTGACAGCTTGTTTATATCCCCATACTTCTGTTTGTCAGCCTGCACGCACATCACATCAACATCGGTTTAGATTACACTACCCTGCTGTGGAATGTGTTTAATTTGCACCTAATCTCAGACTGTGTGGAATTACTGAGGGGAGCAATAACCCTCCAGTCATGGGTCAGACTTTGCTTTCACCGTGGAAATCGCCACAGCCCTACACATGACATTCTTAGTTTTGGAATTCTCTCCCTCTACCTTTTTCTCCTCCTTTTAAGATATTGCTTAAAAGTTCCCTCTTTGACCAGGTTTTTACTGTACAGTACTAATGTCGCCTTTTGTGGGTTGGTATCAAATTTCGTCTGACATTGTTCCTCTGAAGCACTTTGAGGTATTTTGCTATGTTAAAGCTTTGTACAAATCCATAGTGCAGGCAGGGTTTTTTTAAAACTCTATTTTAAGCAAAATAGAAGTTTAGTGGCAAGACTAAAACCAGCTGTTTGCGTTGTTCCTCGGGCTTTTGGAGGTTCATATAATTAGCAATTATGCAATGCTTTCAATAGTTTGAAGGGATGGGGTTCCTTTTCTTTTGTTACAGAGTGTAATAGTTGCATCAGCAGTGACTCACTGGGTGGCACTCGGGCTGTGGTTTAAGTCCCACTCAACACTTGAACAAAAAAATCGACACTTCATTGCAGTCCCCAGGGGACACTGCCCTATCAGAGGTGCTGCCTTCAGGATGAGATGTTAAATCAAGAAGACCGTGTCCTGGGCAATATTTATCCCTCAAACTCAATCATCAAAGCAGACAGTGTGGTGCTTATCATATTGTTGTTTTAGGGACATTGTTGTGTGCACATTGACTGCCACATTTCCTGCATTAACAGCAATGACAACACTCCAAATATTTTGCATTCACTGATAAGTGTTTTTGGGCATGCTGAAGCCATAAAAGGGACCAGAGAAATGAGAGTCCCTTCGGTTCATTCTTTTCTTGCTAGAGTGTAAGCATCCTAAGTGGCTCAATGTTGGAAAGAGTATGTATATTCAACCATAGAACCAAAGTGCTTTCCTGATCTTGAAGCCCGTTCTCAAGTTGCTGTGGGAAGTATTGTAGGACAATATTGAGGGCCCATATTCATGGATAATAATGATACATTTATCGTTGGGTCAGTGATTGTCTGCAAAGAAGGCTTGTTTGTTCAGTGTTAAGTGTTTCTGGGAAGACCTGTGCCTTTACAGGCAGCTTGATGTGACGGGGTGGTGGGAAGGGACTGAGCAAGCAGAGAGTAAAATTGCCTTTATGCCAAGATTATTTCTAAGCACAATCCATGAGGAATCCCTTGGAGTTTGCAATATTACTTTAAATCTTCTATGTGGGATTCACACACAACGTGTCTAAGCAATGAGTAGCAAAACCTGTTAATCAAAAACCCAGAAAATTCTTAAGTTGCAGGCTTCATGTTAGATTTGTGCCTCACTGGTGAGTTTAGTCTTCATTAACTCCTGCAATGGGATTTGTCACAGTGTCTGACTACTTACGGATACTGGGCTTTTAGCCTTTGTTAGTGGACGCAAGTGTTTGTTTTTTTTTCTCTGCCAGTGATATTGAGTGCTTTCGGACATTCAATCTATTTTGCTTTAGGGTAGGGAAATTTTGAATTCATACGTTACATTTCCAGTGATTTCTATTTTTATGCAAAGTTGAGTCAGTGTTCCCACTTACTTGGGGTCTAGCTGAAGCTGTGAATAGTAACGCATCTATGTGCCATAAGCGTTGTGACTGCATGGGTTGAGTGTGCCTTCTACATATGCAGTGACAACAAACTCAGCTGTAAATTAAAGTTGTTGTTGTGGCAGTTTCCATCTTGAGTTCTTTTCAATATGTTGTACTATGCAGCAGCTGCACTCGGCCCTGTCCTTCTCATGGTTCTGAGATCAGTTGATATCTTTGAAAGCAGAAGTCCCAATGTCATGACAACATACTATGTTTCTTTAAGTGCATTGGGCAATAACTGAAAGCCCAAGTTTTGCTTTTATGACAAATTGTAATGGGATTTTCCAAATGTCTCATCTAATATTCACTAAAGCTGCCAGTTCCATTTTCTTACGTAAAGCATATTTTATTGATGCTTACCTAATTTGTCTTACTCTTGAGCAGACAGACTTACAGTTTCCCACATTCACTGCCCTGAACCATAAATGAAATAACTGTGAATAAGTACTAAATGCAATTTACTACTGCTTTCTTTAACATCATAGAATCTTAAGTGGAAAAGGAGACCATTTGGCCCATTGAGCATGTGCCAATTGTTTGAAAGTTCTACTCAGTTAGGCCCACTCCCCCCAGCTCTGCATGTTTTTTCAAGTATGTATGCAATTCTGAATGTTGCTATCGTATCATTTCTTTCCAGCCTCAAATCAATGTTGAAGTGGAACATAATAGTCACTGAGTTATTTGGACCTTGGAAATAGTCACGTCCACATAGGTGCCCCATCAAATATTATATTACAAAGCCCTAGCAATGTTATGCTGACGTGCATTTATCTTGGCGGGGATACAGGGGAGACAGAGAGAAATAATCTCAATATT
Organism: Ginglymostoma cirratum; assembly: GCA_024137785.1. NCBI lineage: Eukaryota > Metazoa > Chordata > Chondrichthyes > Orectolobiformes > Ginglymostomatidae > Ginglymostoma > Ginglymostoma cirratum. Next base: position 6,066,092 of record JAHRHZ010000145.1, on the reverse strand, counting down.
TTCCTGTCAAAATAAACAAATGTTTTGCTTCAGTTCTCGGCCTGAAAGCAGGTCTGGCCCACAATACCACAGCCTTCACAGTGGCCAGGACGACGAGGAAGGTTCCAGATCCAGCTCAGACAAAATGGAATTGAATCCCCTGCTCTTGGAACTAGCCTAATCCCCACCAGTTGTCTAACCAACTGACCCACCCTCCCAATTGGGTCTGGGTTGCTCACGCTTTTACTTGCATGTTGTAACCTGGAGCTATGGATAGTGGTAGTCAGGATTTCAATTTCTTTCCATCACACAGCTCACTAGGAATTTCTCCTGATCTTTGTTGCTGCATTTGGTGCATGCTAGAAGAATATACAGGTTGATACTTGACCTGCTTGGTCACATTATGAATGTACCTTCATTGGCTGTCAAGTCCTGGAGTGTAACTTGACATCAGGGTTTCAGACTTAGAGACAGTACCCATTGTGCCACTGTACAAGATGTTGGTTGAGGCCAACTTTGGAGCGCTGTGTGGAATCCTGGTCACCCTAGAAGGATATTATTAAACTGGAAAGTGTGCAAAAAATGTGTATAAAGGATGTTAACAAGACTGGAGTGTTTGAATAATGAGGAATAATAAATAGGCTGGGACTTTTTTTTTTCCCTGGAGTATTGGAGGCTGAGGGTGACCTTAAAAGAAGTTTATAAAATCATGAGGGGCATAGATAAAATGAATAGCCAAGGTATTTTCCCCAGGGTAGGGGAGTCCAAAGCTCAAGGGCATAGGTTTAAGGTGAGAGGGAAATGATTTAAGAGGGACTTGAGGGGCAATCTTTTCACATAAGGTGGTGTATGTATGGGATGAGCTGCCAGAGGAAGTGGTAGAGGCAAGTACAACATTTATAAGACATTTGGACCAGTACATTATGTGCAAAGGCAAGTGGGTCTAGCTCTGTTTCGGAAACCTGGTTGGCATGGATGAGTCGGGCCGAAGGGTCTGTTTCCATGTTGTAGAATCGTAGAATCTCTACAGTGTGGAAACAGGCCATTTGGTACATCGAGTCAACACTAACCATTCAAAGAGCGCTTCATCCAGATCCACCTCATCCCTGTAACCCTCCATTCATCATGGCTAATCCACCTAGCCTGCACATCCGTGGAGTGTGCGAGGAAACCCATGCAGACACGGGAAGAATGTGCAAACTCCATACAGACAGTCGCCCGAGGGTGGGATTACAGGTCGTTGGTGCTGCGAGGCAGCAGTGCTAACCACCGATCCACTGTGCTACCCTCTGACTCTATGACCTCAAACAAATTAATAGTGCCAGTGAAAGGATGGCCATTGCAGCTTCTCTTGCCACGTACCATTTCAATTCTAGTTGGAGACGTCTGTCCTGGTGTCAGTTAAATAATGGAGCTTTACAGACTTTGGTGAAATGGGAAATTGCACATTTGTCGCACTCCATACCGTGCACATCCCATTTACCAATGTGAGATCTGGAGGTGAAGAAATTCAGGAGTATAGAGTTAATTGGGCCAGATCAGCTGGAGAAGAAAAGTAGTGTCCTGATTCCAAATCTGTAAAGGGCTAGTAAGCAAGAGAAAAGTTGTTGAGTTATGAATTTTTATATAATTAATATTGTGGTCTTAGGCATTATTAAGATTGCAGCAATGTGCCAAAGTAAATTTGCAATATATATAGCAATAATGGAAATCACAATGTTCTTGATCTTGTCCAAATAACTTTGATAGATAAGTACAGTCTTTGGATAGTTGGAGGATCAGTTTAATCTTCATGGCAAACATTGTTGGAAGCAGGGGTAGTAGGTATGGCAGTGTCACATACTGTGCAAATGAAAGAAAGAAGACATTAATTTCTACTGCATTTTGCTTGTTCCTGAGTGATGGGTTACTGTAATAATGCAAGGAACATGACAGCCAATTTATGCATAGCAATGTCCCAATAATAGCATGTGATGATTGCTTTATATCTATTTCAGCGTTGCTGGTTTTATGTTACATCTTAAAGACAATGTCTGTTATAGTGCAGCATATATAACCTCAGTTAAGCATGTCCTTCAGCCTAGTTTGCCTCTTATTTGCATTTGCAGCTCATTAAATGTTAACATTGTTTGTCCATAATCTGGAGAACTGCGGTGAATGACAGTCGAGCACCTTGGAATGCAAAGACTTTGAAAGTGCACGTTTTGATGCTTTGGCTCCACTTCTCAAGCAGGCTTTCACTCCCAGCTGGTTCCCTCAACTTAATATGTTCTGAGTCTAAATTGTGGAAGAGAGAACCAATCATTACTTGTTGTAGGATGTGACTGTACCTTCAAGTCCTGCTCCAGACACATAAAAGCAAAGTCTAGACTGAGGCTTCCATTGCAGTATTGAAGGCACTAATTATATGCAACATTAAGCTAAGGCTTTGTCTCCTCTCTCAGGTGGGCATAAAAGATGCTACTTTACTGAAGAGTAATACAGTTGTCCCCTGCATCCTAACCAATGTTTATATCACCGAGCCAACATCACTGAAACTGTCTACCTATTCATTAACCAATCACTTTTGTCATGAGGTTGTGGAAGCCATGTTCATTTCCTTCCTTCTGTATATATCTACAGTTGTCCCTGATCTCAAGGATTTTATGACTCCTGAATCAAGAGCAATAATAGCAGAAACCTGGCAGTAGGGTAGCTTTATGTCCACTTGGCTGGGGAATGGTGCATTGAGTGGAGATAATTAAAGAGACGAGCTGAAATGCCTTGAAAGCACTCAGTAAATGCATTTCTTTCAAATTGTTTTCAATATAAATGATGTGTAAAACTTTACCCATTGAATTCCACCGAACCAGATAAGGTGGGTGGGAAGAGAATTGTTTTATTGAAGTTTGGGTCTTTTACGACTAGAAAAAATTCCTTTGAGGAATCATTTTGTTCACAAGAATTTGAATTATCCACATCCTGCTAAATCCACAGAAAAAATGTTTATTTTTTTCAAATCTCATAACGTGCAAGCTTTTATATGGAAATTAAGGAAATACAATCAAAATTGCCATGTCTATTCAGAGGGAGAGCTAAATGATACAAGTGGGACAATTTACTGAGCAGGAACAATTTCATTTGTTAAATATTTAATTAGAAAGCAATCAGTGCATTGTATGGTAACTATAATTCATGGAAAAATTGGTGTAAACATGAACTGCATTGTTGAACAATAAACGGCTCATACTTGCATTGATTTGGTAATCTCCAGAAAAGATTCCTCATGTTTCAAAACTGCCTGCTGAATGCAGACCATATTTTAACACTGGAAGATTCAGTGGAGGAGCAGCAAAGAACAGCAAGCAAGACCGAATCTTAGAATTGCTCTGATTTTTCTCAGGTGTTCTACCCTCTTCATTCTCCACTTCCAAACTGAACCCTCACCCCACCTTCCCCTCACTATTAGGTAGCCACAGAACCCCCCAACTACATTCCACAACTTCAACCCAAATCTAGCTGCAGGTCAGGCCACCATAGGTGCCTTGATGAAAATCAGAGATATGCAAGGGTTCAGAATTAGAGAATGATGTTGAATCTTTAAATGTTTATAGAATTGCAGGTAGTTGCAGAAGATGGAAGGGTCAAGGCAACAGACCAATCTAAAACAAGAGTAAGAATTTTTTTTAGAATGAAGAGATTGCCAGACAGCAGCTAGTGTAGGTCATCAAGTTCAGGTAAAGAGGACTTGGTGGAAGTTAGGATCAGGGTGACATTGTTTTGTATGAGCTTGAGCTTATGGAGGGCGAAACATGGATCAGTAGCCAGGAGAGCTTTAGCACTGTCAAATCAGAACTGAGCCTGAAATGACCGGCGTTTGCTTTGATTGCCTATCAGTCAAGTAAACTGATGATCAATCAATTGATTTCCTGGAAAGAAACCTTGGCACTGACCACGAGACAGCGCAAGCTCAGCATTCACACCTATTTACTAATGGCCTCTGTTTTCCTGACCCTGGCCCCCCCACCCTGTCCCCCATCCCCCGCCCCCCACCCCCATTCTCCACAGAACCATTGATCTTCCCATGTGGTCCAGGTGCTGTGTGAGAGCTATGGTCATGACACTTAGACATAATGTGAGCCAGCTGAATAGAAAAATACTTAACGTTCCAGTGAATGTTTTCAATTAAAATCTTGCCATTTAAATCTATTATTTAGATCCCACCCCCATTATCTTGTACAATCAGAACTGCCCATTCCAGATGTTCAGCTCCAGGGACACACTGACCCGTTACCGGGAGGAAGTTTGCCAGTGTTAAGAAGTTTAACTTGAGTGTAAGCTCCATTACATAACTAACAGAACAGAACAAACTGGTCCCATTGGAAAGGTGCAAAATTCAAAGTATTCATAAGTGGTATGAAGCCAAACAAGCTCAGTCAGGTTGTTAGCATTTTGTACAAATGTATCAATTTGGGATGCTTAAATGGAACACTTATGAGTAGAGTGCTGCCAGGGAGTTTATTCAGAATTTGATCTTAGATTTCCCAACCCCTATTTTGTACAGTGCTCATCTATTCACTAAATAATTAGTCAGGATTTAAACTTGCTTCCCTCTATTACTGTGCCACATAAAGGACGGATTCTGTTGCCGTTCAGACCACAACCACCACTGCTTCCTGTTTTCACTCGCCTGTGGCATGGGATTCTGATAAGTGTCATACCATCCGCAACCACTACCTCTCTCTGGTGGCACTGATGTTCAGTAGTGTTTCCGGCGTCTGATGCAAACTTCTGACCCCAGCGTCCATGGTCGTAGGGAAGACCTATTGCTGCCCAGTTAAGTACCTGCGTAATGCAGAGAATTACATAGCTGATACAGTGTAGGAGCAGGCTAACTGGCCCTCTGGTCTGTGCCAATGCTTGGGTGTGCTCCACTAATTCTAACCCCCTTATTTTATCTCACTTTTACAGAATTTGTCTAATTGCTTCTCCATCTTGTTTTTATCTACATCATCCTGTCCATCATCATCTCTCTCCTTTGACAAAAAAAATCTAACTCTTGACCCCCTCCATCCTTACAAAATACCAATCCAGTTCCGACATCTTTTTCATGTCCGAGGTCCTTTCCATGCACGTTGCTTCCTAAATCATTGCCAGTCCTTCCTAGAACTCCAAGTTTGAATCCATCCAATCAGGTTTCCTCCCTTTTCCATTCTACGGAGGCAGCTCTTAGCAAAGTCACAAGTTACACCTTGCGTGTTGTAACGAAAGATAAACAATGACTCTTCATTCTTCTCAACCATTCAGTGGCCTTTGACACAGTTGACCACACTATCCTCCTCCAATACATCTCCACTTTTCCTCAGCGGGACTGTACTTGCTAGTTTCCTCTTTGATGTAAAGCTAATTTTGAGATGAATTTTAACTTCCCCATGCATTTTGTGTTGTAGGAGCTAGTGATCTGAATAACATTGTAAGCATTCAACGAACAGACAGTTCCAATGGGTAAGCCATAGTCTAATGACATTGCTGGTTGCCACATTTGGTTCTCCCTCGCAGTAACAATGGGGCCTGTGGCAAGGTTTACGATAATGACTCAAAACAGTTCATGGGTCACTCAAGAGCAGATCAAGGGTCAAGTTGGACAAGAGAACATAATGACACAGGCCGGTTCTATGCAGAAGAGAACTGATAAGCTGTACTGCGAAGAAAGCGTGAGCAGCCACTGGCTCTATGCAGTCAGAACTCAGGAAGAAGTTTTCAGAGTTAGTAGTTGTGTAACAGATAGTATAGTTGGGGCTGGTAGTGAGAAGTCAAGAGCACATGAATGGCTCTGTGCATTCAGAGCTCAGGAAGAAGTTCCAGGAGTCATTAGGTACAGCAAAGTGTTGGAGTCTGGGATCAGGAAAAGACCTGGAAGTTGTAGGGCACCATAAGAAGTCATGAACCAAGCTGTAAGCAAGTGAGAAAGAAAACCCTGGGCAGTATTTATTTTGTGCAGCTGAGCCAGTTTAGCACTAAGGAAACAAAATTCAAAGGTGGTCCTGACCTGATGAAGCTCGCTATTTTTCAAAAGCTGGAGGGGAGCCTGAGAGTAAATTCTGAAGTGCACTCCCCAAGATTCAGGGGAGTGAAAAGCCAGGAAGTGGTGGTGGGGAGGAGTTTCTGAAAAATCCATGGATTTGTTTCAATCCTATTTGTTATTGGGTATGTTCGTTAAGGTAGTTAACAATAATTTTTCTGTTAGTTATACTCTCGACTCTCAAACTTAACGTGTCAAAGATAAAGACAAGTCATATCTGTCGTTATGTAGTTGAAATCTTTTTTTTAACCAATAATCTTTGCATGCTTGTTTGAATAAGATTTATTTGCCATAAACTAGTTATTCTTTGTTGACTAAAGAAACCAGGCTGACTTGTTTCTCGTATTAAATCAGATAGAATCTAAAACTAATATAATTGGCCATATCTTGTTAAATGGCTGGTTAAATTTAAATTTGTTGTGACCAGTGAAAGACTGGAACTCAAAAAGAATCAGTGCATCCCTCCAAACTCAGTCATGCCAATTTAGGAGTGATGGTGGCAAAGTAATAATGTAATTTATAAAGGCTGCATCTTTTTATTTTTCTGTAATTTTGATTGTGGACCAATATGGGGAATGGGTCATTAAAGAAAAAGATTATAAAAGAGATTACTGCAGGTTTTAAAAGCATGCTACCTAATACCCATTTTAGGTGCTGTTTGTTCAAGCAGTGAGGAAAGTTGTACAGATTAGCTGGAGCCAGGGGTGTACATTAAGGGAGATTCTCCTGGCAACAGGTAGGTGATTGGTCTGGACATTGGTGACCACATTCAATGATGAGGGCTTTCGGTATGCCAACAACTATGTGATTGGCTCCTAGGTACCTAAACACATTATGGGTGTGAATGTTTAGGAGAGAAGCCATCTGACCTCCAGAAAGGAAGGAGTTATGCTTTTCTCTGCAATTTAAAAAAAAAAAGCCTCAAACCTGAAGAAAGCCAGTTTATTTCCCTCTTCGGTTCCTGTAAACAGTGGCTCTTAACCAATAAATCAGAGACTTTCTAAGAATGAACCAGTTGCCCTGCGTCTCATGCAGGTAAATGTAAGTTCCTGGAGAAGAAAGATTAATGAGTAAGAGGAACTTAGAAGGAAAAAGAATAATCTCAATGAACCCCGTGGACAGGAACTGCCTAAAGAAAGGCTGGATAGGCTGGGACTTCTTTCACTGGAGCGTCAGAAGTTGAGGGGTGACCTTATAGAAGTTTATAAAATCATGAGATTATTAGCTGTTGTGTTTATCCTAGGCTGAGGGGTTTCAAGACTAGGGGACATTGTTAAAGTGAGAGGAGAGAGTTTTAAAAAAGACATGAAGGGCAATTTTTTTTTAACACAGGGTAGTTCACATACAGAATGAATTTCCTAAGGTGGACGTGGGCACAATTACAATGTTTAAAAGACTTTTGGATAAGTACATGAGTTGAAAAGGTTTGGAGGGATATGGACCAGGAGCAGGCAGGTAGAACTAGCTTAGTTTGGGATTATGTTCATTGTGGTGTGGTTGACCTGAAGGGCCTGTTTCCGTACTATATGATTCTATGACTCTGCCCATTACACTTGTGATTTTTGTGCTTGTCTGTATGTGTGTCCAGGGGGAGTTTTATAGAGGGTTAGAGTCTTAACTAGAATTTTAACCTCTAGCTAGAGTCTGTTTATTTGTAATAAGTAGTCATTCTTGTTTAGCACAGAGGCCTGATCGGTGCTTTCTGTCAACCTGGGTCCGAAGTTCAGGGGAATTGGGGAATTTTGCACACTCATAAAATCTTTAACTTTAGTGATAACTCCTAAGAATAGTGGAGCATGAGTTCCAGTGTACCACCCCAATGAGGAATAGCACACTGAATTACTAATTTAGATGCCCTTTGGGCATAGGTTCAAATCCTATTGCAGCAAATGGTAGAATTTAAACTTTACAAATAAAATCAGGAATTGAAAGCTGGTATTAATAATTGTAAAAACTCACCTGATTAGAGTTAAGGAATAGGGAAGGAAATCTGTCGACCCTACCCAGTCCAGTCTACATGAAACCTGAGATGAGCAAGCCACTCATTTCAAGAGTAATTAGGGATGGGCAACAAATGCTGCTTTGCCAGTGACACTTGCATCCTGTGAAAGAATAAATGAATGAGCTCCAGTGACGTCGCTTCCACCCCTCATGCCATTACCTCTAGTGTTTCCTCCAGTGGTATATTCCTGATGCAACCCTTGACAATGTCATTCACACCGTCGCCTCAGTACCTTGACGACGGTCAGCTCCAGTTCACCGCTCTCAGAAGATCTGCCACTGTTGGCAAATTGTCATACCACTTGCCCACCATCCAGTACGGGCAGAAAGTTCACCCAGTTGAGTATTGGGAAGACCAAAGCCACTGTCTTCAGCCACACCGCAAGCTCCATTCGCTGGCCATTGACTCCATTCCTCTCCCTGGCAATTCTCTGAAGCAAAAACCAGATTATTTGCGACCTTGTTGTCATATTTGAGGCTTCCAAAACACCTGACCCATTGCCAAAATGGTCCATTTGTACCTCCATCACAGACTGACCCCCTGCCCTCTTTCAGCTCAACTGATGTTGGAACAATTATCTGTGTCTTTTGTCACCATTACACTGATCCATTTGAAACTCTTGTTTTGGGTTCTAAACTTGAGTAAGTCCTGTTCACCCAGTACTGCTCTGGTTGCTCACCTACATTAGGCTCCTAGTTGAGGAATACCTTGAGTTGAATTCAAAACTCTCATTCCTCCATGGCCTGTCTACGCCCTATTTCCAGGATTTTACATCAACCCTGTAAGATAGTTGTACTCTGCTAATTCTGACCTCTCAATCAACAGGACTTAATGAGTTCAGCAATAGTGGCCATGCCTCCAGCTGCCATGGGTCTCTCCTCTCCACTTTCCCTTTAAAATGTAACTTAAAGCTTACCTCTTTGACCATGTTCTTGAGTCATCTGCCCTAACATTACAAAATTGCCTTGAAGGTAAAAGTCAGAGGTTGATGGTGGGGAGTTATTTTTCAGACTGGAGGCATGTGACCAGCGGTGTATGGCAAAGATCAGTGATGGGTCCAGTACTTTTTGTCATTTATATAAATGATTTGGATGTGAATATAGGAGGAATGGTTAATAAGTTTGCAGATGACACCAAAATTGGTGATGTAGCGGACAGTGAGGAAAGTTATCTCAGAGTACAATGGGACCTTGATCAGATAAGTTGATGGACCAAGGAGTGGCAGATGTGTTTTAATTTAAATAAATGTGAGGTTTTGCATTTTGGAAAGACAAATCAGGGCAGGACATACACACTTAATGGTGGTGTCCTAGGGAGTGTTGCCTAACAAAGAGACCTTGGGATGCAGGTTCATAGTTCCTTGAAGGTGGAATCGCTTTTATTGGTCAGTGCATTGAGTATAGGAGTTGGGATGTCATGCTGCAGCTGTACAGGGTGTTGGTTGGGCCGGTTTTGGAATACTGTGTACAATTCTGGTCTCCCTACTCTGGAAAGGTGTTGTTAAACTTGAGGGGGTGTAGGAAAGACTTACAAGGATGTTGCCAGGGTTGGAGGGTCCGAGCTATGGGAGAGGCTGAATAGCTGGAGTTTTTTTCTCTGGAGCATCAGAGACGGAGGGCTGACCTGAGAGAAATTTATAAAATAATGAGGGGCATGAATGGGGTGAATAGCCAATGTCCTTTACCCAGAATAGGAGAGTCCAAAACTAAGTTGAGAGGGAAAGATGTAGAAGGGACCTAAGGGGCAACTTTTTCAGGAAGGGGGTGGTGCATGTATGGAATGAGTTGCTAGAGGAAGTGTGAAGGCTGGTACAATTATAACATTTAAAAGTCATCTGGATGGCTACACGAATAAGAAGGGTTTAGAGGGACATGGGCCATATGCTGGCAAATGGGACTGGATTCAGTTGGGATATATGGTTGGCATGGGCGAGTTGGACCAAAGGGTCTGTTTTCATGCTGTGCATCTCTTTGACTCTATGACTCTAAATGGAAACATTTTCTGAAAATGTCCAGCATACTGATGATCATTCCTTAGTTAATTAATCCTTTTGTTTTCTCCTTTCTAGAGAAGAAAAATCCCAGCTCTATCAGATTTTCCTTACAGTGATACCCTCTCAGTTGCAGTGTAATTCTCGTAAATCTTCTTTTTAGCGTGGAGACCAAATCTTATTATTTTTCTGCTGGAGCAATAGTCAGAGAAGGATTCACCTCCGCCTGACATTATTTTTCAGCACAAATTGCTGTCCCATGATCATAACTCCAAGGAAGTTAAAGCTTCCCCTTCTTTGCCACTTCCTTCCCCAAAACAAAACAGCTCAGTCTGCAGCAATCCAGCAGAAATCATCTGGCTCTCATCTGTCTGGCTGGTTTCATCACAGTATCGGCTGAGGCATTTGCAGAAACTGATGTTTTCAGGGATTTTTGCATGGTTGAACAGCCTGTGCACATTTCACAAGCCACAGTGGGTGTTTAATTATTCAATGATGTCCCTCAAAGCCACGTGAAGTACGGACCTCTGGAACTGGAAGTGAGGAAATCACGAGAGGTTGTTGTTAATGCTTAAAGTGCCAGAGGACAGTTTCATGTTATCAAAATCTTCACCCTTACTCAGACTACAGCTGCAGGAAAGTAAATCGTCCAGGTCTCTAGCAATAGTTTTGCAAAATAGAGGTTGATTGATTTGTGTTCACTATTTGCCAAGAGTAAAGCGAGAGATAAACTGTCTTCTTGTTTAGCTTTGGTGTTTAAATGCTACACAGTCCGTCCAATAAATGCAGTCCATCGCAATATTTATTTTATTCTTACATTTTCTTAAGGTTCTCCCCTTCACTCCCAAAGGCATAGTCTATTGAGGGTCAATTGCCAGAGGATTAATTTAAAGGTGATTGTGAAAAGTGTCTGGGTGGGGAGCAAGTATGTATGATTTCTTTTATGAAGGATCTGTTTCCATGTTGTATGACTCTATAAGTGAGGTGTTGTGATCTAGAGTGCGTTGCCTGAAAATGGTGGTGAAAGCAAATTCACTAACTACATTCAAAAGATGTTGGACAAATGCTTGAAGGCGAAAGACGTCACGGAATTGTAAGGTGCATACGGAGGCTGTTTGGTCCATTGTGCCTGCATCGGCTCATTAAATGAGCATCATTACCTAGTGCCAATCTCCTGCTTTCCCCCCATTCCCTTGCAAGCTATTTTTTATCCAGATAATCAACCAAAGCCCTCTTGAGTTCCTCAGTTGAACCTGCCTCCGGCACACTTCCAGGAAATGCATTCCATGCCCTAACTTCTCACTGTATGAAAAAGTTATCACTCACTTCACCCTTGCTTCTTTTGCAGACCCAAAGCCGCCTTGTCTTTGTTCTTTTCGTGAACAGGAATGGTTTGTCCCTATCAGTTCTATCCAGCCAGCTCATGATTTGAAAACCTCTACCAGATGTCTTCTTAGCCTTCTCACCAAGAAGAACAGCCCCAACTCTTCAATCTATCCTCACTACTGAAGTTCCCCATCCCTGAAGCCATTCCTATAAACCATTTCTGCATTCTGTCCAGAATGTTCGCATCCTTCCTATAGTGTAGCACCCTGAACCATACACAATACTCCAACTGAGGTCTAACAAGTGTCTTGTACGATTTTAGCATTGCCTTCTTGCTCCTGTACTCTATGCCTCTCTTAGTAAAGCTGTATGCTTTACTTGATGCTTTCTCTCTACCTGTCCTGCCATTTTCACTGATCTATATATGTATGTGACTAGGCCTCTTTGCTCATTCATCTCCCTTTAGAATTGTGCCCCCTGTTCTATGTTGTCTTTCAGTGTTCTTTCTACCAAAATGTGTTCCCTCTCAATTCCTTGCATTGAAACTCAGCCGCCTATCAGCCCACTCCACTAACTTAACGATGTCCTTCTGGAGTTTTGCACTGACCTCCTCACAGTTTACAATTCTTCCAAGTTTTTTGTCATCTGGAAACTTGGAAATTGCCCCCTGTACATCAAGATCATTGGCGTATATCAGGAAAAGCAAAGGTCCCAATACTGATCCCTGGAGATCTCCAGTACCAACCTTCCTTCAGCCTGAAAAATATCTATTGACCATTGCTCTCTGTTTCCTATTACTCAGCTAATTTGTATTCACATTGCTGCTGATCTTTTAATCCCATGACCTGTAACTTTCCTCACAAACATGTTGTGTGCTCTGTATCAAACAGCCTTGTGAAAGTCCATGTATATCAGATGCAGGGTTATGGGGAAGGTGCAGGTGAGTAGCTATAATTGGCTAGATCTGCCCAAGTAGCAGGCACAATGATCAAACTGTCTCCTTCACTGCTGTATGAAAAGAGTAGCATTTTGCTTGTGCCGGTCACCTTCTCTTGGCTCCGTCAAGTAGCAGTCCTGTACACTCAGAGTCGAGCTCTTCAGGCTGAGTGGATGAGCTGTCGCGGTTCAACACAATCAATCCTCAATCTGCATCCCCCTCATCAGCACTCTATGGCTTAAGGCACTGGATAACGTGCATGAACAGAAGCCCAAACTGAGGTTTTTCTTTGCTGTCCCAAAGAAACAAGGCCACAGTTGCTCCTTTCATTGTCCCAGTTGAGATCAGATGCTTGTGCATAAAGCAGAACATCCACCCTGGGATTTTCCTGGCCTGTGTCATCTGAATGAACAATTACTTTCCAAGCTTATTCCACAATGCCAGCTCACTTGGATGAATTCCCGGAAGGGTTGCAGCCATTCTTAGAACCTGACCGCAAGGAGGTGTGATGCCATTGGAAGGATAGGTGGTGGGATGAAAATGGGGGCAAAATTAAACTGTCCTCTGAGGTGAGGTGTAGCAGAATGGCTACTGGCAAGTTGATGAAAGTCATTTCCTGATCTGTTCACTGCAGGGAATATAAGTGGTACTGCTTAAAACCTGTCTCTGATGTCTCATTGTTTGGCTCGTTGTCAAATATTGCTTGATAATGCTCGTGATGCACCTTGCTATCTTTTGTCACATTAAAGATGCTATATAAAAGTAAATTGTGGTACGGAAATGAGATGAAGGGCTTCACTGCAAGAAAGGAAAGAGGGAGGTCTTTACTCTACATTGCTTCTGAACGAGATGTTCATGTGTATCTCATGCTGACCTATCTGTACAGTAACATTGGCAGGGGGCCCAGCACAGAAATGTGAAAAGGAAAAGATGAAATGGCAAATAAATTAAAACAGGAAAATAATACTTCTGTAAACTTTATGCAGGGTACTATGTGGTGGAATGAGATGCTTCATCTTCCCGCTTTACTGCTTTTAAATATATTCAATAAATAAGCACAACAGCGAAAGGTAATTTATTGCAGAGCGCAGTTCATTTCACTGTGCAGAGTAGAGACTGAACACTCAAGCAGTCAGACACTGGTTCAAATCTAATTTAATATTGATAGTGTTGTTAGTCAGTGCTGTTTGTGCCTACTTAATCAAAATGGCAGGCGTAATTATCTCCCAAGCTTTAGCTAATGGAGTTCTATTATACTTAAAAGATTCATGACAGCCCATTTTCTTTTGCTTCATATATTTATATTACATAGAGCACGCGTTATCCTTATAATCCCATCTTCACAGCTTTATCCTCGGACTTTAGTTACTGCACATCGCCGTGACCTGTCCCTTCAGGACAGAAAACGTTTTCCGCTTTTATTCACTTCCAGTCATTTCATTATTTTATTTTAATAAACCCTATCATGTTCCTGAGGCTTTTGTTTGGTTTCCGCTCGATGCTTATTTGAGGTCCGACTCAACAGTACTCAACATGCAGATTTATGTTGTGGTCCAAAAATGGGTTGCTTTTCCATGCATAATATCCATGAAATAGGATCACGGAATACGACGCGACTCTGTTTCAGTGCAGAAGTTGTTTTGGACAGTCTGCAGTAATCCAAGTTAGTATTGTGCACACAGTATGCACTGCTGGCAGGCTGTCTGCTTTGAATGTCCAAATCTTGTTCTCCTATGATCCTTGTGTTCACTGCTTTACATTAGCTTTCAGTCAGACAAAGCCTCAGTTTTAATATTATCATCCTTGTGTTCAAATTCTCTTAAGAACTCGTCCCTCTCCTGCCTCTGAAACCTTCTCCAACTCTACAGTCCTCCAATATGTCAAAGCAAAGAACTGTGGATGCTGGAGATCTGAAACAGACAGATCTCTCGAAAGATGATGCCAGACTGCTGAATTTATCCAACAATTTTTGTTTTTGTTTGTTCCACAATCCTCCAACGTCTGTGCACCTCTTCTAAATCTGACCTCATGCACATTCCACCCTATTGGTAGCTGTGCCTTCAGCAGTCTAGGTTCTGAAACGCCCCCTCCCTAAATTTCTCCACCTGTCTTTCCTCTTTAAGGTTCTTGTTTAAGCTACTTCTTTGGCCAGGCTTATAATATCTCTGTATGTGGTTTGATGTCACTCTGTGACTGATAAAGTTTTTATGAAACATGTTGACTCATACATGTGAAACAGAAAGAGAGGAAAAAAATAGCTTTGGGTATGCCAAATAAAGCAATGAGTTTCCGCATCTGTGATTTCTGACTCTCTTTTTCACATTCCACAAGTAACTCTCTCCCTTTTATTCATTAAGTTGCTTAAATATAGCTCATAATTCGTAACTTTACAGTACAACTCTTCCTTTGGAACATAACTTTTATGTTGGAGCTTAAACTATTAAATACAATGTAAGTGGAAACATCTGACTGAGAAACTGATAAACAACCACGAGGTAATGCACTTCAAACAAGCTTGTCGCCAATTACAGTTAAAAATTAACCTGTGTTTATCTTCATAGTCAAAATTAATGTTATAAATACTGAACAATTATGGCCCATTTCTAGATCTTTTGGTAAAGCCAAAGTGTCCAGCATTAACAAGAGGATAAAAGTGAGCAATTCTGACAAAAAGAACCATAAAATTGCATTAGTTTTATCAATAATTTATAAGGTTTACAGATTCAAAGAGTTGTGTTGAAGTTAAAAGTAATCAGTTTGCTATTCTATCAGATTCATCCCAAAGCACGCTGTGTTATGTTAGAGATGGGCATGGGGCTTCAGAGGTTCCTTTATTAAATTTCGTGCGTATTTCTCACAGAAGGCCGTTGCAGTTTTGGTTCTGATGTAGTACACGTATTGTTGATTTGGGAGAGCCAAAGGAAATAAGGGTTAGTTAGACCTAAGTTCTCTTCTCAGAGTATGGGTGAGGTTCAAACTCATTTTGGAATTCCTGAGAGGAAAAGAAGCTGGAAAATTTGTCTAACTTGAAGTTAGAGGAGCATATCGTGAGTAGTGTTCACAGAGCCACAGGGTGGAAGTTTCACCAAGCTTGGAAGCAATCATTTTGGAACTGAGAGAGAAAAACATCTAGAGTGACCGAATCAGCTGTAGGACCAACAACTGTACCAAAGCTAAGGGATCATAGAAGACAATTAGAAACCTAGGGCGTCCTTGATGTTTAAAACCCTAAGCAAGAATGCAGTAAAGTGCTGAGATCTTGAGGGATCACTTAGTTAAAAGCAAATGGAAGAAACATGTGAAATTTTATACCTCAGCAAATAGCCTGGAATGCTGAGCAGGAATCAAGTGATTTCCTGGGGATCTGTTGCAGACTTTTGAGTTGTTCTCAGAACAGTTGAATGGACCATCAAGATTCTTGCAACATACAAGGGAACCCTTGGGCATGGGTGAAGAGTAAAATAGCAGAAACAAAAACAGAAGCAGGTCTCGCAGCATCTGTGGGGAGAAATCAGAGTTAACATTTCGGGTCCGGTGATCCTTCCTCAAACCTGCTGAGCTTTTCCAGCAACTTCTGTTTTTGTTTCTGATTTACAGCATCCGCAGTTCTTTCGGTTTTTTATTTAGTTTAAAAAAAAAGAGTTCATTGCAAAAGTAATTAAACACTATACTGAAGTAAATGGTGCTTGGTTTGTTTAATTATTATGTACAATATTTTTTGTTTAAAAATGTATCTTGTGACTTGATGCAGTCAGCACTTTAAATGTTCAAGTTCCATTTCAGGATTGCAACAATTATTCCATAGGTAACTCTCTCCCTCCCTATTCAATATTCCAGAAGTTGGGCTTGACAGTTCCCACAAGTGTCACACTTCTGCCCAGTTTTCCAGAATATTTTCCTTTAATTCCACCTCCCCTGCCCCATCCAAAAACAAAATATCCATTGGAGCTTGATCATCAAAAGATAAATGTGAGTTTATTTAAAACTGGTTACCTGAAACTTGTAACTGACTGCAACTTTGGAATAGATGGCCTGCTTCCCACTGCTCTGCCTGTTGTCCTGGGCAGAGGATCATTAATAGCTTTCTCATAATAAACATACAGAAGGCTGCCTGCAAGAACCTCCCTCATGATAGCTCGAGGTCATCTATTCTAATTTAAAAATGCGTGACTTGCTTTAGCTGCAAGTAATAATGACTGCAATGCCTTCTGTCCCTAGCATTTGAAGAAAAAAAAATGCATGAGCTCACTGTGATGAATGTGACTTTATTAAAAATTCTATAAAACAGATGTTTTACATTTCAATATGATGTGTTCAGGGTTACCATTGGTGTAACTGGCTGTGGAGGGTAATGACTGTTTTATTCGATGTGTATCTTATTTTTGTCTTCTGCCTGCTGTCTTAACTGATTGGTTACTGAAGTACGCACAATTATTTATTTTTGAATTTGTCTCCTAGCTGTATTTGACAGTCCTGGGTTGGCAATCATGTTTCTTTTCATATAATATGCCTGTACCTACACACACGCTAAGGTGAGATACCACACTGTGAAGTCATTTTAGAACTGTGGCACCAATCGTATTGTGTCATTTCCACTTACTAGTTGATACTTCATTGACATTGCTTGCAGACCAAAAAAGAGTAAAAATGTTGACTACTCCTATTTTCTCCAACATTCACTAATTATTTTTGTCTTTGCCTCACTTCATATGACTTTCCCACTTTCTTTCATTTATTATCTTTCAAACACAGACATGCACTGTCTCACATTCATTCTCACCATCTCATCTCCTCTTGCTCATTTTCCTCCTCTTCCCAGCTTTGTACAGATGAAGAGTAAAATTCACCTCATTATCATCCACATCTTCATGTATAAAGAATGTCAATCAATTTGCTTCTTTCAATGATCTTTTCTACCTGGACACTACATTTTAATAATCTGTTTGTATACATACCAATGTATTTGGATGACCCCTCTTCTTAGCTTCTTACCATTCAAAAGCAATTTCTGGTCCAACGTGAGTGACCACTCATTTAGCTACATTAAAATCCATCTGCCCCATTTTTGTACATTTATTTAATGTATCGGTGTTTCTTTAGAAATGTTATGCTCCTATCTGCAGTACAAAAAGTGCCTTTAATTCAGTGTCAATGGCAAGTTTGGACACATGACTTTGTATTATGTTATCCACGTCATTAATAGATAGAAAGAATGGTTGAGACCCAAGCACAGATCTTAACTGGGCATCAATAACCTTCCCTTTTCAATTCAAGTGCAAATATCCATTGTCCCTCCTTTGTCTTCTACCACCTAACCAGGTCCATAATTGGCTTTCAGTTTCATGGGCTATAATTTTAGCAAATGGTCTCTGATATGGAACCCTATCGAATCAATCTTGGAAGCTATAATATATAAAGCATGAACTACATTCACAGCCATTCCTCTGTCTACTACTTAAGTTACTTCAAAAAGTTAAATTAGGTTTTTTAGACATGACTTATTCATTACGACTCCAAGTTTGCTTTCTAATCAACTCAAATTTTTCTAAGTACTCTGTCACTTTGTCCTTCATTATAGATTTCAATAACATTCCCAATAACCAATGTTAGACTAACTGGCCTATAATTTACCATTTTCTCTCTCTCAAATAATGGAGTAAACACTTTCAATTTAAGAGGATTCATCCTCGTGTGGAAATTGCATTGTAGATTATGGCTAAATAGTCTGCAATTTTCTCATCTACTTCTTTAAAATTTTTGGATAGAAATGATCAGGACCTGGCAACTTACCAGCCAATAATGACTTTTCCCTTCCAATACTATTTTTCTGTTTGGCTTAAATTTCATGGGTTTCATTCTTGATTAATTTTTCATTTTCCTGGAATGTCAAGTATATTGGTTTCGTCTTCAATGTCGAAGACTGATGCAAAGTAATTTTTCAATACTTTTACCATTTCCTCATTTTAATTAACAAATTACCGTCATCTGTTTTTGAAGGGCCCACATTACCCTCGACAACCTCCTCTCTTCTAATATAATTGTAAAAAAATTTATATTAATCTTAATATTCCTCACAGACCTCTTGTAATGCTTTCTGAGTATTTTTTTTGTTTTCCTTTGCTGCTGTTCTTATCTCTCTGTTGAAGCTACACTATTCTTCACTCTTTTGTCTGTCCTTTAGTTCAATGTTATTGCTTCCCTCTTTTGTCAACGATGGCTGTTTTAAATGATAAGTAGAATTCTTGCCCTTTGGCAGTGTATACTCTACCGATATTAAGCTAAGGTCTTTTGAACATTTCTCATTGTTCATCTGTCATTTTACCTGAAAGCAGTTTTGTGAGGTTTGCTGTTGTCACTCAGTCTCATCCTGATGAAGCTACCTTCCAAGCTGTATCTTTATATCATAGGTATCATAGTATCCCTAAAGTGTGGAATCAGGTCATTCAGCCTATTGGGCCCACACCGACCCTCGGAAGAGCATCCCACCCAGACCAAAACTTCTATTCTGTCCCTGAAACATTGCATTTCCCATGGCAAATCTACCTGGATTGCACATCTCTGGACACAATGGGGCAATTTAGCATGGCCAACACACTTAACCTGCACATCTTTGGACTGTGGGAGGAAACCGAAGCACCCAAAGGAAACCCATGCAGGCATAGGGAGAATGTGCAAACACTACACAGACGGTTGTCTGAGGGTGGAGTCAAACCCGGGCTCCTGGTGCTGTGAGGCAGCAGTGCTAACCACTGAGCTACCACATCACCCCTAGGGGATATTTGTATCTCTTAACAAATTACTTACATTCTGATAGTATATAAAACTCTAGACACTAACCTGTTCTTCAGTTCAATGCTGCCTTTCTCAAAAAATGGCCAGAATTTCACAACATGCTTGCACGTCACCCGATTTCTGGGTTTGGGCTAGCAAGTGAGGGAAGCATAAAATTGAGTGCGATGGCAAGGGTAGCCATGCCAATTGCCTACCTGCCTCTGTTGGAATTTTGTCAGTGATGAAGGGAACCTGTCTGGTTCTTTGGCCAATTGAGACCTCTAAGTGGCCGAATTAATGACCACTCAAGGTGTCTTCCTGCTCGAGTTGATACTTTACCAGTGGTGAAGATGTCTACACTATGTAGCCCAGCGAAGGAGGTGGGGAGGTGCCTGTTGTGTAAGGTAATGGTTCTGGAGGGGTAAATGTTCCTGTTACATTGGCCACACCCATTCTACAGAAGTTACATACAGTCTGTGAGTGGAAACCGGGAGTTCAGAGAGGTTTATCTGTGTCTTACTCCTTCACATTGCAGTAATTATGCCTGACCCGGTGTAGTTGTACTTATTGCTCTCACGCAATAAACCTTCTTGTTATTTAAGTACAGTGCCTCGTCTTTAGATTCTCTACAATGATGTATCCTCTACCACTAACCACTAGGTAGGCCCATGATAAAGCAAAGACAAAGGAGGATTGATGCCAGAGTATTGCCTCAAGCACCTTTGCTCAGTGCTGGTGGAGGTGGCAAACACTAGAAGGTGCCAGAGGTAATTACTTGAAAAAAAAATCATGGTTGCAGGGGTGTTGGTCTGTTCTCCATCATGAGAAGAATTCCACTTTAGAACATCCGTGCTTTAAGATACACACAGTCAATCAGCAGCTGAAATGTGATTATTGACGCAGAGAGAGAGAGAGAGAGTCTGCAACAGGGCAAACTCAGCACTCCAAAGACAAGCCTTCACCATGAAGGTAGTCAGAATTTCAGGAAAATGAGTGTGGGCTCGGGACAAGAGAGAAACAGCAGCCACATTTAGAAAAAGGCAGATTTTAAACAAGTAGCCTCTGTAAGGAGCTAAAGTAAACTGCAGGAGTGAAGTTAGGTATCCCTTCGGGAAAAGAGGAAATAGACTTTATGAAAACAATGTAAATACCAGAAAGGGAAGGCAAACGAGTGAAAAAGAGTTCTCACCTCCCATAACAAGCATCACCGCTGTCAAGTTTAGGTGCCACAGGAACAAAGAAAGGGCCTGAAAATAAAGTTTGTAACAAGCTGCAGAATCTGGAAGTCTTCAGATTTTACATAAAGCTGGAAAAGAGCAAATTTAGTGAAATCTAGTGAAAGAGTCAAATGGAAGAAGTCACACTGGGAGAAACTAAAGATGTAAAAGGACCAGATCTAGATATTTAGGCAGCAATTTTATAAGGAAGATTTATAAGAGCAGCAGCCAGAGACCCTCATTTAGAATAAAAACCGAAAGAACTGCGGATGCTGTAAATCAGGAAAGAAAACACAAGTTTCTGGAAAAGCTTAGCAGGTCTGGCAGCATCTGTGAAGAAAAATCACTGGACCGAAACGTTAACTCTCATTTTTCTTCAAAGATGCTGCCAGACCTGCTGAGCTTTGCCATCAACTTCTACATTCATTTAGAAAGTGGTATAGACTAAAGTGTGCATTGACTTTTGGACCTTTAAAGATGATAAAACAACCATTTTCTCTGGGAAAAAGTTTGAAAACCCCAGCTTAGCCTCAAGAAGGCAAGAAATCTCTGTAAATCATTGTAATCATTAAAAAAAGGATGGAAAATATAGAAAAAGACTAGAAAATCCTGTAACCTGTATAGGAATACAGTAATGCAAAGATACATTTGAAAAGCTTGAAGAATTCAGTAATACAGAAATGAAGAGTTTGTTTTTTTAAAAAACTGGCTGGCAAAAGAAAATTAGAAAGTCTTACAAGCTCTATCGTCATTCAACTTAAAGCGGCATTGGTGAATAAAAAAATGCAAGCAATATTGAACTGACACACATTTAAGGTAACTGTATGGCATTAAGATGACATGGCACATTGTGAAGAAATGGGAATAGAGACTTCCTAGCAGACTCAAGTTTAGAGAAGCCCTGTACAGAGTGCAAAAATGGACTTCATGGAGGTGACAGTGAAGATACGGTATTTCCTCAAAATTAAACATTAAAATTGAAGCATTTGTATTCAGTGTGGCTGACTGCAGATGATGTTATTAACAGACAAACATTCAAACAGAATACAGACACTTCTGAAAATGTCTGTAAACCTTTAATATTTACTTCAATTTAAGAACTAATAAAATTCCTGAAAAAGCAACATTTGACAAAAATAAAGTTGTATCCAGTAGAATTTCATTACAGACAATTTCATTAATTACTTCCACATATTAGTGGTAAACTGTGAATATGGAGCTCTGAAATCAGAAATCATTGGAGCCAAAATTGTTGTTGGAATTCTTGATAAAACTTCATACTGGAAGCAGGAACCGGAAAGACAGATTCTGAGAGGAAATGAAACCTCTGTTTCAAAGGGCCACAGAGTCTACTCACTCTATTAGCTGTGGACATTCTAGAGAAGCACATGGCAAGCATACCAGAGCGAGCAAGCCCAAAGACAAAAAAACAGTTCAGTGCTGCAAAACAATAAGAGTTCGTGGGCACAGACGATGTTTAGCCATCACTAAGGAATGCTACATTTGCAAAACTCTCGGCCACTTCTGTAGTGGATTGTAATGTGGTCAACTAGGTGGATAGTGGCCTCTGTGGAGTTACTTCAACTTCCACATGATTTGCTGAAGTAAAATGAAGTTTCAGATCAGCAAAAATACCGGTGGCCACATACGTAAAGAGGCCTACACTGTAGATCTGATCGTCAGTTGATCACCATTAGAAAAGATGCCTCTTTCCAGGGAAAATAGTTAATCCAGATGAATCAAAAGAGGCAGAACTTGATGATGTCAATGGACATTCTCTTGACTTTGTGTCTGGTGGAAGAACCAATGATACTGCCCTATATAGACACATTATCATGCCTGGGAGGATAGGCACACAAACACAGCAACCTTGAAGTAGCCAATAGCGACAGTATTGAGGCCATGATCATCTGAAACCAACTCCACTGGGCCGACCACTTGCTTAGGATGCCCAAGCAGCCTTTCAAGAATGGGGAGCAAAAGAGAGGTGATATTTTTCACAGGGGTTTCTCCAAAGGAATGGACTTGGACAGTGAGCATTCTGCAGAAAGGTTGTTAGCTGTAGTTCAGTGGACAACATGCTCGCCTCTAATGCAGGAGCTTGTGAATACCAGTCTGTTACAGAGGCTGGAGCAGCATAATATATCCTGGCATGACCAGTCTAATACTGAGAAAGTGCTGTATTGTCAGAGGTGATGTCTTTTGGATGATCCCTCTTTTTTTTCTTAATTCTTATAATGGGATGTGAGCATCAGTAGCTAGGACAGTATTTATTGCCTGTCCCTAATTGCCCAGAGGGCAGTTAAGAGTCAGCCATATTGCTGTGGGTTGGGAGTCACACGTAGGCCAGACTGAATAAGGAAAGCAGATTCCTTCCTTAAAGGATGTTAGTAAAAAGGATTGGTTTTTCCTGATGATTGCAATGGTTTCATGGTCATCATTAGATTAATTTCCAGATTATTATTGAATTCACATTGCACCATCTGCTTGTTAAGTGGTATGAAACAAATGATCTAGTCATTCTTACATGTTTGTTTGTGGAAATTCATGTTGTTCCCTTTTTTCTACATTAAAATATTGACTACTACATTGACTGTAAAATTGTGAAAGCTGCTGTATGATGCAGTCTTACTCACTGATTTGTTAGCCTTCATGATTAGAATTTTATTATGCCCAGCGTTGAATTGTAGAAATTCTGAAATATTTTACATTAATGTTACATTCAGAACTACTGGAATATCATTTACAAGGTCATTCTGCAGTAGAGGATATAAGCAGATTTTTTTTATCAATGCTCCATGCTAATTCCCTCAGTGTTTCCACCATATTAAGTGCTGAAGCGGATAAATGCGAAACTGATAAGGTAGCATTTTTGTTAGTTATTGGACTATCTGTGCAGTTGCTGACTGAAAATAATTTTGTCCAAAGCTGTTAAACCCACAAAACTGGCCCCACCCAGTGTAGAAATAACAAGAACAGTGACTTTCCACTAACTTTTCCTGTTTGTGGATATTCAAGGAAGATCTTTAAGTAGAGCTCATTTTTATGTGTTTAACATATTATAAATATTTAATTCACTGATAAACTGAGTAATAAAACTAACAAGTCATTCTGTATAGAACTTGGTCATTTTTAGTGATTTAAAATCAGATTGAACACCAGCAGTGGAATTAACACTGTTGTTAAAAGTGCTTTTTTTATTGCAAACCCACTTGCAGATGTATTAATAAAACAGCAACAGGTTACCATCTTTAATTAATTCAGGAACATCTTTTATGCAAAAAGATAAACAATTGTGTTCTATTACACTGATGGTTTATGCTCGATCATGAAAGATGTAACATTCATGATTAAGCAATGAGATTTAATGGAAATACACACTGTCACCTAAGGAACCCTATTTTCTGATTGTGCTTAAAGCAGAAAATTACTCTTGGGGTCTTTGTGATTCACAGTGCCTGTAAGAGCCAGATTCAATTTTAGTTTTTGTTTTAATCGGCCAGTTGTGGACAGAACAGGATCCAGAAATAACTTGTGGCCTTTTTGCTACAGGCTGTGTGGTTTACCAGTTTCAAAGCCGTCGTAATTTCAAGCACGGTGTTTATGCCTGACATCAAATCGTATGACCTGTGCACCCCGACTCAAAATTATGGAAGTCAGAATTTCTCAGAAACCACTGAAACAAGTAACAAGTCTACGGATTAAGATCACTTCATTTTAAGAAGACAAAGCAAGGAGGGCCCTTAACCCAACCATGTGCAGTACTCAGTAAAAGTACCCAAATAATTAAAATATAGAAATATACAAAGAAGTACAT
Source organism: Ginglymostoma cirratum (assembly GCA_024137785.1). NCBI lineage: Eukaryota > Metazoa > Chordata > Chondrichthyes > Orectolobiformes > Ginglymostomatidae > Ginglymostoma > Ginglymostoma cirratum. The sequence continues at coordinate 6,041,992 of JAHRHZ010000145.1, read as the reverse complement.
AGATAACTATCAACAGATAAAGTATATTTAGTCTGATTCATTCATATTGGTACACATCTACAAATTAGGAGCACAAGTAGGCATTCAGCTCCCTGGGACTCCTCTGCCTTTGAGTAAGGTCATGGCTGATCTGTTTGTGTCTTGAATCCACATTTCCACCTATGCCAAAAAAACCTTTGATTCTTTTGCCTAACGCGGAGCTATCTACCCCCGCCTTAAAAATATTCCATGTCTCTGCCTCCACCGCTTTGAGGCAGACAGTTCCAGTGTAACATCTCTATAGCTCGGAATTCTGCTGTCACTTTTCCATTTAAGGAATACTCTGCTTCTTACTGTGCTTCACTCCAAGGCCTCAAAACTTCTATTTGATTGAATTATTGCAGCACGGAATTCAGCTCATTCAGCCCATTAGTTTATATTGCCTGTTTACTTTGGTCTCAGATTTAGAAGATTCCTGTCTCTGGAAACCCATGAGGCAAACAAAGCATGTGCTTCCACCTGCTTCTCGGAGCTTATTTCCCTCGGACTGTTGCTAGCCTGAAACTAGTGGACTCCTCTGAGGGTGCACTCTGCATCTAACATGGCAGAATGCAAATCTCTTGCCCATCGCCTTAGGCTTGTGGGAGCAGTTTACAGGTTGATTGGCCACCTGTTTGGTCATGTTACGAACACACCTTACGTGACCATACGCACAGATCTCCTGGCTCACAGACAGGGGAGTGCTATCCATTGAGCCAGAAGATCTCTTCCCCCTTCTACCAAAATGAATTTCTTCAAAAAAAAAACTCCATTAAGCCAGTTAAATGTGATTTGCTGTTAATAAATACGAGCTGGTTTTACTTATTGAGTCCACAATTGTCTAATTTTGCTGCCTCCACCAGCCCTCTAACACTTTAAGGACTCTGTGATCCTCCAACTCAGGCTATTGTGTATCACCCCTCTTCTTTGTCCTACCATTGGCAACTATGTCTTGACTTTGGAATCCTTCCTGAAATCTCTATACTCTTTAAAATATGATCAAAACCCATGTCTTTGAATCCACCTCTCCTCCTCGCGTTGTCCCAGTGATTACTACTTTGGCTTAATATTAAATTTTGTCTCATCCCACTCCTACGAATGGAGTTGGGATATTTTACCATACTAAAAGCCATATATAAATGCAAGTTTGTGTTGTTATTGGGTCATCGTTTGATGATGCCACTGTATTGTCAATCGCACCTGCCACTAAGGGTTGGATATTTTTCCTTCCACATTTTCCCCTTTTTGTCCCAAAGTCACTTTCTGATTTAATGCAATAATAACCAGGAGTAGAAAGCCTGATTTTCGGCCGTTTCAGAGAGCTAGTTAAGAATTAATTGTGTTGCCATGGGTCTGGAGTCACGTGTAGGCCAGACCAGGTAAAGATGGCCGATTTCCTTCCCTATAGGATGTTTGTGCGCTGGACAGATCTTTACAACAATGGTCATGCTTGCCATTGAGCTAGCTTTCTCTAAAATCCAGATTGTTTTCAAAACTGAATTTCACCACCAGCCATGATGGGCTTCAAACCCATGTCTCCAAGTCTGCACCCAGACTTCAGGACTCAATAATTTTAGAGTCACAACACGCCTTCCATGTCCTTTACCAACCCCCACATCCCTGTCTTGATGTGGGCTGCTTTAATCACAGCCAATTCATTTTCACCCCCTAATGAATCTGATTTTCAGCTTTTCTTTCTCCCCCAGATCAGCACTATCCACCCCTTTTGTCTGCCAGACTGCTGTTTTCTCTCTCTGAGCTCAATTTTCACCTATCATGTACTCCTTTACACCAGCCCCCACCCCCTCTACCCCCGTTCCCCCATCTTCAGCACATATACCACCTTTTCCTAGCTACAATCAGCCCTGAAGAAGGGTCACTGGACCCGAAACTTTAACTCTGCTTTCTGTTTGTGGATGCTGCCAGACCTGCTGGGTTTCTCCAGCAATTTCTATTTTTGTTTCAGATTTCTGATCTGCTGTTTGCTGCTGTGCATTTCCAAAGAACGTTTGTCTGGGACTCTGGGATTACCTCTAGTCTTTTTTGTCCCTTCTCCAGTGTCCCTTACTGATGTTCAGTTCAGCAGCCCGACAACACCAAGCTAGGAAATCTCAGTGAATTGATCTAGACAGTTAGCACTGCTTAACTCACACTCCGGGAACACAACATCTAGGTTGCCTGCAACAAGGGAGTACAGGAATGTCAGATGTGTCACCTTTCTGATGAAACATTAAACTAAGGGCTCTTTGACATTCTAAAGAGGACATCAAAAATTCTGAGGCGCTGTTCCTCAAAGAGTAAGTGAGCTCTCCTCACTGCCTTGGCCAATATTTATCCTTCAATCAATATCACTGAAGCCGATTATCTGGTCATTTATCATCGCTGATGGTAATATCTTGCTGCATGTGCACTGGATTCCATGTTTCCTACAGTCCAATATTGATGCACTTCAAAAGTGTTTACTTTGGAGCTTGAGAGGGCTGATAATGAGAACTCAGGGAAAACAGACTCGCAATAAGATATCATTCATTTCAGACCGTGGTGATGAGAAAGCTTTTTGCTCAAGAGTGTTGTGTATCCTTTGAAATTGGCTTCCCCACAGGGCTGTGGATGTTCCGTCAGTTTAATAGACTGATTGGTTGGTCTCTCAGCGAATCAAGGATATGAGCAACAAGCAGGATACGAGGTTGAAGCCAATCAGCCTTGATTGAATTGAATGGTGGAGCAGGCTTTGAAAGGCTGTGTGACTTGCTCCTGCGGTTAATCACCTTAGGGTGCCCTGTCAATGTAAAATATGCTATAGAATTGCAAGTGTTTTTCCTTTCTATCTCTTGCCTGCTGAGGATCAATGCTCAGCCAGATCCTGTATTGACCGAATGCTTGTGTCTTTGGAGTTGGAACCATAGATGAATTTGCACCACCTTAGACCGATATTTCTGTGGGCTTTTACAACAACCTACTGCTGCCCAGCTAAGATAACCGAATTGTGAAATCAAACCTGGTACCTTCTGAGCAGAATGAATTAGTAACGTACCATGCTGCTGTTTGCCTGCTAAACCCTGAAGAAACTCAGAACACCTGGCATATCCTGTAACATAGAAGTGCACGCTATTTTCAGCTCAACTGGTCTATGTAGTGCTTATGGAGAGACAGTGGAGTAGTTGTAATGTCACTAGGCTGATCGCCTGGGTGCGTGGATTCAAATCTCGCTGTGACAGATGGTGAGAAGTTTAAATACAATAAAAATCTGGAATTAAAAACCCAGCCTGAAGAGGACCATGTAGCCATTGCCTATTATGGTTTAAAAAAAATGTTTCACCCATGTCCTTTAGGGAAGGTCTGGCCTACATGCAACTGTAGATCTACAGCTATGTCGTTGACTTATGACTACTTTCTGAAATGGTTCTAGCAAGCTGAATAGAACAAGGGGCAGTTGGTAGAATTTGCAGGTCTTAGCAGTGATCCTTGCAGCCCATGAAATAATTAAAAAATGCTCGCAAGTGAGTATTCTTCCACCTTGCATGGTTGCAATACATCCTCAATGCATTGTCAATACATCCTCTATTACTTTCTTCCTAATGCCCTTATCTAGCTTTCCCTTAAATACATCTCTATTGTTTCCCATGTGCTAGCAAGTTACAGATTCCAGACATCCTCTATGTAAAGAGGTTTCTCCAGAATTCTGCATTAAATTTATTAGTGGCAATCTTATCTTTATGACCCCTCATTTTGATCACACCCATCAAATCCTTTCATCATCTTGAAGACCTTTGTCAGGTGACTTTGTGGTCTTTTCTTTGCAACAGAAGTTGGAACAGTGCCATTGTGTAACAAATTGGCAAGTTTCTGAAATAATTTGCTCCAAGTTACTTGGCTGTAGGGTTGATATGTTGACCTGTACCACGGTATGCGTTGTCATGGTACCAAAATCCTAGACTGTTGTCTGCTATAGAGAATGTTGATTTGGATTTTTACTTCAAAAACACATGACTGTACCTTTAATGGGAGAAAACACACCTACCAATTTTGAAGAGATTTGCATGGGCAACCCAAAAAGGTGGGGGTTGGAGATGGTGGAAGCGGCTGTGTGAGGCATAGGCTGCCTCAGCATACGAAGAAAAAGATCTGTTGGCAAGTCAATACCTAATCTTGTCCTATTCTGCTATGCAGTGCAAGGCCTACTAACGTTGAACGAATCCACCAACTGAGGAAGGAGTACCAGCAGGCCAGGCGGGAGGGTGCCATTCCATCTTACGAAGAGCATGAAGGCAGGCGGTGGCCTAGTGACTTTGAACCAGGCTGGGTAAGTCTTTATATGTAAAACCGTTGAGATGGTACTCTCTGTTTATTCACCTTGAGTAAATCCTGTGAAACCGGACCTGCTCTTTTTGCGATTGAACAGACACGTGAACCAAAGTAGGAAACCTACAGTGGCCTAAGCCATTAAATCCCAGCTGCACTGATTTCATTCACAGCTGTCTTGGGTATGTGCTTCCCAGGCATGTATGAAGCAGAATAACACTACTTTAATGTATTTGGCCAACAGTAGGCAGCAATAAATATTTACTTGTGCCACCATATGGTTTCTTGCCTTCTCCCAGATGGATGGTTATTGTGATAGCCAGATTAAGAATTCTGTATTACTTATCCATGGGTTGCTCTTTGTGCACTAAGTTTGGAGCCAGGCAATGTTTTTTTTGGTGATTCATTCAGCATTGCAGCTTTGTTTATCCCCTGAGGGGCATCATACTTCTGGGACTCTTACCTCTTCGAGTGCAGGGGAGGCAGTTCAAATGAGTTTATTTTGATTTACGAAGGCAGGGGGAAGAAAAACAAAACAGCTTCCCAGACACCAAGAAAGCAAATAGCAGCTGATGTGCTTTGTCATGGTCGCACCAGCAAATTAAGTTGTTGGATCTTTACACCCAGTGTGGTTCTATAGTGATGACTATAGTGTTCTGAAGTGACATTCTGACTAAGAGCAGAGTAGAGCTGCCAACACTCCAAGAAAGATTTGGGCACTTTTCTGATGCATCATGGCTGTGAAACTGAATCATCAATGTGTGAGATTTTTATTCTGTGTTTTCCTTGCACGTGTTAGTTTATCAATTACTTTGCAAAATTGTAGATTGGAAAGAGGGTCATTTGACTTGGTGGGACACTTGAACGTCACGTGATGAAACCTCCAAGGATATATGCGCAGGTAGAGCTCGCTATGCCAACATGCAGTGGTTTAGCCTTTCCATTTGACTGCTAGAGGGTTGGGGTCACAAGAAAATCAGACACACTCAAAAGTAGAGTCAATTTAATTTTGTTCTTCTTTTGATGGAATACAAGGGTACAAACTGCCTGAATAGAAGTCTTAAAGCTGTAAAGTGTGCTGGCAGCTGGGTGGGATGATGTGCGTTCAACTCTGTCACATGTTGTAGCAGTGAACCTCTGAACTCAGCCAAGGCTGAGGAAAAGGTGGGGAAGAATTTCATTCACCCGGAGAGGAACAGAGCATCAGTCAACATCACCTCTATGCTCATGCAGGTGGAATTGAGAGGGGAGATGGTAGTGTAGTGGTAATGTCAGTGGACTTGTAATCCAGAAACACAGGCTGTAATGTTTTGGGTACCTGAGCTCCAGTCCCACCATGGCATTGAGTTAAATTTTCACCAAAAAGTACAACCACTGTGGATTGTTGAAAAAGCCCACCTGATTCAGCAATGTCCTCAAAGACCACTGGGAAATTCACATCCCTTTTTAAAAGTTGTTGGTCTCTATGGGGGTTATACCATGTCACTCAGTGATGTGATTATCTGCAGCCCCATCTTTCAGATAATATGGTAACCTGTGACATCATCAAGCCTCTCAACAGAGCTGAACAGATCCCAAGCCACTATTTCCTGGCACCCTGGGCCAATATTTCTCCTAAAGCCAGTAGCACTGAATCAGATTATCCAGAATTATCATACTGCTGTTTGCTGGACCTTGCTGTGTACAAATTGACTAATGAGTGTCCTACATTACAACAGTGGCTACACTTTCAAAAGTGCATCATTAGCTACGAGGTAGCAAGAAATGCAGATCCTGGAGTCGGAGACAACACAGTATGGAGCTGGAGGAACCAAGCGTAGACTCTGAGACCGTTTTGTAGAGCATCTGCACTTTGTACGCAACAAATGACAACGCCTTCTGGTTGCCAACCGTTTTAACTCCCACTCCCACTCCCCGGGTGACATGTCCAGCCTGGGCCTCCTCCAGTGTCACAATAGCACCACCCACAAACTAGAGCAGCAATACCTCATTTTCCGCCTCAGGAACCTACAGCCCAATGGCCTAAACATGGAATTCACCAGTTTTAAAATCTCCCCACCCCGAGCCTCATCCCATGTCCAACCCTACCCCTCATCCCCTTCTCCTTGACTTGACACAACCTGTCCATCTCCTCTCCCACCTATGCGCCCCACTCATCCCACTGATCAATCCCCACCACTCCCTACCTGCATTCACCTATCACCATCCCACCTACCTTCCCCAGCCCGAGCCTTTGTCTCTCTATTTATGGCCCAGCTCCCTTTCCCCTTCCCATTTCCGAAGAAGGGTCCTGACCTGAAATGTCTTGCTCCTCTAATGCTGCCTGGCCTGCATCATTAGCTGTGAAGTGCTTCAGGGCATTTTGAGGTCATGAAATGTGGAACATAAATGCAAGTCTTCCTTACTTAGATATGGGTGACAAAAAGTATGTGGAATGCTGTGGTTGAAGAAGATTTGCCACCAGCTTCGTATAGACAACTAGAGATGAGCCATGAATGCTGATCTAGCCAATGACGCCCATGTCCCATGAGCAAGTGAACAATTAGGACACAATTTGGCATGATATTAAAAGTTGCAGTCTTCTTTAAGGAGTTAAAAGAAAAATTGTGGGACCAATTACTATGTGCATAACCTACCTACCACCAGGAAAGTTGCAGTGAGGTCATCGAAGATGAGGAGCAGAAACCAGCACAGGAAGGGCAGATGGCCGGGAGCCCAGAGGACAGGAGAGGGGGGCAGTACGGGGTCTACAGGCAGTGAAGACACCCGCAGATGACTGAGAGCCAGTGCTGAAGAAGGCTCTAACTCTCTCTTCTCAAATATCTGAGCTCTCGTCACCGCAACCTGGCATTTTACAGGCAGCTGCATAGTGATGCATTGCCCAGACAATGGATGCCCTTTTCTCCAAGGATGGGTGACTGGGTCCAGTGCCTGGAGAAGTCAGCTGATACCCCACAAGACCCAGCGCTGGTCTCTCTGTGACATGACCCTCACAGAGAGGTGAGGACAGTGAGGCCCTGGAAGGGAACAGCTCATCGGGAGAGAAGGTGCTAAGAGAGGAGTGATTGGAGGCAGAGAGTGATAACTTTGATGCCCATGCTGCGCAGTGTTGACCTCACTTCCAACCTCCTTGGGAAAGAGCACCACCCTCCACTCCCTCTGAGGGGGGTGGGGGAGGGGTGCACCTTCTGGCCCTCCTGCAACATATGGGTCCAGATGTTGGGGTTGGGGGTCAAGGTTCTAATGCAGAAACAGACCCAGCTCCTGTTCCCAGTATCCCGGGTGAAGATGTGGCCCCACATCGCGCGATAATATATTAGGTCAGATCGAAGTGGTATGTTTTTGAGGAAGGAGGAGGGAGAACTCCAGAGCATCAGACCTGGACAGCTGAAGGCACTGCTGCCTTTGGTGTATTGAAGAGATGCACAATGAGGATGGAGTTGGCAGAACTGACAGAAGGGGAAAGACAAGGTCACGAACAAGGTTTAAGCACCAGGATGACTATTTTAAAACCAGCCCATTGCTGGACACGGAGTCGATGCAGGTCACAGCAAGCAATAGTGGCAATGACTTCTGCAGAGTAAACATTTTTTATTCCCATGCCAGCTAAATCGTAGACGGCCTGCTGTGTTGTAAGATTTCCTAATCGGCAATGAAACGATGAGGAAGATTTTGCCTTTCGTATTCTGACGGTTTGTTTATATTCCATTTGATGGATGCCATGCCCCGTCACCACACAGAAAGAACTACGGCTACTAAAATGCTGCGAGGACTCAATCTATTCATAATCAGTGATGGAGATGCCCATAAGCTGTTTGCAATGACCTCCTTTCCTTTCCTGTCCCTTCAAGCATCCATTCAATGCATTCATTTATGGAGCAGTCAAGGTCAGAAGTTAATGGTATGTGAGGTCAATGGAATGGGATATCCATTCTTTCTAGCCCCTCTTTGGCACTTCGTTCCAAGCACTGACTCATTATGCCACTGAGCAGAGCGGAGTTTTGTCAACTTCATTCCCTTCCACACCAACAGTGAAGTGACACTCTAAAATAGATTCTAGACTGCACTAACCAAAGCAGGGCTGGAATGTGAATAATCACAGTTCCCGGTCTGGACGTCAAGATGGCATTTTATTGACAGCTGGGCTTTGAATGAACGGAAAGGTCATGACTATCAGGTTCTCTTGATAATAATAGTAGACAGTTCAGTCAGTGAAGTTATCATTAGGTGAATGGATAAAGCAATAGCCACTTAATCATTAAGGTTCAAGATAGGGGTTGCTGGCATAATCAGGCAGTGCAGTAAAGACACCTTCTGGAGGTGGAAAGGAACACCACTGTGGATATAATGGGTCAGACAGGTCATCAACAAGAGTGACCAAATACTGAAACAAAATCTGCTTTTTCAAACTTGGAGAGGATATCTAGGGAAGTTTGTCAAAGTGTGTCATATTGAAGTTTTATCCACCACTAGCCGCTTCTGTTGTGTAAAATGGAATCCCAATACAAAATTGATCCTTCACAGGCAAAAACTATGTCCTTTTGATGTGCTATAAGTCATCTTTCTTCCCCCTTAATCACCACAGGTATATGAATAAGGGTATGACACAAATAAGGGAACTATTACCCTTAAATAGTACATTTTGGACTATACTTCACAGGAAACACACAAAATTATATAATCTTTGTTGAAGTGGAGCAGTGATCTATTATGTTCTGAGTGGTGGCTTGAGAATTCCACACTTTTTTTCGGTTTCCATATTTGTCAATGTGTTGATGCATTTTTTGCGTTACTGTAAGGTATTAATATGAAACAGGAAACCTTGTAGTTGTGTTTGGCAATGCAACATTTTGGAAGTGGGGATAGAAGTGTAGCATAATTTACAGACAAGAACCTAGGAGCGTATCGGCATTTATAGAGAGTCCCCAGAAGTATATAAATATTTTCAGGCAATCCCCGTACATGTTGCAGTGTTTACAGACAGTCCACAGGAATATATCGGCATTTACAGACACCTCTCAGGAGTGTATCTGCTCATGTAGAGGTCTTTCCCTGCAGGAATCATACTGATTTTGTTGATGGCCTTGACTCCTGTGATATTTTCTGCCCCTGTTCTTCAAAAATTGGCTGAGCTATTTCTTTACTCATATAATCAGCAACAAATTACTCTTACCAACACAGCATTCACCTTCAGTGGTTGGTGTGTATACTTCACCTTACGAACAGTTGCACATGTTTTTTATTGTTTTACGCTTTTGAACTATGGACTAGTTTTCAGGTTTGCTGTCATTGGTATTGATTCCTGATTTTGGAGCATGATTTATTACTTTCACACTTAAGCTGATTGACTGAGACTCCAGTTGACTGCATCTTTGTGTTAGTGGATTCGTCCTTGACTTTGGCCCATGGAGGTGTTCAGTTTCAAGATTTGCGTATTGCTGTATGAATCCTTTCAAGAATCCATGGATGCTTGTGGAAAGTTTCCTGCATGTTTCACAGGCTTCACATGATTTTCAGAAGTACCTACTAGTTCCAGGTTAAGCAGCAGGGCTTGCAATGAATGTTTGATTCATTAAACACAGACTCCGCATGTTGAGATGGCTTTTCACAAAGCTTCCTGTGAGGAAAGAACTGGAAATGATTTGCATGCTTTTCTGAAGTACTGTTGGCCTTCATTTGACGGCTCATGTTCGCTGTTTAAAAAAAGACTTCCATTATGTAGCACCTTTCATGACCTCAGGGTGTCTCAAAGCACGATGCAGACAATCGAGCATTTTTAAAGTGCAGCCACATTTGCAATGTAGGAAATGCAGCAATAAATTTGTGTACAGTGGGATTTCACAAACAGTAACTTAATAATGACCAGGTAATCTGCTTTAGTCATATTGGTTGAGGGATTAATATTACCCAGGGTGAACTCCCCTGTTCTTTTTCAAAATAGCACCCTTAGATCCAACACAGCCACAAGAGAATAGATTAGTTTCACTTTTTTGATCCAGAAGACTGCACCTCTGACAGTGTAGTACTCAATCTAGTACTGCAGAGAAGTGGCAGCCTTGATTCTTTGCTGCAAGTCTCCAGAGCGGGACTTGAACCCACCACCTTCAGAAACAAAGGGAAGAGCATCTGAGAATGTGGTGAAAGCAGATTTAACCCATTGCTTTCGAGAGGAAACAAAACCAAAAGAACAGCGGATGCTGGAAGTCCAGGACATCAACAGAAATTGCTGGAGAAACTCAGCAGGTCTGGCAGCACCTGTGGAAAGAAAACAGAGTTAACGTTTCAGGTCCAGTGACCCTTCTTCAGAAAATGAATCTCTAGGGCTGCATGGAAAACACCAGCGCGTGAGACAAGATGAGTTACTTTTCCAGTGAACCAAATGAATTCCTTCTGTGCTGTAGCCTTTCGGATTCTACTAAAATTATTCAACCTATTAATTTACTTATTGCTGTTGATAGATGTAGCTCAGTTGCTCGCCCTCTCATTTCTGAATCTCAAACTTGTGGGTTCAAATGCTCCTCTCCTCCACTCCCCACAACATCCGTACTCCAAGGCTTGAGTATCTAAATCAAGGCTAATCCTCCGGTGACAGTACTGAGGGAGCAGATGGTACTGCACTGTTGGATGAGACTTTAAGCAAGACCCCATCTTACATGTGCCCTGTCAGACCAACGCCCTGGCCAATCAACATTACAGCCAGGATGTAGTGCCCAGTGCTCTGAGCTTGATTCGACAACTTCATGGGGTGTGACCAGCTCCCCAGCCACCAGAGAGCCCGCCATACTGAGCGCCGATTAGGTACTCAAAATGTTGACCAACGTGCTTCTCGTAAAATTAGGAGCCTCGCTAGTGACGTTCTGCCCTGCCTGAGACTGATAACCAGTCAGAGGGAGGCACATTCTGCATCTGGGACGTAGATTCTAAGGTCCAGGATGTGAGGCCATGAGCTAAAATGGCAAGAAACTAATGGGAATGGGGTTTTCACGGGGTGGGGAATGCAGAGAGAGGGGTTCTGAAGCAAAAGCAGGGAGGGAGGTGGCATCCAGCACCCACGCCTTCCCTCAGCCAACCCCCTCACCCTAACAACACCAATCACCCCAATCACCACCTGATGAGGGGAAGGCAGTGAAGCCTTCCTCTCAGGTAATTGGACTGGTGGCAGGGGCTTTTACTTGCTGATGGGTTTGAGGGGGCCACCCATGGACCTTCCCGCCCAGCCACGGTGACGAGAGGGTGGCGAGCGCATCACCCAATTATTTACCCTCCCTGCCACTTGTCCTGCCACTTCCAGGGAGGGGAAAGTCAAACCACGCAAAATGGTACAGTCGTCACTGTGGGAGATTGCCATTTGTCCAGATGGCTGCTGTTTCTCCTACTTTAATCCTTTTAAAACTGGCTGTAAAATGCTTTTAGATGTCCAGTACTTGCGTGGGAGATGCTATGTACGTGTAGTTCTCTCTTTTTTCCTGTCATTCCTCGGATGGAGTAGAAACATGCTTATTGTAGATTAGCTCTCCGAGTAATTTAAATTGTGGGTATCATTAGCGAGCCGTGGAGAGAAATGTAGATCCCACTGCTGCAGAATCATTCTTTTTCTTCTCTTGCAATTGCAATAGAAATGGTTGACCTTCACAGTAAGACCTTAGCCTGCTAGGCACTGCTCGTTACCTGACTACTTTTATTGTTGCTGTATCAAAAAATAAATGTTTTATTACTTGTTATTTGAGGTCCAGTGCAATCGGCATTCTACAGAAGAGGATCAGCAAGTGGCAGCCAATTCCAGTATAAGGGGAAGGTGTAACTTTGACCTGTTGAGTGACAACCCCATTATAGCTGGAGATGTAATGTTGGTCAGTGAGTGACATTCACACTATAATCGGAATGTGTAGTGGTGGTTAGTGTCAATAAGATCAGTTAGTTTGATGAAATAGGTGTCAGCTGAGGCTCAGTCGGCAACACTGTCCTCTCTGAATCAGAACGTTGTAGGTTTAAGCTCCAATTCTGACACAGGAACACAAAATTCGGACTGACGCTTCAGTACCTGTTAAGAAAGCACTACATTCTTGGAGGAGATAAAAGGTACTGCAGATGCTGGAGATTCCGAGATAACAAGCATGGGGCTTGTTATCTCACATTCTTGGAGGAGCTGTCTTGTGGATAAAATATGTATATATAGCCTTCTCAGACAGACATAAAAGATCCCAAGCATTACTTCAAAGATGCAAGGTCATTGCAATGCACATTGGCTGCCCAGGTGAACCTTCGGCCTTGTGCCCCACCCCACACCCCACCCCTCCCATTTTGGGAATTGGCAGAGGAAATGACATCATGAGAAGCTATTGGAAGCGATGTCATGGACAGCCAGTGGCATGGCATGTGTGTCAGTGTGAGGATTCGCTGCTTCCATGTTGGGATTTCAAATGCCCTGCTGTATGAACAAACCCAAGCAAAGGCTGTGGGTTACAACTCTGTCCACTGCTTCGCTTCCAGTCACAGTCATTAATAGTAATAACGCAAGAGCATTTTGCACTAAACCTTAAAAACAAATCGATAACCCTGCTGAGAAGTGAAATGATCCAAGCCCTGCAGCTCAAACCTTATTCTATTGTAGCCCATTAAAATCACAACAGCTAGGAGTCGTCAGGTTTTTGTTTTTTTGGTTTATGGAGGCTTGAATTTGACTGGGCGGAAGTGGGTATGCTTCAGTAAACGAGATGTCGCTGTGTGGCAATGCCATGCATTGGTGGGAGTTGGCATTTCTTTTGTCTAGGTGCTGATGAGCAATTATTGGAATAATTTGTTTAAGATGCTGGGTTTCTGTTTCCAACTTTTTTTATCAAAGCCAACAATTGTACCATCCCACCGCTAACCCTGCCACCAAACCACGCTACCCTAGGAGATTGCTTGCTTCGCATACAGTGGTACCACCAGCGTTGTGAACTATAAAGGATCACTTTATGTTATATATTTGTTCACGGGTTGTGGACATCACTATCAAGGTCATGTGATAATACCCATTCCTAAATGCCCTTCTAAAAGTGACAGTGAGCCACTTCCTCCTCCTCCCCCAGTCTTCTGGCCAGCAGTTATCCCTCGGCCAACTCCCAAAACAGGTGATCTATTCATCGTCACCATATTACTGCATTTGAGAGCTTGCTAGTTTAAAGGTGCTTGCTGCATTTCTTAAAGTACAACGGCGATCGCACTTCAAAAATGCTTCGTTGGCTTCCAAAAATCCCTAGGTCAAGAATGCAAGCCTTGCATTCTTGCTTTCTGCTTCCTTTAAAAAGGACCTTTTAAATTGTCCATCAGTCTGCTGGAGTTTGAAATCTTACCCTTTGAGTTGGGTGTGGGGGTGTTGGCAGGGGGAAGCAGAAGCAAAAGGAGGGCTAGAGAGAGGCAACCAAGAGAGAGTGCACTCATTGTTTTTGATATATTTTTGTTCTGAAAGGGAATGATGTGTGAATGTGTGCTCAATTTTTTTGGCTTGGTTTATGTCTAGAGGCTATTTCAAGCTAATGCATCTGCTACCCATCTGCATGTCTACTCGCATCAAATAACGTCAAACCAAAATAAATTCATGTAATGAAAAGCGATACTTTTGTGTCATTTTGCTGCCATTCAAAAACTGGCTCACTCTGGAACCCACGACTCTTGCTTTAAGCTGGGCAACTAACGAATATCCTTGTGGGAGCACTTTTGCCCACTTGCGCGTGCATGTGAGATTTATTTCTCTACAGGATCTCTCCCAGTGCCTCGGAACTGGAAGTTGTTTAGCCTGTTTCACCATTCAATTACATCCTGGCTGATCCGTGCTTTAACTCCATCTCTCCACTGCACCCCCACCGCCCCTGCCGCCGCCCTCCTTTAATACCCTAAATGTCCGATAAAGAAAGTTATTAAGCGCAGTTTCACCATTTTCATAGAACCCTTACAGTGTGGACGCAGGCCACCCGGACCATCGAGTCCACACTGATCCTCCAAAGAGCATCCCACCCAGAACCACTCCACTATCCACCCCCCTGCCCTATCCCTGTAACCCTACATTTCCCATGGCTAACCCGCCTACCCTGCACAACCCGAGCACTATGGGCAATTTAGCACGGCCAATCCGCCTAACCTGCACATCTTTGGACTGTGGGAGAAAACCGGAGCACCCGGAGGAAACCCACGCAGACACGGGGAGAACGTGCTAACTCCCCACAGACAGTTGCCCGAGGGTGGGATCAAACCTGGGTCCCTGGCACTGTGAATTTAAAATTAATTCCAGTCTCAAACACCTTATTTAAGGAGAGTGCATCAAAATTTTTACTTCCCATGTGTGAAGAAGTCATCCAAAAAATAAAAGACCGTCCTATTAGTGGCGCTTGGAAGATGATTTTCAAAGGAAAGCTCTCTTGTCACCTTCAGCTCCACAGTCAATCATTTTTGCTGCAGTTGTGATTCTCGGTAAAAATTTTCTTCAGTTGAGAAAACTTATGCTGTTATTTATAACTGACACAAGCATGTGGTGAGTTTTCTGCGTCACTCAATGCAGGAGACTCAGCAGGAGATTCCTGGACACGGTGACTTTGAAAATTATGTTTCAGCTTTAAGCATCTCCACAAAGCATTCCTGGTGAAGAAAGCACTGGGCGTGATGAGCGTTGAAAATAAAGTCAGGGATTCTAAAACCATCAACTGACATTGTTACATAGCAAGTCATCCAGTGTTGGAACAGAGACAGTACAGGGTTAGATATTGTCCTTTCAAGATGTGTCCCTAGATACGCCCATATGGCGCCTTCCATGACTTCAGGATGCGTTACCTCAAAATGTTTTACAGCCATGAAGAGCCATTACTCGTGTTACTGTCAGAAATGAGGCATTCAGTTTGTACATGGGGGGGCTTTCTCATGCCTGTGATGTGGGGTCTTAGTTTACCTAAAGGCAAGAAGGCTACCCTCTGAGCTGTAGTTGATCCTAATACGCCTTTATTAGGAAATGGAATTTTCACAAATTGGAGGTTACCAAAAACACAAATTTCAATTGAAAATTTGCTGAAATCCCAAATCTGGATTTTGATTTAACGCTTTTACTGTTTGCAATGACCGTTCCCATCTTATGAAAGTTCATGATAGTCTTCAAAAGCTCACACTTGCCAAGTTGTTGTTCTTTGGATGGGAGGAAAGGATCGAGGAACTGTTGAAAGTTACACGAACTTATGTACTGTTTGAGCTCGTGGCAGGAATATGTGTTCATTGGTTATTTATTTATTGCAACTTTGCATCGGAGGCCTATTCAGATTATGAACCAGGTTGTGCTAGATTCTCAGAGCCAGTAACTACTCGTGTCTTTCCACAAAATGTCAGGAAGGGAAGTGTGCACCTTGACCAAATTTTGGTTGCCTTCAGACGTCTGGGATCTCCCATTTTAAAGTGTTTATAAAATTGTTGTTTGCATTTCTGGCATATGCCACGTGCCACTTAGTCCTTGAAGTCCAGATAAGCTATTAACTGGCCGCCTTGGTGCTGTTTGCTGGAACTATTATTTTTGTGCTCAAAATTCCCACTCATACCTAACAAGAGTGAGTATCTTAAAATCTAACCATCAAGCCAGGGGATCAACCCTGGTTCAATGAAGAGTGCAGGGTCGCATGCCAAGAGCAGCACCAGGCATACCTGAAGATGAGGTATCGACCTGGTGAAGCCACCAAACAGGACTACTTGCATGCCAAACAGCGAAAGCAGCAAGTGGTAGACAGAGCTAAGCGATCCTAAAGCCAACGGATCAGATCTAAGCTGTGCAGTCCTGCCACATCCAGTCATGAATGGTGGTAGACAATTAAACAACTCACTGGAGGAGGAGGCTCCACAAATATCCCCATCCTCAATGATGGAAGAGTCCAGCACATCAGTGCAAAAGATAAGGCTGAAGCATTTGCAACAATCTTCAGCCAGAAATGCCGAGTGGATGATCCATCTCGGCCTCCTCCGGTGGTACCCAGCATTACAGATATCAGTCTTCAGCCAATTCAATTCACTCCACATGATGTCAAGAAATGGTTGGAGACACTGGATACTGCAAAGGCTACGGGTCCTGACAACATTCCAGCAATAGTACTGAAGACTTGTGCTCCAGAACTTGCCGTTCCCCTAGCCAAGCTGTTCCAGTGCAGTTACAACACTGGTATCCATCCGACAATGTGGAAAATTGGCCAAGTATGTCCTGTGTACACAAAGCAGGACAAATCCAACCCGGCCAATTACCGCCCCATCCGTCTCCTCTCAATCAAAAGTGATGGAAGGTGTCATCAACAGTGCTATCAAGCAGCACCTGCTCAGCAATAACCTGCTCAGTGACGCCCAGTTTGGGTTCCGCCAGGGCCGCTCAGCTCCTGACCTCATTACAGCCTTGGTTCAAACATGGACAAAAGAGCTGAATTCCAGAGGTGAGGTGAGAGTGACAGCCCTTGATATCAAGGCTGCATTTGACCGAGAGTGGCATCAAGGAGCCCTGGCAAAACTGCAATCAATGGATATCAAGGGGAAAACGCTCTGGTGGTTGGAGTCATACCTGACGGATAGGAGGAGGGCCATGGTTGTTGGAGGTCAATCATCTTAGCTCCAGGACATCTCTGCAGGAGTTCCTCAGGGTAGTGTCCTCGGCCCAAACATCTTCAGCTGCTTCATCAATGACCTTCCCTCCACCATAAGGTCAGAAGTGGGGATGATCGCCGATAATTGCACAATGTTCAGCACCATTCCCGACTCCTCAGATACTGAAGCAGTCCATGTTCAAATGCAACAAGATCTGGACAGTATCCAGGCCTGGGCTGACAAGTGGCAAGTGACATTCGCACCACACAAATTCCAGGGCATGACCATCACCAATAAGAGACAATCTAACTACTGTCCCTTGACATGCAATGGTGTTACCATCACTGAATCCCCCACTATCAACATCCTGGGAGTTACCATTGACCAGAAACTCAACTGGACTCACTACATTAACAGAGTGGCTACAAGAGCAAGTGAGAAGCTAGGAATATTGCAGCGAGTAAGTCACCTCCTGACTCCTCAAAGCCTCCCCACCATCTACAAGGCACAAGACAGGAGTGTGATAGAATACTCCCCACTTGCCTGGATGAGCGCAGCTGCAATGACGCTCAAGAAGCTTGACACCATCCAGGACAAAGAAACCGCTTGATTGGCACTACATCCACAAGCATCCACTCCCTCCACCACCGACGCTCAGTAGCAGCAGTGTGTACTATCTACAAGATGCACTACAGAAATTCACCAGAGATCCTCAAACAGCACATTCCAAACCCACGACCACTTCCATCTCGAAGGACAAGGGCATCAGACATATGGGAACACCACCACCTCCAAGTCCCTCACCATCCTGACTTGGAAATATATTGTAGATCCTTCATTGTCGCCAGGTCAAAATCCTGGAATTCCCTCCCTAATAGTATTGTGGGTCAACCCACAGCAGGAGGTCTGCAGCGCTTCAAGAAGGCAGCTCACCACCACCTTCTTAAGGGCAACTAGGGATGGACAAGAAATGCTGGCCAGCCAGCGATGCCCACATCCCACAAATGAATAAAAAAAGGATTCATTTGTGTGAAGCACTTTGCACTTTGGGATGTGAGAGCAACAATGAGATGCAATCTGAGTGCACATGCTTTTCTTTCTTTGTACTGGCATAGGCTGAAAGACACTACTCTGGCATGGTTTCATGTAGTCTGCTGGCTGGTTCACTGCACAACCATGTGAGAAAAACAAAACATAAAAGAAAAATCATAGGGGGCATCAAAACAGCTTTTTTCCTGGTTTCTTTGAAAACTTCTGTTCAACAGTTATAGAAAAAAATTTTGGAGATGTTGTGGACCAGACCAAGACCCCTCAAAATATGTCAAGAAAACGTCAGTTTGTTCTTACTTTAAAGGCAAGTGCCAGGGATTGCGTTCCAGGTGCAATTCGATTAATCAAACTACCAGTCTTGAAGCAAAACACACTTTATTCATTCACTATAGTTAATATACAGCAAAAGAAAGAATTTGAATAACAACTCTATTGTAAAACTTAATAGAATGATAGATTATTTAATGACTAAACTAACTGTTCCAATATAGTAACATCCCAAAAACACACCCTTGGCAAAGGCAAGTTCAGTAAAACAAATTGTCTCACATGCAATTCTAGCAGCAGGAAGAGAACCCCAACTTTTAGCTGTGACCAAGACAGAAAAAATGGTTTCCTCATCCAGCTTCAAGATCCCAGCAGCAACTGCTACTGAAAAAGTAAATCTAAAAACCCTGATTCTGTGGGAGCTTGACCCCACCCATTCAGGCTACTTCTATTGCTCCAACTCTTTTTTTAGAAAACACCCAAGGCCTCACAAACTGTTTACTTTATTGGCTCTGAGTAGACTGCTCGGAGCCTCTCTCTTCACCTTCCTTCATAAAAAACCAGGACAAAGTACATATCTTAAAGCCATTGTACCGTTACAGAAATGACTAAAAAGGCTATTGACCGATGGTGAAGAATCATCCAGTTTCCCAAGAGCTCTTCATTTACTCATTGCTGAAAAAGGTGCTGTTAATCTTAAGATTTAACATGTCAAGTCACCAATGAGGAAAGTGTAAGAACTGAGCAGTGAGAAGCAGAAGCTCATATGATTAAGACCTCCAGGAATTTGTTCATCCAGAGTTGGCAGCTCTAACTGGGAATAAGAACAGGAGAGAAGGGAAGCATGTGCACAGATGAATTAGTATTATAATCCACATGAGACACATGGAAGTGGGCCAAAGGTACATAGGCATTCATTGTAAATTTAAATGCAGTTCTTTTTCACAGAAGGGCCATTTAGACAAATCTGACATAATTATATGTAGTGTTTTGTCAAGAGTGTAGAACTTGGTCAGATTGATCCTAATGTGAAGTGCAGCATCATTTATGAAATATCTATACATATAGGTTCCACTATGTTAGGTCTATGAGGGGTGAAGTAGAGAAAAGAGAGTCCAATTTCAATAACGCCCTTCACATTCTCAGGACGTCCCAAAGTGCCTTACAGCCAGCAAAGCAGTTTTGAAGTATAATCATTGTTATTGTATATGAAGTGTGGCAGCTAATTTGCACATAGCAAGCTTCCATAAACAGTGGTGAGATAATAAAATAATGAGTTGGACTAATGGGTAAATACAGACCAGAACAGTGGAGAGAACTTTGCTGATTTTCATGCAGTTTTTTTATGTTCACCTTCAGGAGGGGGTCAGGGCCCTGGGTTTAATGTCTCATCCAAAAGTTGGCACCTTCATCAGCACAGCATTCGCTCAGTTGAGTGTCTGCCTAGATTGTTGTGCCCAGGTTTCTTAGTGTGGGACATGTACCCACAAACTTCCAACTTATGGGCAAGCGTGCTGCCAACTGAGTCACAGCTGACACCTACTGGAAGGAATGTGGCCTTGTAAGGGATATAACTTAACATGTTTTGTTAGTTTCGTGGTTGGTTGCCACAAGTTTGCACAATCATTGCTTCAATCGCAGATTAGTGGCGGCATCTGTCCCACTGCCTCTCGTGGCTCTGCACAGTTCTTTGGCTGAAATGATCCAATGAAATCATCAGTTGTGTTTAGGGAAATAAAGAAAAACACAAAGTCCCACAATGGAGCAATTAATATCGCCTTCCACTCCTAGTGTTTCAGAGAAGATGTTAAATCAAGACAGCCTGTATCCTTGGTTGGATATGTATAAGATCCGAGAGCATTGTCTGGAAGAAAAGCAGACTGTCCTGGCCAATTCTCAGACAGATTGTACTTTTGGGTTATTTGCCACAACTGGGTTAGGTTCCTGTGCAGTATACTTCTTCACACTTGGACAGCATTACTGTTTGGACAAGTGACAGTATTTTTTCCTTGAACTGTTCATTGTCCAAGTTCTTTACAGTGGTTTCATTGTTTAAAAAGTGGTGACAGTGAAGAGTAGCAGAATTGAAAAAAAACTTTCAACAGAGAGGAGATCTCTGGGAGTGATTACCAGGTAATAATCTCAAGCAGCAGTTCAGTGATGCTCTATATCCTTGGAGTGAAGACGAGATGATTGAAAGTGCAATGAATTATATTATCTCAACGTTGCTCCACTGCATTCATTTTCTTCAGTAATTTGCAGTGTGGAATTGGTGATTGTTCCTTTCTCATTTTCGTTTTGTCCCTGGCAACGGGTATCGCACAGCAGCCTTGATACTGCAGCTAAATGTCATGTGGTCATTGAAGAATTAACAGTTTCATGCAATGTTTTAGCATGATTAGATTTCAGATTCAGGTTTTATTGTCATGTGTACTCAAGTATGGAGTACAAGAGTACAGTGAAAAGTGTACAATGTCGCCACATGGTACCATCTTAGGTACAAAATCTTAGTGACAGAAATAGAAATATAAAGAACATTGTTTGAAAAGTTCAGCCACACAGTCATCTTAGCAAAAAATTAGAAAAATAAAGAAATGAAGTTAAAATATCGAACATTACAGTCCTTTCTTGAGATGTGGACCTGCAGATGCTCCACGGTGGGCTTTCCCCAAGAGGGCTTGCTCTCCCCCCGCACTGGGCCAGGACTGTTCACCGCCACTCGCAAGGCTTCGGTTCCAGTTGCTTCTGCCACCAACCTTTGCTGGTGCTGCTGCTTCGTCACTGACCACCATCCGAGCTCACGCTGGATTCCAGCAGCTGCCACGCTTAGTCACTATCGCTGTCTCCATGACCTCCAATAGGTAGGTAAGAAGCAGTAAAAACTTTAAAAAAAAACTGAGAAAAGGTGGCAAGCAAAGAGGAAAGCGGGTGGAATAGATGAGATCCAGGCTCAAGAGCCCAGATGCTATCTACCCCACCGCTGCCATCTTGTACGTGGGTTTATTTGGGAAGTACCAATTGTTCAGTAAGTCTGCCCAGTTTATTTTGTCATGCAGCTGCAGTGGTGTGGTTTGGCATCCACTTGTAATGAAATTTATTTAATCATGGAATGTGGACATTGTTAGCAAGGCTAGTATTTGTTCCCCTTCCTAACTGATGTTGAGAAATTGTTGAATCACTGCTGACTCTGTGCTGTAGGGTACACTCAGTGCTGCTAGAGAGAGAGTTGCAGAATTTTGATCCGGTGGTGGCATATCAAGTCCAATATGACACTTCAGAACTGCACCCAACTTGGAGGGGAATTTGCAGATGGTCATGTGCCCATGTGCCAACAGCCACTAAAATAAAACAAAGAGCCACAGATGCTGGAAATCTGAAATAAAAACAGAAATTCCTGGAGAAGCTCAGCAAATCTGGTAGCATTTTTAGAGAGAAAGCAGAGTTAACATTTTGAGCCCCAGTGACCCTTCTTCAGAACAAGCTGAACTTGTAAGGCAACTTCTTGTGATTTATGCGCAAAGTTTCTTAAATCCCTTGGTGCTGTAGTTTTCTGATGTCTTTCTCCACTTGAATAATATTAAACTCCTCTACTCTTCCTGACAATGTGAACAATCTCACATTATGCCACATTATGTTCCATGTGCCAACATTTTGCTTAACCTGTTTATATCCCTCTGTAGACACTTTGTGTGATCCCCAGCACTTGCCTGCCAACTAATTTTTGCATCCTCCCCAAACTTGGCAGTGGTACAGTTCACATTCGTTATCCAATTCATTAACATAGATTGTAAATAATTGTGATTTGAATGTGATGAAAATTATCACTCTTCCTCAGATTTTTATTTTCATGGCCTGTTCCCCATACCGTTGGCTGAAGGTACCTCAGTGAACTTGTAACGTGGACAGATCCCCCCATGAGGTCACAAAGGACTGGAAAGACAGTGGAAAATTGTAGCCCATTGCTGGAGACTGCAAAAACTGAAATTCCATGCAAGGGAAACAGGCATTTGAAAGAGGACTGGGCTGATTGAGCTTCTGCACTTCAATCCATCAGTTGACCACGATGAGGAAAATCATGCCCTTGACCTCAAGGAGATCAGCATCAAGGCATTTCCAAAGGCTAGCTAGAAAAGTGGAAGGCAGAAGTGGTCTCCTCCCATTTGTCAGCATCACAAGTGGTGAAGTAGCAGGTCTAATTGATGATTAGGAATCGGTGCAGGCTTGATGGGCCAAAGGGCCTGTTCCTGTGCTATGATAACGAGGTGTAGAGCTGGATGAATGCAGCAGGCCAAGCAGCATCATAGGAGCAGGAAAGCTGACGTTTAGGCCCGAAATGTCAGCTTTCCTGCTCCTATGATGCTGCTTGGCCTGCTCTGTTCATCCAGCTGTACACCTTGTTATCTCAGATTCTCTGCAGTTCCTACTATCTCTGTTCCTGTGCTGTGTTGTTCTTTTGAAATGAGAAGTTGCAGGCTTCCACGCTGACCGTCGTTCCCCGGCCTGAAACCCCGATACCCCGCAAAGATCTACTTGACGATGCCCTGACATAGAGCTCAAGGGGACACCATCCGTTACTTGAACACTGAAAGCTTGTAATCAGTGCTGATGTGACAGCACTGCAGGACCAGTTTGTTGGGAACATGTTTTGGCCAGCCCTCTAAGCTGGACATACAGATCTGCATGTGTTCTTCGTCCCATAAGTCAGCCTCGCAAAATTCCTGCAGCTTCTTGGCAGTGATCAGCAAATAATGAGTGGTTACTGCCATGAGGACCTCGACAAGTTGAATGAAATTTTTGGTGTGGGGACCCATGGTAGGACATCACCCATAGTTTGATGGTTCCCCTGTACATGCCCATGTCCATGTTGTACCATGTTAGCAGTGGACAGAATCTTTAGATCCATTGGTGGCATCTTCACAAGCTCAATTGTGTTTGGTCGATTTCAATTCTGATCAGTGAAACAGAGGCAAAATTGGGGAATTTCTCTGATGTCCATGTTGCTGTGAACTCCTTTTTCTCAATAATAGCCTATTGTGGCTCAATATCTGTGAGAACTCTGGACACATAGTAGTCTGGCCATCTGATCCCATTGTGTTTTATCTAAAATAAGGCTGTTTCTAGAGTTATGGTTGACACATGTGCTGACATGATTGTTGGAAAAGTTGGTTCACAGTGTACAGCCACCTTAGACAAAATTAGTATATCTTTTTGGTTCAGTTGAATGAGCATTGCTGACATTCGTTTCAACACCCCATGTGATCTTTCTTCAAGAGTTGTCTGTGAGGTTTGTTGACTTGGGCCAGTTGAGGTTTGGAAGTTCCCCACTGCGGTTTAACTTTACCATGAATTATTGATGGTCTATGACATTTTTGGGTGGTGGAAAGTGTCCTAATGTCTTCTGCCTTTTGTACTCCTGCCATTATTCTTATCGCCTGAACCACATGGCCCAAGAATTTGAGCACTGGCTCAGAGAATTCACATTTCTCGTTGAGTTTCGACCTGGAATCCCGTAATGTACATAAGACTCACCATACCCTGTTGGCTCGTTGAGCTTTGGTCCACCCAAGGATGGTAATGTCATCCACGCAACATATAACTCCTTCCGTAGTTACCAATACGTTCAACGTTGTTTGCTGAAACAACTCAGGTATAGATATGACACCACAGGCCAGGCGGTTAAGAAAGCTCAACAGTTTAGAGTCCTGGTCTAAAGAAAGAGAAGCTGCAGTTCATGTCTAACTTAGTGAGTGTGCTGTTTATGAGCATTGGCTTCTGACTGTGAGGGACCTACATTTGTTTTTAATCATCCTTTTTCTTTCTGCATATTTATAGAAGCTTTTAGGTTCAGTAAAATATTTGGCTGTTGGATTCTAATTGAGCACCATTCTGATTGACTGCTAAGTTAGTGTGCCCATTCGGAATCTTAGAATCCCTACAGCATGGAAGCGGGCCATTCGGCCCATCAAATTCACAGCAACCCTCCGAAGACCATCCCACCCAGACCCACCCACCCGCCCTACCCTATCCCTGTAACCCTGCATTTTCCATGTCTAATCCACCTAGCGTACGCATCCCTGGACACTACAGGCAAATTAGCATGGCCAATCCATGTAACCTGCGCATCTTTGGGACTGTGGGAGAAAACTGAAGCACCTGGAGGAAACCCACTCAGACATGGCGAGAATGTGCAAACTCTATACAGTCGCCCGAGGGTGGAATCGTGTCCCTGGCGCTGTGAGGCAGCAACGTTGACCACAGAGCTACCATGTCACTCTGTTTGCTTGTAGAATACACTAACTCATTCTGGGCCAATGCCTTATTGGTGTTCAACCCCAAATTTTTGATATATCAGTCTTAGGTTGAATGAAAATTCAGCTCCTCAAGCCTGTCCCTGGCTGATCTGAATTTCAACTCTATTTGCCAGCCTTAGTTCCTCGTCTTTCAGTAGAGTTTGGCCACCTCCTCAGTGACATAACTACCACTGAATATACCAACGTCAATATCCTAAGATTCACCACTGACCAGAAGCTTAACTGGCCCAGCAACTTTATACTTTGGCTGCAGAAACAGGTCAGAGGCTGGGTAGTTTGAGGCAAGTAACTTACCTCGTGTTTATCAAAAGCCTGTCTACAATCTGTAAGACACGAGTCACGAGTACGATGTAAAGATGATTGTAACAGGGTGGATGCTGAAAGGACAATTCCTCCTATGGGAGCGAGTGCAACTTGGGGCTATGGTTTAAAAATAAAGGGTCGCTTATTTGGAAGATAGACAAGAAGAATTTTGTTCTGAATCATCAGTCTGTGAAGATCTCCTCCAAAGAGTAGTAAATGAGATTTATTGAGTATTTTTAAGGCTGAGTTACATACACTGTTGACTGATAAGGGAGTCAAAGGGAATGTGGGTGGCAGGAAAACAGATTTGTAACCTTTACAACCCAAGGTATTGGCGGTGCTTCAATGATAAACATTCTAGCATCTGAGTCCTAAGATAGTTGGTTCATTTCCCACACCAGAGAAGTGGCCTGACATTTTAGTGCAGTACTGAAGGAATACTGCTTTTTCAGATGAGACCTTAACATTACCCACCTCACATGTACATCTCATTGTGATTTAAAATTCCTCTGGTCAATATTTACCACTCGGTTCAATATCATTAAACCAGATTATCTGGCCATTGTCGCATTGTTGTTTTTGGGAAATTTTCTGTGCAATTTGGCTGTGAAGCATTTTGCAACATCCTAAAGGTCATGAGAGACATAATCTAAATTCAAGCCTTTCTTTTTCTCTGAATGTGACTATGATCAATTGCTAGGAATAGGCGATTTTCTGTGTTCTGAGCCAGCAGCTTAATAGGAATTGGATTAATACCAGCAAAACTGATCCTGCGTGAGCTCCTGACTTAGAGGTGAATGGGAGCATCCAAACACTTGAGACTTAATTTTGAAACTCTCTTCTCGGGCAGTAAAACTGCTTTGCTTTCTCCATAATAATGTCAAGTTAGTGAGTGCCGTACAATTCCCTTCAGGATTCAGATGAAAAATTGAGCTACATGGTGAGTGGAGGATAGTGTCAACCATATTTTAGGCAGTAGTGACACGGAAGTAACCAAAGGATCAGACCTGAACAGAAAATCGCTCTTTCAAGTCCAACGCCAGAGAATCGAGTGCAGAATGTAGGCTGACAGTCTGGTACAGCCCAGTTTGGCTGCTTCGGTGTTGAAGGTGCTTTCTTTGAGAAGTGAAAGATGAGAGGTTCAACTGAGACCCCTCTCAGGTGGAGTGTCAAATATTCCAGAGCATTTTCTCAAAGAAGAGCACGGCAGTTTTCCCAGTCGTCTGTCGATATTGATCCGTCAACTGACAACACTAGAAAAAGCAAATCATTTGCATGTTATCAACAGATGCTATTTTGCACAAATTGGCTGCTGCATTTCCTACATTGCAATAGTGACTGCACTTCACGAAGTACTTAAGTGGATAAAATGCACTGTCTGAGTCCTATGGCCACTATATGTATTGCATAAATGCAATCCTTACTTGTTCAATGAGTGTGTCCTAAACTCTGTCTTGCTTGCTGACATGGGTATGCATGTGACATGTTACAAATGATCACGATTGGCGCTTACACAATGCAATACAAACTTAAGCCACACCCTCATGGGATTCCAGTGCTTTTTAACTTGCTTGCAGTTCAAATCCCACTCCTAATTAATCTGTTTTGTGCATCTCAAAATATTAACATTTGGTCTGCCCAAAGCCCTGCTCTGGTACAACTAAGAAATTTAATTGAGTTAAAATACCCTGAGCTTCATTTGTAAACGAAACCAAACTAAACCACAAAAGAAATTTGAGCATGTGTATGACAAGTTGATAAGATAAGCAAACGTTCTGCAATAATTTCTGAAGAAGGATCCAGACCCGAAACATCAGCCTTCCTGCTCCTATGATGCTGCTTGGCCTGCTGTGTTCATCCAGCTCTACACCTTGTTATCTCAGATTCTCCAGCATCTGCAGTTCCCACTATCCCTTCTGCAATAATTGTAGTTCAGAGAAGGTTCACTCAACTCATTCCCAGAATGAAAGATTTACATTATGAAAAATGTGAACAGATTGGGTGTATACTGAATAATATTTAGAAGAATGAGAGGTGATCTTACTTAAGCATATAAGATCATAAGGGAAATTGATAGGATACTGAGCAGATGTTTCCCCTTGTGAGGGAGGCTAGGACCAGAAACATAGATCAAGCATAGGAGGTCTCCCTTTTAAGATGGAGATGAGAATTTATTTTTTTGTCAGAGGGTCATAATTCTGTGGAATTGTCTTTCCCAGAGAGTATTGAAGGGTGGGTCATCGGATTTATCAAGGCTGAATTAGATTTTGATTAATTAGGGAGTTGGAGGCAGTGAGGGACAGATGAGAAAATGGAGTTGAAAACACGACTGGATCGGATCAGATCTTATCAAATGGTGGAGTAGGCCCGAACGGACACTTGGCCTGCTCCTGCTCTTGTGTTTCCCAACACTGGACTGTAAAACTAAATCAAGGCTGACGGATTCTAGACATGAGACTGATTTCACCACCATAGTGAGATGCTGGAGTGAGCATAGTTGGCCACTTGGCTCCACAAAACAAGGTTGAGCCAACTTGGAACAGGAGGCGAATCAGCTAATATCCTTTTGCTTTTGCAAAACATGGTGTTCTGTTGGGAATGGTGAGTTTACAGTCCACATTTAAATTAGTCACTGACACTAAAGATGATCTCAGAGAACAGCTGTGCTCTGATATTTTATGAATGGCATATATTGATGTACATTTTTAAATCTATATTTGTATTTAAGAAAAATAATATTCTATGCACAGTAACCCCACCAGTCGAAATTCACATGCTGATTAGATATTTGGATTGTATCAGCGGTTATCTTCCGTTAATAATTTGGGATGCTCAAGTGATTGACTTGCTCTGTTATTTGAAGGGCAGCACGGTGGCTCAATGACTACCACTGCCATTTCACAGCACTAGGGACCTAGGTTCAATTCCAGCCTAGAGTGATTGCCTGTGTGGAGTTTGCACATTCTTCCTGTGTCTGCGTGGATTTCCTTCAGGTGCTTCGGTTTCCTCCCACTGTCCAAAGGTGTGCAGGTTAGATGGATTAGCCTTGGCAAATAGCCCGTAGTGTCCAGGGATAAGCAGACTAGGTGGATTAACCATAGGAAATGCAAGGTTACAGGGATAAGGTGTGGGGGTGGGTCTGGGTAGGATGGCTCTTTGGAGGGTCGGTGTGGACTTGATGGGCTGAATGGCCTGCTTCCACACTGTAGGGCTTCTATGATTCTTTTACTCCGAGCTCCTGCAGTTTGCCACCAACTAAAGCCTAGGTGCAGAGTTTGGAGACCTTAGTCAGATCTATGGTCTGGCAGGAAGGAGTCTGTTCAGGACCTTAGCGTAGAGTTCCATTTGAAGGAAGATGATACCTCCAGTAATGCTGGAATCCCTCAATAATGTTTTGGAATACCAGCCTGGATTACCTGCTCATCCTTCTGGGGTGGGTCTTAATCCTGCTACAGAGCCGTGGCTGATAATTCCATTACGTAGGCAGCCAATGAACCATGTGTCAATAATAGTGATAGATATTTTTAATCAACTGGTTTGGATGTGCCATGATGGAGCTCTGAAACAGGTAGGAATTGAACTCAGCACATTCTGGGTCAGAGGTAAGGACACTACCACTGTACCACAGTGGTACCAGAGATATATATGGTTTAATGGTACCTTTACCTGAAAGGGAATTATTTAATTTTGATATAATTTTTGGAGTAAATCTATCACAGCTGTCTTGCAATGTATTAGAATGTTTGTGGAAGCGTGATTTTTTAAAATTTTGATTAATCTTCCTTCACATGATCATTTGAAAGAATGAGCAGCGCAAATCAACAGTTAATGTAATGGTACAAGTGCAGCAAGGCCCCAGTGGCCCTACCCCTGCCTTGAGAGCAAGGTTAGAGTGAATAGCAGAAAAGTGCTAATATCCTGTAAATACTTGCATTCAATAAAGACAAGGCCACAGGATGAGTTTGGTCTGGGGTGGGTTGGGGGGGGAGGGGGGTGGTTAAGGGTGGAGTGATGTGGGAATGGGAATGGGACGGGGATGGGGTGGAAAAAAGTATTATGTTCTGTAAATTCATCAATAATTAAGTAGAATGATATTTTTTAATCAAAATTGCAGTGCCAAGATCAGAAATTTCTAATGCCCTTGTCCCTCTATGGTAATCACATTTAGATTACACAGTGCACGTTTTAGGATTCCACAGCCTGGTGCATCTGGCATCAGCTGCGTTTTGCCCATCCCATTATCTGTTGTGCAGTTAAGTGGGTTTAAATGGGTTAGATAGGCTTCACATTATGTGTAAATGGATTATACATTCAAATGTGTATCACAAGGGTCACCGCACAGTCAAAGTTGCAACTCTATGTATAATCAATATGCATGACATGATGTGCCATCTTAATCTATATTTGAGATTGTATGTGGAGTTCTTCAATCCTCCCCCACATGAGAGAAAAAAATCCATTTATTCTCTCGGATACTTCACTTACAAATTTCCAATCTACAAGAGGATTCTAAACGAGTTCTTCGATCACAGTGCAGTGTCACAGTGCATCAGAGCTTCTCTGTCTAATATTTATATTTTAGTCCTTACAGATTCATTAGCTTCTACTTGCTTCTAATGTCGGCCATCAGAGGAGAAAATGAAGAAAACAACAGTTGCATTCTGACCACATATGTACAAGTCCTGCTGAGGCCCTTCCACTCCAGAAACTTGAGCACATAAGCTAGGCCGGTGCAGCAGTGGGAATATATCCTTGTAAGAGGTGCCGTCTCTCAAATGAGACATTATTGAAACAAGGCCCAGTCTGCCTTCTCAGATGGGCATCTGGCCAATATTTATCCCTCGTGGGGATGGCGCAGTGGTTAGCACTGCTGCCTCACAGCACCAGGGACCTGGGTTCAATTCCACCCTCGGGCAACTGTCTGTGTGGAGTTTGCACGTTCTCCCCGTGTCTGCATGGGTTTCCTCTGGGTGCTCGGGTTTCCTCCCACGGTCCAAAGATGTGCAGGGTAGGTGGACTGGCCATGATAAATTGCCTGTATTATTCAGGGATGTATAGATTTGGTGGGTTATGGGGAATGGGTCTGGGTGGGAAGCTCTGAGGTTCGGTGTGGGCTTTTTGGGCTGAAGGGCCTATTTCCACACTGTAGGGATTCTATTCTGCTTTCTGAAGAAGGGTCTAGACCCGAAACGTCAGCTTTCCTGCTCCTATGATGCTGCTTGGCCTGCTGTGTTCATCCAGCTCCACACCTTGTTATCTCTATAAACAGACTATCTGATTTTTATCACAGCACTATTGTTTGTGCACTTGTACCATTACAGTTTGCTGCTTCTTGTTGGTGGTCTGCTTTTCCCCGAGAATGGTAGAGAATATCTTAGTGTTGAAAGTGAAGTAGCTATAAGAAATTCAGTGCAACTTTCTGAGGAAGAATCACTCAATCCAAAACGTTAACTCTGATTTCTCTCCACAGATGCTACCAGACCTGCTGAGCTTTTCCAGAACCATCCATTTTTGTTTCAGTGCAAATTTGTTGGTATCTCTTTCAAGATGAATGTGACACCATAAGTGGTAGTATTGGCCTGTCAGCTCGCTACTGTGTATGCGCTCCTGCTTATGATGATGTTTGTTGCCTCCATACTCTTTAGGTGTAGGGATCTGCTTGGTCAAGTGTGGTAGAGGGAAAGTACTTCCTGGTATAATTGAGAGATAGCAAGAGCTGCAGATGCTGGAGTCAGAGATAACACAGTATGGAGCTGGAGGAATTGTCAAAGATAACACAGTGTGGTTCCTCCAGCTCCACACTGTGTTATTCCTGGTATGACTGAGAGTCTTTTGTAGTTAACACAATATAGTTTACTGCATGTCAGCAGTTAGTTACGTTGATGTGATGGCTATTGATATGATACACAGTGTGTTACAGATAATTTGAGCAGTTCCAAATGTTTGGTCTCATTCTTTTGGGATCCTAAATTGTTCTGCCCACATTTTCGCATGGCATTGTCATGGCGCTTATGGCAATCCTCAGCTTTACCCTTTTGAAATTCTAATGCAGTATAAGCCACCATGGCAATTAGTGAATGGAGATATTTTACACTATCTCTTTTTAATTAGTCTCAACCCACAGGCCATTCTGAATGCACCTTAGAATTTCAGTGTGTGCAGCACAGAAACATGTCATTCAGATCCCTTGCTCTATCTTGGTATTCATGCTCCACACAACCCTCATCCCATTTCTCTACATCTCCTTTGAACAGTGCATGTTTGTTTCTCCCTCCTGTGCTTATCAAGCTTCTCCTGACTTGCATCCCTGGTATTTGCATCAACTGCTCCATGTGAGAGCAAATTCCACATTCTAACCGCTCTCCCAAACGAAGACGTTTCTCCTAATTCCCAAACATACTGATTATCAACTATTTTACATATTTTGCCCTGGTTTTGGACTCTGCCACAAGTGAAAGCATCATCTTTACTTCAAAAGCTGCATCATTAAAATCTGTCCCATACACCAGTGATAGCCTAGAAACATAAAGGCTTCTAAAACTCTGATAGCTTTGAAGTGGATCTCGAAGCAAATCTCGATTTTAAAATGATCTCTTAAAACAGTTTACCGAGGGGTTGGCAAATGTGCATTTGTCTCAAAGTAGCTGATCAGCCTGTTGCACGTTTCAAAGCTTCTCCATTTTTAAAACGTTTAATACGCGTATTGAGCCTGTCAAAGGTTGTTTCTCCTGTAATGGCAATGAAATCTATTGCCTGCTGTAATCATTAAGAATTTTATTTTGAAAGTGAAGTCTTTGAAAATGTGGCTTACCAGATTGGGCAGAGGAGCTGAATTTCACACTCTGTAATGGCCCTGGCTGATGACCTTTCATCTGAGAAGTTTCAATATATTATGCTCCTATTGATTTATTAATGTCAGTGCTCATGATTTAGTGTGGATATTGACAGCTCAGAGTCTGCTGGAGTGCAAGCTTCTGTTCTCCCATTTTTCTCTCTCTGTTTCCCTCTCGTTCTTTCTCTGTATCGCACAGAAGGTGAAGAGACCTTCTCTGTAAGCATACAAACAAACTGGCACCCGTTTTTCAGGTTACTGGATATCACAAGGCCTATCTCCCTAATGCACAAAATGTCACTGTATTTGCAGTAACCTTTGTTTTATTCCAGATGGCAAATTGATGGAGATTAGAGCTTAAAGCCTAATCTTTACACACTGATCAGTTTTTATTTGTAGAAACACGCATTACAAGCATGCACTCCCAAATTCAAAAACCACAGTTTCAGTTTGCTCCTTCGTATAGAAGCACAAATAAATCCCTAGTTGGTACTCATTATCTGAATATAGTTATAACCACACAATTAATATATAAATAACATTTTGTAATTGTAGAAATCTCGATTTAAAAACTTACATCAAACCCATTCTCAGATCAGGCCCTCTTCCATCTTCTTCTATCTTAAAAAGCTGCATGCAAGTTTGGAACAAATGTTCATAGAAAACAATAGCAAAACCCAATAAGAGCCACTTTGGAGCCATTAAAGCAATAAAACATCCTTGCTATTAAAAGTGTTAACAAACAAAATTCCACATGAACCAGAATAAGGAGATCAAAATTTCTGTCAAAAAGGTAGATTCTCAGGAGTGACTCTGAGTGCCTTAAAGAAGGCAAGAGGTATAGAGGTGGATGAAATAACTCCACAGAGACCGGTATTCCGTCACAAAGTTATCCTTTATTTACACGTGCTTAACACTGGTCCGGCTTCCTCAGATCCAGCTCTCAGAGTGAATGGAACTTCTGACACTCCTGTTTATGTCTGTCATCCAGGGTTCCCTGATTGGACTAGGTTAACAGCCCCAATCAGGGCACTCATATTCCATGATGTCCACCTGCTGACTTCATTGCAATCACTACTGTGGAGATGTTCATGCGGATATTCCAGAAATGACTGTCTAGGCAACTGAAGCAACGGCTACCAATGTGAAGCGATTAAAATCAGTGCTATTTTTGTTCAGAATTAGAGGAGGGCTTCTATCTCAGAGTGTTGTGAGGCTGGAGGAAATTGCAAAGAGAGGGAGGGGTAAGGTTGTGCAGGAATTTGATGGATGAGGAACTTGAAATTGAGCATTGATTATTCGGGAATGAATCTTCAATCACCATTACAGGGGAGATGGTTGAATGGGACTTGATGTATATTCAGGTAAATATAAAGCTGCAGAGGTGGAAACTGGAACAGCCTTATTGATGATGCAGATATGTGGTCAGAAGCTTATTGCTGCGCCACATATGACACCAGGGTGACCAATGACCTTTGTCCCTCAGACAGTTGGTGGGAAGAGGGGTGGAATCAGAAACCGAGTGAATGAAGTTTGTAGTGGGGACTCAAGCCAATAGCTTTCCAATATTTAATAGGTGGAATTTTCTGCTCCTCTGGTCCTAGATTTTAGGTAAGCAATCTGGTGATGTAGAAGCACCTCACAATCAAGCAGAGACAGCTTTTCTTTTGAGTGATTTTCACTTCTATTGAAGATTGGCTGCTTCTCTGCCTCGTGTGGGGCTTCTGTTTCATAAATTGCTGTATAGTTGCTAACACCGTTGGATATATTCATCACATGACTTGCCTGCAGTCAAACTCTATATTCTTTTCCCCCACCCCTTCATCTCTTCATCCCCCACCCCTACTTCTACAACTGCTCAGCAAAAGTGTGGTGAGAACAAAATGGGAAAAGAAGGCATACTTATAATGAGCTTGTGATTTTCTCGGGAATTCTGCTCAAAGCACAGTCCCATAGAACATCTCCAATGCCTGCGGATTCCAAGTAAACCCAGGAGGGTTTTCTTTAAAAAC
Source organism: Ginglymostoma cirratum (assembly GCA_024137785.1). Lineage (NCBI taxonomy): Eukaryota > Metazoa > Chordata > Chondrichthyes > Orectolobiformes > Ginglymostomatidae > Ginglymostoma > Ginglymostoma cirratum. Next base: position 6,008,321 of record JAHRHZ010000145.1, on the reverse strand, counting down.
CAGTTAGTTCACAGGATGTGGGATCGGCTGGCTGGGCCAGCATTTGTTGCCCATTCTCAGTTACCGTTGAGAATGTGACGTTGAACTGTCTTCATGAACTACTGCAGTCTTGGTTTGCCCACAGTATTTTTAAGGTGGCATTCTAGGATTTAACTCTGCGACAGTGATATGATCCTAAGTCAGGACCGTAGGTGACTTAGAGGAGAACTTGTGTGACTTGGTGACCTTCCCGTGTATCTGATTCCCTTGCTGGTCTAGGTGGTAAGAGGTTCTAGGTTTGAAAGATGCTGTTGAAGGAGCCTTGGCATGTACTTGGCATTATGTCTGGTTTGTAATAACAATGACAGCACTGTTGTCACTTCGCACCAGGAGCGAAAGGAGTGGTTGTCGGTGGTGAATGGGGTGCCATTCCTGCAGGTTCCTTTGTCCTGGATGGTATCAAGCTTCTTGAGTTATTGGTGTTCACCCATCCAAACAGTCGGAGGGTATTCCACATTTCAGATTTGATGCCTTGTAGATAGTGGGACAGGCTTTCGGGAGTCAGGAGGTGAGTTAATCACCACAGAATTCCCAGCCTTTGGCCTGCTCTTGTAGCCATAGTATTCGTATGGCTGAAACAAACTGGAGAAACTCAGTAGGTCTGGCAACATCCATGGAGTGAGAAAGAGAATTAATGTTTTGTGCCTAGTATGAATCTTCAGAACAGACCTGATGAGATTCTCCAGCATTTTCTACATTTGTTTCAGATTTCCAGTATCATCCACTTCACCAACACCTTCCACCCCAACCTGAAGTTCACCTGGACCATCTCCAACACTTCTCTCTCCTTCCTGGACCTCTCTGTCTCCATCTCGGGTAACCACGTGGAAACCGATGTCCATTTCAAGCCCACTGACTCCCACAGCTGCCTGGAATACACCTCCTCCCACCCACCTTCCTGTAAAAATGCCATGCCCAATTCCTTCACCTCCGCCGCATCTGCTCCCAGGATGAGGCATTCCACTCCCGCACATCTCAAATGTCCTTATTCTTCAAGGACTGCAACATCCCCCCCGCAGTGGTCGAGAACGCCCTCGACCGTGTCTCCCGCATTTCCCGCAACTCATCCCTCACACCCCGTCCCCGCAATAACAACCAAAAAAGAATCCCCCTCGTCCTCACGTACTACCCCACCAACCTCCGGATCCAACGCATCATCCTCCGACACTTCCGCCATCTGCAATCCGACCCCACCACCAAAGACATTTTTCCCTCCCCACCCTTGTCTGCTTTCCGGAGGGACCACTCCCTCTGTGACTCCCTTGTCCGCTCCACACTCCCCACCAGCCCCACCACACCCGGCACTTTTCCCTGCAACCGCAGGAAGTGCTACACCTGCCCCCACACCTCCTCCCTCACCCCAATCCCAGGCCCCAAGAAGACTTTCCACATCAAGCAGATGTTCACCTGCACATCTGCCAATGTGGTATACTGCATCCGCTGTACCTGTTGTGGCCTCCTCTACATCGGGAAACCAAGCGGAGGCTTGGGGACCGCTTTGCAGAACACCTGCGCTCAGTTTGCAACAAACAACTGCACCTCCCAGTCGCGAACCATTTCAACTCCCCCTCCCATTCCTCAGATGACATGTCCATCCTAGGCCTCCTGCAATGCCACAATGATGCCACCCGAAGGCTGCAGGAACAGTAACTCATATTTAGCCTAGGAACCCTGCAGCCCAATGGTATCAATGTGGATTTCACAAGCTTCAAAATCTCCCCTCCCCCAACCGCATCCCAAAACCAGCCCAGCTCGTCCCTGCCTCCCTAACCTGTTCTTCCTCTCAACTATCCTCTCCTCCTACCTCAAGCCCCACCCCCATCTCCTATCTACTAACCTCATCCCGCCCCCTTGACCTGTCCGTCCTCCCTGGACTGACCTATCTCCTCCCTACCCCCTACCTACACTCACCTTTACTGGCTCCATTCCCGCCTCTTCGACTTGTCTGCCTCCTCTCCACCTATCCTCTCCTCTATCCATCTTCTATCCGCCTCCCCCTCTCTCCCTATTTATTTCAGAACCCTCTTCCCCTCCCCCATTTCTGATGAAGGGTCTAGGCCCGAAACGTCAAGCTTTCCTGCTCCTATGATGCTGCTTGGCGTGCTGTGTTCATCCAGCTCCACACCTTGTTATCTCATTATCTCTACAGTACTTTTGTTTATATAGCTAGGTTAGTTTCAGTTTCAGTTTCTGGTTAATGATAAATTTGGAAGAAACATGTTGATAATAGGGGATTTAGTGAGGTCATACCATTATAAATCAAGTGGTGATGTTTAGATTCTTCCTTGTTGGAGATAGTCATTGCCTGGCACTTATGTGGCATGAAGGTTATTTGCCAGTTGTTAGCACAAGCCTGAATGTTGTCCAGCTCTTGCTACGTAAGAGCACGGGTAGCTTCAATGTCTGAAGAGTCATAAATAGTGTTGAATGGCTTTGATATCACCTGTCTCATGTTGGCGGGAATCTCCTGCATGTGGGTAATGATGCCTGACCTCAGGAAATATCCCGCACCTCAAAGAATGTATCAGGATCAGAGGTCCATGATCTTGTGCTGCTACTGATCCATTCCTTTATTGGTTGCAGGACCTAAAGTGGAGTGTGTGATGCCCAAAGGAGAAAACATAGTGATTTATGGAAGTAAGGTTTTCTTCAATCAGTTTAATGTGAAAAGATTCCATATGAAATGAAGTGACTGCTTGTATTTATTTAGTGCCTTTCAATTCCTGAGGATATACCATACTATTTTGCAACAAACTAAGAACCAGTTTGCCCACAGCAAGGTCCCACAAACAAAATCTGATAATGACCCATTCTTAGGTGTTGGGTTTTTAAGTTTCCCCTTAAAGACTGATAATTCTTGCAAAGAAATGTGAACATCAAGTTATTAGCTAAAAGAACGAGATGTCAGGATTTCATATGATAAGTTTTTTTCCGTACTGAAGGCCAAAAATTCTCCTTTCGTTTTAGAGGCAGTCTATGCTTTAATCATAGAAAGTGATATTTTTCTTGTATGTAGTTACCACCTATTGCACTCTCGAAGGAATTGCACTCCTTTCAACAAACTGTCTTTTCCAGATTTCAATGGTTCATGCATCCCAATTTTGCTGAGTAGTAATTTCACCTGACCACTTCCAGGCACTTGTCAGAGTTTCTCAAGGTTTCCTTACATCTGCCAACGGTGTTAATGCCTGTTTTGAATGTTCTTCTTTCCTTTGGCCATGCCAAAACAAATCTTCTAGAATCTGTACAAGGCTATAGGATGCCAGAGACCACCATCCACTTGCATCTGGCTAAGGGAGCTTGTAAAATCAACTGGCCTCTGTCTATGACACTCACTGATTTGTACAGAAGCCAATAACTTGATCTCAAACACAACTTGCTCTGCCCTGTTTCCCCGGCAACATGAAACACATTAGCTTTACATCTAAAGAGATAACTTTTTTAACTCTTTCATGGGATGTGGACATCACTGGCTAGGCCAGCATTTGTTGGTCATCATTGATTTCCCTTGAGAAGGTGGTAGCAAGGCATCTTTTTAATCATTACAGTCCTTCTGGTGTAGATAGTCCCCCAGTGCTGCTGGGAAGAGAAGTAATCCTTGACCTCCAATTCCTGTCCTCTTAGAAATAAAGGTTAGAAATAGAAGCAAACAATTTACAGCACAACTATGTACACCCAATACCTTCAACCTCTTTCTGGGACTTTGGGAGACCAAGCGTCTAATCATTACAAACTCTTGTCTCCAAGCCTAAATACCTTGCACTTTCTTCTCAATAAAGCAATCCAAGCCTTTCCTTGAACTATGACAATTAAAGCACCGAAGATTACTGTCAGGGAAACCTCAAGAGAGGACACATGACCTCTCTCCTTTATCATCACATTAAAGGTACATCGCTGAAACATTATCTTATAAATCTCATAATTGTAACAGTTGAGGGACAAATATTGAGCAGGATACTACACCAAGCCAAAGCAGGAAAACAATGTTCTGATTAACTATTTTTTCTTTGATAAATGCAGTGAAAACAAATTCTCAGGAGAAATCATGGAAAATGTAAAAACAAAAAGTTTGCGGTGAAATGCAATTTTGTTTGTGAGAGATGTGAGACTGTGTGGGCCAGGAATTAAAACCAAAACTATGATTATGTCATATGACAAAAATAGGGATCAAGTGTTATTAAATACAGCAATTTCTGTTACAAATTATTTCAGTTAGCATGGTGGTAATGCTCAAGTTTTTCTCTGCCAGTTCTCGCTTTGTCAAATTTGACAGTTTGATCTTTCAATTAGGGTTGCAACCCTTATTTCAGAGATTTTCCATGAGTCTCCTAGAATTGTATTGATTGTACAAATCAGAAACAGGACATCTGCCCCATTAGTACCAGTGTTCATGCTCCATTATACCCATCCCATCACCATCTCTGTCTATTCCTTTCTCCCATGTGTATTTCAGCTAGTTTCTACTTAAATACATCTGTGCTGTTTGACTCAACCACTTCACAGCAGCAAGTTCCACGTTCTAACCAGTCTCTGGATAAAGATGGAAGCCGAAAGAACAGTGGATGCTGTAAATCAGGAACAAAAACAGAAGTTGTTGGAAAAGCTCAGCAGGCCTGGCAGCATCTGTGAAAAAAAAACGTTAACTCCGACTATTTTTGTTCACAGATGCTGTCAGACCTGCTGAGCATTTCCAGCAGCATCTGTTTTCATTCTGGGTAAAGATGCTTCTCCTGAATTTTCTATTGGATTCATTAGTGACTATCTGACACTTCTGATCCATGGTTTTGGATACCCATTCAGTGAAAACATCGTCTCTCGGTCAACCCTATCAAACCTCCTTCATAATTTTAAATATCAGGTCATGCCTCATTATCTCTTTTTCTGGAAAAAAAACCTGTTCAGCCCTCCATAACTGTAACCTCCTGTTTCGATCTCAAACTTGTGCACTTTTTTTACTGCACCTTGAATTGTGAATTGATTTTCTTGATACTGTTGATGGTGACCCAGAAGAACAGTACTTTTTGTCTACAGAATGGAGTACATCACACCTCCTTATGTCCCAATTTACAGTCGTGTTTTCCCAACCCCTCCACCCCTCTGCCTCTGCCCTGAACCCTTTCAGGCTGTTAGACTTCGTCAGCCATTCCCTGACACCCAGAATTGGACTGAAATTTCTTTGTAGCTGCCCCAGCCAGCCCGTAACTCAGTAACATTCCAGTGAAGTTGTAGCGTGGTGTTTGAGGAAATTGCCTCCCTGAGATTCTGTTCTTTCTTTGTGTCTACTAACCAGGGCAGCCTGCAATGGTTGTGATAGGGCTATCGGAGCACATAAGATGAGAGAAGGGTGGCAAGGGGCGGAAGACTACTGCTCCTGTCCAGACTAAACCTGGTTCCAGGGAAAGGAGAACTTGTGTCCGTCTGTGTTGCATGCTGTGCTGCTTTCTATTGTATTAGTACAGGAGTGGGGAAAATCGGTACTTCTGCTTGACAACTGAACTTCATCTCCTTTTGGTTTCTGCAGTGGTGTGTGGGAGTCAGTGAACTGTTTGTGGTTTTTGTTTATGTCTCACACATTATTTTTATAGGTTCTGAGTTTTCTAAACTGTCACAAAGACAAGCAAACATTTCAGAAGTTGCTAAAGTCCATGATTTTATTGAGTCAGTGGCAATTACTTGGTATTTCTCACTGCATCAGTCGTATAGAATCATCACAGCAGTAACTTTTACATAAACATTACTAATTCTTAATATTTCCATTGTGGGTTCTTTATTTGGTTTGGAAAATATGTTGCAATTCATCTCACTAGATAAACAAGTTGAATTATTTTACTGGGTGCTCAGGATAAAGGACTGCGATAAAGTAAATGCAATAACAGTTCCAAACAATGGGGAAATATCACATGATCGTGCCTTGCAGCATGTGATCACATGATGAGCATGATCAGATTTCCAGGAATACTTCAAACCAGAGCTGACAAACGTGTTGGAGATACATTTGCAAGCAAAAATGAGAGAAAAGTAAGGCATGAACATCATACTGGAGTCCAGCAATGGTTAAATTCTCCAGTCAGCACATGCAATTAGATAATATTGATAACTGAGCATTCATGATTGTTTCTCACAATTTGCAATCTCACCTTTAAAACAGGGAGGCAATTGCCTAGTGGTATAATCGCTGAACTGTTAATCCAGAGACCCGCATAACATTTCGGAGACCCGGGTTCGAATCCCGCCAAGGCAGAAGGTGGAATTTGAATTCAGTAAAACTTCTGGAATTAAGAATCTAATGATGACCATGAAGCCATTGTTGGTTGTCAGGAAAAAAACCCATCTGGTTCACCAACGTCCTTTAGGGAAGGAAACTGGCATCCTTACCTGGTCTGGCCTACATGTGACTCCATGCCCACAGCGATGTAGTCGACTCTGAACTGCCTTCTGGGCAATTAGGGATGGACAATAATTGCTGCCTAGCCAGCGACATCCTCATCTGTTAATGAATGAAGGAAAGGAGTCTGGACAGTGTATGGTGTAAGGCATAAGACATCATCGTGCAACCTCAAGCTTCTTCTGCATGGGATTCACACATAAGCTATGAACTGAGTGGACCTTGACAGCCTTCTGCTCTGCCATCACACTCATTGCATTCATTAATTTTGAAAATGGCCAGTGCCACTAATTGGGGGTATTGAATTGGGTTAAATTGTTAATAATGGAAGTATATGACTTCTCCAGTCACGTCTGTCACAGCTCATTTTGTAGTGCTCTTGCCTCTGAGTCAGAAGGTTGTGGACACAAGACTAACTCAAGTCTGAGCTGATGGTCAATACAGTGAGGAGGGTCTGTACAATGTTTTGTATTTATTGAGTCCTGAAGCCAAAGCTCCATCTAACTCTTCAGGTAGATGTGAAAGAGTCCGTTACTCTATTTTGATGAAGTGGGGGATTTATCCCTAGCGTGGTCATAAGACCATAAGACATAGGAGTGGAAGTAAGGCCATTCGGCCCTTCGAATCCACTCCGCCATTTAATCATGGCTGATGGGCATTTCAACTCCACTTACCCGCCAACATTTATTCATCCACCAATATCAGTAAAACAGATTAACCCATCATTAGCACAATACTATTTGTGGAAGCTTATCGTGTACAGATTGGCTGCCACATTTCCTATATTACAATAGTGACTACACATCATTAGGACCTCACTGGCTGTTAAGAGCTACAGAATATCCTGGGTCTCAAAAGACACATTCTTTCTTATTCGTTTGGCAATGTCAGTGTGTCATTAAGCCATGTTAGCCAGAAGGCTCTTAATCTGTGTTGAATTGAGCAAGCTGAGCCAAGGTACCTGCATTTGCTTTTCAGTTCTCCGCCGGGAAAGAGCCTTATGTGTGCGGAAATTTGAGGTTGGACGATGTTGCCTCACCCCTTGCAACATATACTGTCCAGGTTTGCATGTGGGAAGTGGCAACTTGGTGGGGTATGGAGGCCAACCAGAGTGCGTGAAACTAAACCCTATTCAGAGTTATCACCTTCAAGAAAGCAGGGAAGTAGCATTAGACTTGCCGAGAGGCAAGCTAGAACAATGTTGCTTTTTCTGTGCATAATTTCAATCTAAGCATCCTGTCTGCACTCTATCTCTGTAAGCTCTCTCTCTAATCTGCCTAACTTGTTTCAGCAATGGAGAGAAATCATTTTTAATACAAATATTGATTGCTGTCACTTACAACTGCCAACACTTGTTGGCCATACTGTTGGAAGTTTATTCATATAACATCTTGCTTCTAATCGCACTCAAGAGTGGTGGCTGCCAAGGCACGGGAAGTACTCAGTGTTTTGCGGAGTCTTACAACATTTGTGGGAGGTGGATTATTTGACAAATAGGTGTGGTTAGACATGTGGGCTTTGTTTCAGCAACACTCAAGGGTAAACCAACTTTCTTGTTGGAGAGTTGAAAAGACCAGGAGTGTGTTTCAAGTCTGGGCCAGAAATGTCAATGACATTGCAGTTGTCTGCAGACTACAGGTTGTATATATCTATGGTGGTCAGCTTCGTTTTGGTACAGAGGCAACTGAAGTAAGAATGTTTTCCATTTTAGGCTGTGTTTAATACGAACACCAGAGAACAGTTAGTCTTCGCGGTGAATAGTCCGTGTTAGGCAGATTGTGTAAATGGTATGGGGCTATCACACAGCTTTGCTCGACACGGGTCTGGAATTTGAGCGCATCTATTTCAGATCTCCCAGACAAGACAGTTGCAATCATATCATCATGTAGTAGTTGCAGGATTGTAACAAAATTTCTTAGATATCCAAATCTTTGGAGAACAATTCACAGAGTGTCATGATTTACTGATTGAATGCAATGAAGAGTTCCTCGCATTTGTTTTTGACATTTCTCTTCAATTTTTCTGGTAACAAGGACCATGTTTGAAGTTCCTCTGGAAGGACCAATGGCACACTATCCCCCCGAGAGGATTTCCTCAGCCAGCAAAGTGAGTGGTTCAGTAGAGTGTTTATCAGGACTTTTCATGCAGTGAGCAAGAACGAAATAATTTGCAAATTTCCTTGGCATAATGCACCTCCCTTCTTTCAGGTAGTTACATTTGTCGCATTCCTGAAGTGAGGCAGGGAGAGGAATCTTTTTACCTCCCACACCCGTGATATTGAGTGTTTTGAGCTCATCAACTTGGGAAATTTCAGCTACAATAGCATAATGACCGCAAACTTTGTTGCTTTTCATCATTTTAATTGTTTGTTGTACATCTTAATTGATAGTAGTTCACCAAAAGAGTCCTAGGGGAAGTAACTTAGAGAGCTACCACTGTGGAATCAGGGTTGAGCAGAATGTTCTTTCCAACATTGACCGATGACGTTGTCACCCTTAAGAGGTGAATCACTATCCTGTGTCCAAAGAGGATATTGTCCATTTGAGCTTGGCCATTTGATGACTATGGTGGTTTTAAGAATGTTTTGGATGTCATGAAGGTCAGCAGATCTTTTGGACTTTCTCATCCTACCATCCTTTTTCTCCTGGATTTTTCATTGGATGTCAGCCTGAAACCGTTAGAATGCTGCCTGATTGACTCGTAACCTTGGGTTGTTCTGCCAAGTAACAAAGGCTGCTTGATTTTGTTCTGGGAGGTTCTGACTTTCAGCATCGTTTTCATCAAACCAGTTCTGGTGAAGGTAATGCTTGAATTTAATGATCTGAACATATGAATCCAGTGGACCTGATTTGTTTTGATTCCACTGTTATAGAATTGAGTTGAATTTGTGAAGATTTTCCAGATTGGTCTTGAGTTACGTTTGGAATTCCTCTGTCTTTGGTTGATTGTCTTAGGGCTGAGGCATTGGTCTTCATCCTCTTGAACTTTTGGGTTTTCAGAGGTATTGGTGCTAATTTGTTGTTTATTAGCATTGAAAAATGAGTTTGATCTGTCTAGCAGGCATCAGTGTCTGACGTGGATTGAGAGATACAGAATCAGTTAGATCTTCAACCTGCCAAGCCAGTGCTCTGATCTGAGTTGCGTCCATGTGATTTTGTGTTTGTTATTCTGGTCAATGATGCTGTTCGTTACAATGAGACCGTGCAGAGCCACACTTAGCAGGAGGTTACTATTTGCCTGCTCCGTTTTTCTCAATGGTTTCTCTCCAGACATCAGAGTCATGGTCAAGCCTAGCAATAAAGTTCTCCCAAAAGGCTGACTTTTTCCACCTTTGGGATGGCAATGAGGACTTTCAATAAGATCAAAATAGAGGAAGTAGAGTGATTAGACTCTATGTTAACAGGTTAGATAATAGGATTTTTCATTGACAGTGAACTGTCTTCCCCATAGCTAACATTTATGTACATGCAAAACAAAAGTGTTCAAACAATTTAAAAATGCTATTTTTACAGTGCTATGACATTATGATATTTCCCACTTTTTTAAAACAAGCAGCAGTGTCCTGGAGATTAATCTTTAATTTCTGGAAAATTCAGGGCAATCTTAACCGGCTTGGCAGCACTATTTACAATGTTGTACGTTCATAAAGAATTGAGTTAATACCATAACCCAGCAGATAGAACAGGTAATTTTTCCACTGTTGACAAATGCTGATTTATCTTTCCTCACATGTGGTTTGTGCTAAGCATGCTTAAAATACAGCGCAGCAATGAAGTTCCTATTTTACTTTGCTGTATTTTCAGTCAAATATATGCCATTGCCAGAAACCTAATGAGTTTTGGTTATCCTTTTAAGGATTTCAGTTCCTTATAATTAGTCGAACAATTCTGCCTTTTTTCCATAGCCATAAGAAATAGGAACAGATGGTGGGCCATTCAGCCCCTTGAGCCTGCTTCGCCATTAGTAGGATAACGGCTGATCTGACATTCCTCACATCCAATTTCCTGTCCTTTCCCCATTACCCTACTGATCAAGAATCTATCTATCTCAACCTTAAATATACACAAGAACTCTGTCCCCAAGCCCTCTGTGGCAAGGAGTTCCAAAGACGCTCAACCCTCTGAGAGAAGAAATTCCTCCTCATCTCAGTCTTAAATTGGTACCCCCTTATTGTGAGACTATGCCCTCTGGTGCTGGACTCTCCCATGAGAGGAAACATCCTCTCAGCACTTAGACAACCCATTTAGCCATTGTAAGCATTTCCTTCTCAACTATTTATTCAGCCCTATTTTGAGAGTCACTATTGAATCCTCATCTTCCTCCCCTTCGGGCCACACATTCCAAATTATCACAGCTGAGTGATAATAAAAAAACTGTCTCCCTGCAAGTTAGTACTTTGGAAGTTAGTGACTCCTTTTGAATGGAAGCAGTTTCTCCTTATTTGCTCTATCAGGAACCCTTATAAACCACTTAAACATATCTGTTAAGCTTGCTATTAACCTCTTTTTCTCTAAAGACAGGAATTGTGAACAAAGAAACAGTTAGCCACCCCTGGAAATTCTCGTGGCATTTATTGGATACATAGCTATAAGTGGGCCCAACATCTGTAGCTAGTTCTGAAAGTAAAAAGTGCCGGAAATCACAGTGAGTCAGGCAGCATCCACAGAGAGAGAGCAAGCTAACATTTTGACTGTTCATCTCTAGCCAGTTTTCTGAGTGCTACAGCTTTCCTTAACAAAGAGACAGAAGAACAGATGGAATTAAACCACAAATGTGATGGGGTGCTTGGTGGGAGTCAGGGTCCAGAACAGAGAATTACCTCGGGGCAAATAAACAGGTCCCAGGGCTCCTGGGCACCTCCCGTGCTCATGTCAGGGGCAGGACCCGCTGTGTTCGGGTCAGACCTGTAGGCCTGGGCAAGGTGCAACGTGGTGGTGGTGGGGGTGGGGGGGGATTTGAGGGCAGAAGTCCTGTGTTGATGGATTTCAGTCGCAGGGTCTGATGAGGCAACAATGCCTGCAACAGTAGAAGCCAATACGTGGTATGTTTGGAGAAATATCAGCACGCATGACAACACACATAGATAACCTCATAGCAATTGGTCAGTGCCTTGGCTCACTTGATAGCATTCTCACCCCCACATTAAAAGATGAAAAATCCAAACCCTGTAGAGACTTGATCATATAATCCAGGCTGATACTTCAGCCCTTCTTTACTGAAGTGTTGCACTGTCGGGAATGTCACATTTCTGGCAAGACCATAAACTGAAGCTGTATCTGCTCTGTTGGGTTGGATGTAAAAAAAATCATCGCAATTTGATAAACAAAGGGAATTCTCCCTGATATCTTAACTCGTACTTATTCCTCGACCAACACTTAACTAGACGTCCTGGTCATTTAACTCATTGCTGATTGTGGGACCTTGCTGCTCGGAAATTGGCTGTTTCATTTCCTGAGTTGCAACAGTGATGGTACGTAAAGTGTTTAGTTGATTGTAAAGTGCTTTGCGATGTCCTCAAGCTGTGAAAAGACACTTTAGAAATGTAAATCTTTTTATTTACAAGGGTTGGGAAGTGAAGAGAGGGTAATTTTGGTGCAGTTTGTGTTCATGCAAAGGTTGAGGAGGGATTCATTTTAATTGAAGCCTGGGAGCTGACAGAAAAAGGGCAACCACCCATTTCACACCCTGTGTGATATTATTCTCTATTGAAGTTTTCTGGACTGGTTCAGTTAACATTATCTCCTTGTATTATGATGCTGCATTTTCCATATAGGTACACAGGCTCAAAGTGCTTCACATTCAGTCATTTTCTTTGAAGTGAAGTGATTGTTATGATATAGCTCACATGAGATTTGATTCATGTTAACATATCAGAATTGAAGGAATGATACTAGACTTTTTCTCAAGAAATTTAAAAAATACAAGTTGGTCACGACACCAGATTAATTACTTTCTCTTTGCCAAATAATCTGGATTCTTAAGGCATTCAATTGAAACTGAGGAATAGGGCCCTCGGATTCTTCCCAAGTCATTATTGCCTACCCCGCACTTTGATCCTTCCTTACTATTCAAATTCCACACTCAAGAACTACTCTCCTTCTCCTTGTCCGATAGCTTATTGTTTTATCTCTGAATTTGGTAAAACAAGACTGCCAGGTTTCCCTACTGTTTCAATGCACGTAAATTTGAGACTTTTTTGTGAAATTAAAAGTTCTGGAGAAAGGATATTTCTTAAAAAATATTTGCATGGAACAAACTGAAATTGGAGAATATCGCAATACAGATATTCCATGCCAAAAACCACAGACTGAAGGACTTACGTGGGTTCAAGAAAAAGATCCATAGACATCTTTTCAAGACAGGAATGGTTGGGCGGTAAATTTGTCCTTACCAGTATTGCATGTATCCTGAACAATAAACAAAAAAATCGAAGAGTGAAAATTTTAGCTTTGCAAATTTTGAACAATAATTGTTATTTGAAGGAATGACACTGATTGTAAATACTGGGTCAACATTTACTGCCTGGCCCTAGCAGTACACCAACTTCTAGAGTAAGTAAGGATGGGCAGTAAATGCTGGCCCAGCTCATGACGGCCATGTCCCATGAGTGAATTTAAAAAGAAACAAATTGATCACAAAGCAAACCTAAATGTGGTTTTCATTTCCATTAATACCAATGACCACGGTGATTTGGTTGTCTGGATTACAAACAGTTATTTCACTTCTGGGGTTTGGGCTTGAGCCCAAGCCAGCTGGTGGGATGACAGCCTACTCCTTGTTGCTTTCTGTTGATTGTGAAGGTTTGGTGGAAAATGAGTTTCAGTATAGCTGAAGGAAGGGATGCCATGATACAATTAACATAAAGAAGTGCAGGTCCTGAAAATCTGGAGAAAAAAAAAGTGTGGTGGAAAAACTCAGTAGGTCTGTCAGTGTCTTTGGAGAGAAAAACAGTTAACATTTAGAGTCCAGTGATGAAGGGTCACTGGACTTTGAAACACCAACCTTGTTTTTCTCTCAACATATGCTACCATTCCATGTTACAAAGTTGTAAATAAATTGATAATTGCAAAAAGTGGACACAAGGATAGCTACTGCAGTAATAACACTGTCTTAATTGCATGATATTGATGCTCACTTAAGCCATGCAACTGCAGTGAGGTAGATCAGAGCTTTCCCAGCATGTAAAAAAAATTACATCCAATTCTGCTGAATGCAATTCCTGAGCTTGATAAACATCAACATTTAACAGAGAGAAAACAGTGGTCCATCACGCATGAATACTTTTCTGACCCACACTAGCTCCCAGTTTGACAATGCCTTGATTTTAAAGTGTTGTCAATACGTACAGATCTCTCCATGCTTGTAGAAGTTCATCTCAGTGTAAGAGAAGCTGTTCAGTAGTAATTAAGACTAATTGCATTGTTAAAAGGGTACTTACACTGGAATGAGCAAATAAAGTTAAAGACAGCAACTACATGTTAAAGCTAGAAGTTTCTGTCTAATTTTGAGGTAAATAATGCTGAGCACTGATAGCCTTGCCTTAATTTCTAACATGAAATTCCAACCCATTGAATTTCAGAAAATATCATAAAACATGGGAACAATACATGTGTGGCTTATCAGTTGTGTCTGACCCCAAGAAACATTACAATCTGGAAGCACAATTCAGCTTATTTCCTATTCTTCTATATATTAATACTGACTCTTTCACTACAGTTCAATGCTGCAGGCACATTGACAGACAATAGCCTGCTTCAATTGAATCGTGATTTTAATACTAACCAGCACATCATTTACACTGCAGGGATATTAGTTTTTACTTAATGGTAAGGGGAATACTGTACCATATACGTGTTGCTCATGCGATACAGATTAAAGATGCATGGATCGTGCACTCTGCGTGCATGTATGAGAGACAGAGATGTAGATTCTGCAGTGCTCTTACCCATATACATCATTGACAATATAACCTTATGGGTGTAAGCAGCAGTGGTTCCTGCCTTTCCTAGTATCCACTTCAATTAGCACTTGAAAAGATTTCTGTTGCAGGTTGGGGAAGTGTGATTGGACCTGCAGATACTAGAGTGCTTGTGAATAAGGTTGACTTATAAAGAAACCACCAAGAGACTTATTCTTATCATTTTTTTAAATCCACAGCCATTATCAGCCAGCCCATGGTTAAGTGGCACAGTTGTGGGTCTCAGCAGTGTGTTCCTTATTTGGTCTTCAGCATCTTGAGGTTGTGAAATGCATCACGTAGCATAAAGACTCTCTTAATGCATCTGCTGGTGTATAAGAGCTGGTCTTGTTTTTGACCATAGCCTCAATTGAAACCTCAAGCCCTTTTGCAAAATAATTTGCTGGAGGAACTGCCTAGCACGGTGGCTCAGTGGTTAGCACTGCAGCCTCCCAGCGCCAGGGACCCGGGTTCAATTCCAACCTTGGGTGACTGTCTGTGTGGAGTTTACACATTCTCCCTGTGTCTGCTTGGGTTTCCTCCGGGTGCTCCAGTTTCCTCCCACAGTCCAAAGATGTGCAGGTTAGGTAGATTGGCCATGCGAAATTGCCCATAGTGTTCAAGGGTGTGTGGGTTATAGGGGGATGCTCCAAGGGTCGGTGTGGACTTATTAGGCCAAAGGGCCTGTTTCCACATTGTAGGGATTCTAATGATTCTTCTAATGAAACACCAAAGAGCATTTTGAAAGGGCAGAAAGTTGCAAGTGAGCATGAGAGAGGCAATCCATGCAGTAATAGAGTCCATTACTAACCTATGTACACCCTTTACCCAGTGGGAAAGTATCTTGGCGTAGAGAATTTTTTTTAAGGGAGGAGGGGGTGTCCAATTATGACCTGCTCTTTTTAAATAACAGAGAGGCTATTGGCATTGAGGTTCTGGCTTTAGCAACGGACGTGTTTGGGAAGTGAGAGCCGACACTGTGCAGGCAACGCTGTTTTGGTTTCTTTGTCAATTGATGGGGGTTTCCGACATAACTTAAACATCTGAGAGGTCGTTAGTCAAACTGGAACTGCCATAGTCGAACAAGAATCCCCTTCACGCACACAGTACTGAGGGGTCTGAGGAACGTGCCAAGCCTGCTGGGTGTACATGACAGTGGCAGGGAGTTTGATTTGAATTGGAGTACTGTTTTCCTAATTATCCCTTTACACAATCAACTCATTGTCAAGCAGGGGCTTTAAGGTTCAGCCTCCACACTTATCGAGCATTGTATCCCACTGAAAGAGGAGTCCCCAGTGTGAATTCTAACCAACCCGTCGTCCAAGAGGGATCATCCTGTGGTTATATTTGTTTTGAGAAGAGGCTTGAAATGTTCCACTGAATGGCGTTACAGCCTTCGATCAGGTTGTGCAAGCTTGCAGAAAGAAACCATTGTGCAAGACACTGGCAGGTTGCTTTGCAAAGTATTCACAAAAGCCTCCTTGTCTAAGCTCTGTTGAACTTTGGACTTCCAATTTTAGGGCAGTTTGTAATGGAGTGATGTTCGTTTCTCTGCCCATGTTAGTAAATTGATCTTGCTTCTTCTTTAACTGTGGGGAGGGCAGTGCAGGGTGGGGAAGAAAGATTTGGAGAAAAACCGAGGAAACGCTAAATCTGCAGATGATTAGATCTGCAGGGAATTAGTAAAAAGAGTGCAAAATGATATTAAAAGATTGAACTGTGTGCCACCCAGAAAGCAGCAGGAAGTGAGAGCAAGCTGAGATGAGCCTTGGGAATTGATTCTGTTATTTCAGGTAGAGTGACAAATGTTTGGAAGGTGAAAAGCTTCTATTTCTTTATTGAAGCAAGTTTTATACCTGCCTCAAAATTTCCAGAGCAACTTCAATATAACACTGTCTTTCACAGAAGTTTTCTTTTACTATATGAGATGTCGGGGGGGTGGGTTGGGAATGGGAGAGGGTGCGAAATGCAGGATCTTTATTGACAGTTTTTCTTTTAATTGGCCTCTAACAATATAGCATCCTTGCAATTTGTAATAGTTGATGTCATTTAGCAAGTAACTCACTACAGATGGGGAGTTTTCATATGGTATTTGTTTTTTACATTCTTGTAAGATGTCATGCCAGCTGAATGGGTTTCAATTGAGCTGTTGTTGCTGGTTCCACCTTTTACCAAATCAGAGTTCTGCTGCTTCATGGACAGCTGAGCTTTAGTGACTTACAAGCTTTATCAATACTAGCATTACCTGCTAAACCTTTGGGAGGTAGCATTTGTTCTAGCGACAGTGCAAAGTGCTGGTTTTTGGCATCACTACTTGTGCAATTAACCTAGTTGCCCTTATAATGTGTTGACCCTTCCGAGGTCACTGCAATCTTCCAATTCTGACTATTTGAACATGCCTCACCATTGACAGCTATACCTTCAGCTGTGTAGCATAATATAAATAAGTCTGGAGGGCAAACTAGGATGGCCTAAGCTCTGGAGCAATCTCCCTAACTCTTTTCAAGTCAGAAATCACATGACACCAGGTTATAGTCCAAACAAGTTGATTTGAAATCACAAGCTTTTGGAGCACTTCGACAGGTGACGAAAGAGCAGCGCTTGAAAAGCTTGTGATTTCAAATAAACCTGTTGGACTATAACCTGGTGTCATACGACTTCTGACATTGTCCACCCCAGTCCAACACTGGCACCTCCATATCACTAAATCTTTCCATCTCATGACTTTGCTCTCTTCCCTAAAGACCTGAAGCCTATTTCTTCAATCAAGATTTTAGTCTCCTCCCCAAGTACCACCTCCAATGATGTTATTAGTGCCATATTTTGTCTACTAATGTGTGTGATGTGCTTTGGAATGTTTTACTGTGTTAAAAGAAGTGTATAAATGCAAGCCGTTGTTGGACATTCGCAATTTGGGAGGCTATATAGAAAAGCTTAATTAGTCTTCGTTATTTTACAATTGAAAGAGGAAATGAACTCTTCTAAAAAGTGACATCCTGGGGGGGGGGAAAAACGCCAGCATTTTGGCCATTTGATTAAAGCTGAAATCACTTCTGGAGCTTAAAGTAGAGGGCAGCAGAATGAACAGTCAACAGAAGTATGGTTGGATGATGCGTGTGACAGAGTGGTTACAGACAAGCTAACATAGATGGGTGAGGATGGTGCAAGATGGACTAATATGCTACACTGTGACAGCAGATCTCCTGCCTGAGATAGCTACCCGTGGCAGCAGTGACAACAGTTCTCAGTCAAGAGGAATCCTACATTCTAGGCTATTTTTCTCAGTTTTTGTTTTGATTAGGGTGGGAGTTATAGGATATTGGGGAGTCATTTGATGCTGATTAAGGGGTGGATAATTGAATTCTTTAGCCATTGCCCCTGAATCAAAATGAAATAGTGTGACGAATTGCACAGATGAATTTAAGTGGAAGATCCAGAAAGACATGAGTGAGAATGAGGGTATGTTGATAGTTAGAAGAAAAGAACACAAGGAGGACGATTATTTGGAGTAAAAGCATTGGTATCGACCTGTTTGGCTGAAGGGCTTGTTTCTGTGCTCTAAATTCTATGTAAATCTGCATCCGGTGATTCTACATAACAGTGAGTTGCTGAGTTCAGATGCAGTCATGCTGGAAGACAAGTGAAGGTTGGGATTTTCCATGCATGGTGAAAATGAAGTCACGCCTTGTTGCATCGACAAGGAATCTGGCTACCTGGTCCCTGGTATTGTTATCTTCTGATGCAGAATATCTGCATGTCCAGCAGGGGCAGCAAATGGGTGGGCCATGAACTGTCATAAATAGATTCTGCTGCTGGCAAATAGTCTTGAGTCAGAGGTCTGACTTATTCCTTAAGTTTTTAAAACAACAAGTGCCAAAGCTTGTTTTTGGAGAAAAGTGGGATGGGGGGAGCTGGAGTGGGGGTTTGATGGGAGTGTCCAAAATTATGAGGTGTTTTGATGGTAGGAATAGGATAGTACTGCCGTAGTTGGATGGCAGCTTGGTAACCAGAGCGTGCAAACTTAACGTAATTGGAAAAGGAACCGAAGAGGAGAATATGGAAGCAGTTTCAATAGTAATTGTGAAATGTGAGTTGTTTATACACTTGGAAAGGTAACATCTGCAGGGCTATGAGGAAAGAGCAATCGGTTTGTTATGCTATAGTTATGAAGTTGAACCAAGCAACCTTCTTCTGTACTGTATAATTCTGTGAAAGACAATCTTTGTACTAGAGAGAATATGGGGCCAGATTTTCAACTCTGAAAACAGGCTGCCAAGGTTGGCAAAAAGACTGGTTTAGACCTGCAGTATAAGGGGTTCATGCTAATTGTTAGATTGCATCATGATGTCAGTTCACATCTAGTTGGAACCTGAGGGAGGGAGATTCTGATGAAGCCATACATGCAACAGTCAATCCTTAGAAATAATATGCAGTCAATAAGTTTGTTAGCTTAGAACAGTATGGTCTCCAGCTCTCTTCTATCAAAGACATGCAGACCCTGTCATAGGATTAATGAGACGTTGGCTGGGGTGGGAAATAGAGTCTTAGGAATAATGTTGGCAATTCCCCATTCCATTGGCACCCCTGCTCAAGGCAGAGAAGACTAACAGAGATAGCAGGAACTGCCGATGCTGGAGAATCTGATATAACAGGGTGTAGAGCTGGATGAACACAGCAGGCCAAGCAGCATCAGAGGAACAGGAAAGCTGACGTTTTGGGTCTGGACCCTTCTTCAG
>JAHRHZ010000145.1:5967463-5988804 GCA_024137785.1 Ginglymostoma cirratum | reverse complement strand
CAAAACGTCAGCTTTCCTGCTCCTCTAATGCTGCTTGGCCTGCTGTGTTCATTCAGCTCTACACCTTGTTATATCAGAAAAGACTGACAGATTGCTTCTTTTTCTTATATCAACCAACCGTCAGATCAGTGTTAACTCATCGTCCAGCCTGTCAACTACGAGCAATTGGTTTGATTGTCCATGTTCATTCCCATTTTACAACCACACCCAGCAGAGACCCCATTGATGTGGGATAGATTTTATCAAGAATTCCAGAGACCAAACTAAATCATGTGCTAGCCTACTGCTCTGTTTAGACCCAATCAGAATTTCTTAAAACATAAATTTAATGCTATCTCCTTTGTAACTAACTTTTCAAGCCCAATTTCACACCAGGAATAGCAATATAATTCTGTTCAGCTCGATCTCCTTCACAATCATCTCTCTGTCATATTCAATATCTTAGTGATATAATGATAAATACCCAAACAACATATAGCTTTCGATCAAGATTGCTTCTAAGTATGTTCTACCCCTTCAATTCAGAATCCAATATTCAAACTTTAGACAGTAACTATAAATCATTTACATGACTAAACTAAACTAGGTGTCAAAGTATTTTACCAAGCAAATCAAAGCTCCGAAGAGTCTGTTAAAACTGTTTACAAAGAAAATTCCTGGATAAAATCTTTATCCCTTGAATATTTGTGAGAAAAACACCACCTAACCCTTGTTCACATACTTGCAAATATTTCACTCATTTGTAACCTCTTCCCTTCACACCCATCTCTTCTCCCCCTTGTCATTTCCATTTTTCCTTCCCCACCCGTCTCTCCCTTGGTATGCTTTCCACCCTATTCGTCCCACCATTAAGTCTTCTGCTACTCCTTAGCACCTGCTTCAGCTAACATGCTTGGACATGTCCTTTACTTCCTGTTTGAATGCTTCTAATGATGTGGAACACTGGCCCTGGGCTGAGATTTTCCACTGGCCATAGGGTCATTATTCTAGTGTAGTTGAGAATGTGCATCTCCCATTGTAGCTGATATCAAAGGAGTTGCCCAGGAGATTGAAAATTCTGCTGGTCAATTCACAGGGTCCCAGTGAAATTAGATAGTTACTCAGGAAAAGCTAGACTGTTAAGTACAGAGTCCAACTCCTAACTCACTACTCAAAAGACCGCTGTACTTGCCTCACATATCGAGAAATACACCTCTCCTAGACCACTTCCAACCCCAGGTCCTGATCCGCCCTTCCACCGATGACCCAGACCAGGCCAGACCCAAATCCTCTGCCACCAGAGCTGACCCCACACATACCCCTGCAGCTGGACTTGACCTGACCACACAGCGCCCCCATCCCCAGTTGGACCTGAACCAATACTGTAATCCCCCATGTGCAGATTGGACCTGACCTGACCCCATTTCCACCAGACCAGACCTGACACCCCAACCCCACTTGGCATCCTGCCCACCTGGTGCCGTATGAACTTGACACCCACCCACCTAACCACCTGGCACCCTATCCTCCCAGCTCTCCAACACCACGCAAACAATACATTCTTACCATTTGACAGCAGCTGTCAAAGTGGCTCTCTGTGATTCTGAACTCATAAGTTTCAGAACACAGCAGCTGATTGTTGTTAAATGGAGGCATAGTTAGTCTTCTTCAACAGTTCTGCATTATAGGAGAGCTGTAAGAATAGAAATTCAGCTCTAAATTTCAAAGGTAAGGGTCCTGATCCAAATCTCCTTTCAGAAAAGTGGAAGGACAAAAGAAGGGCTAGACCGTCAGTCTATATGATATTGACTCTACCCAGGCCTGGATCTCAGCGTTGGTGGTAAACTCCCATTCCTGTAAAAGTTCTGTCATTCTTGGCCGTAGGTCTTGCAAAGAGAGGGCACAGGTTGTTCTGTCAGTGCTTTACATACCAGATCCCAGAGACAGAGAGAAACATCACCTATTTAGGGGATGCCTTTTCAACAGCACCTCCCAAACCACACCTTCTCACCAACCAGGCAGACAAGTAGTTAAATGGGAGTCCAGCCCCCTTCAAATCACACACCATCGCAATTTGGAAATGTGTCCGTCTTCTTTGCTGAGTCAACATACTGGAACTCCTTTACCATGAGCACTTTGGGAGTACCTCCTCCACACAGGCAACAGCAGTTTGAGTTTGAGTCACTTTCTCAAGTGGTGAGAAAGTTTATATGCAATAAAATGCCTACCTTGTTGATTTAGGTAAATGTGAGGTGCTGCATTTTGGAAAGGCAAATCAGGGCAGGACATATACACTCTTAATGGTAACGTCCTGGGGGGTGTTGCTGAACAAAGAGACCTAGGGGTGGAGGTTCATAGTTCCTTTAAACTGGAGCACCCGCTAGACAGGATAGTGAAGAAGGCATTTGGTGTGTTTGTCTTTATTGGTCAGTGCATTGTGTATAGGAGTTGGGAGGTCATATTGCAGCTGTTCAGGACACTGGATAGGCCACTTTTGCAATACTGCATTCAGTCTGGCCTCCCTGCTGTAGGAAGGATGTTGTGAATCTAGAAAGGGTTCAGAAAAGATTTAGAAGGATTTTGGCAGATTTGGAGGGTTTGAGCTATAGGAAGAGGCTGAATAGGCTGGGTCTATTTTCCCTGGAACGTTGGAGGCTGACGGGTGACCTTATACAGGTCTTTAAAATCATGAGGGGCATGAATAGGGTGGATAGCCATGGTCTTTTCCCTGGAGTTGGGGAGTGCAAAGCTAGAGGGCATAGATTTAAGGTGAAAGATTTAGAAGGGACCCAAGGAGTAACTTTTTCCCACAGAAGGTGGAGCATGTACGGAATGAGCTGCCAGAGGACGTGGTGGAGGCTGGTAGAATTTCAGCATTTAAAAGGTATCTGAATGGGTATATGAATAGGAAGGGTTTAGAGGAATATGGGCCAAATGCTGGCAAATGGGACTCGATTAATCTAGGATATCTGGTAAACATGAACAGGCTGGACCAAAGGGTCTGTTTCCATGCTGCACAACTCTGATGCTATTCCCCCCGTAGTGATTATAAAGGGGATATGGAATATGAGCTCCCTGATTGAGCTGTTAATCTGGTCCCATCAGGTAGCCCTGACTGACAGATAAATATAGGAGTAACGGGTGACCTGATTGGACTGTTTAAGATCCTGAGTGCTTTTAACAAGGTGGACTCTTGTGGGTCAGCTGAGGGAGAGGCAGCACTGTTGTAAAATTAGGAGAAACTTTTGTTCTCAGAGGGTTGTATAACTTTGAAATCCTGCCTCACGAGACATTCGAAATGGTGCCTTTCAGTATTTTTAGAGCTGATTCTTGTGAGGGAACAGCATCAAATATTAATGGAGGGGGGGTGGACGGCAACGTGGAATTCAGAACACACGTAGATTAGCAGTGATCTTATTCAGTAGTAGAGCAGGGTTAAGGGGCCGAATGGCCTATTTCCACTCCTGTTTCGTAGGTTAATATATGCCAGGAATAAATGTTAAAAATCATCTAAGAACATTGATGTACAACCTGGTATTTCACATCTCTTAGTCCACTGTTGTATTTTATTCGCTGAAATGAGAATCCTGTAAAGCAGAGAATGGATTAGTACAATGATGGTCAAATTATCAGCTGACAGTAATGTTTCGTGTGATTTTGTGGTAAGGTTAGTAACCAAGGATTGATTTTTCAGTTTCGTTAGAAGGTTCGGGGTCAACCAGAGAATACAAATCAGCTGTATAGCAAAAGGTAAAGCTTCACAATGATGGTTTGATATCACTATTCACAGTCGTATAGCACATACGGGGTTCCACCTCATTAATCCAGCTGTCACAGACTGAATCGCCAGATTAAGCAGTCTGCCACCTTGATGAAGTTCATACTAATTTATGTACACTTGTTTTTGAAACCAGTTCTGTCATGTGTTGAGCTTGACAAATTAATGAGGGTTGAAGTGGAGACATGAGATTTTTATAGGATCCAGTGTTTTTTTCAGTGATGGTGCAATATTTCACATGACATCAAAGGTACTTTATTCTCGAGAGGAGAGATTTACCAGAAAAGAAAGGCAGCCAACAATGTTTTTGATTCAAATCTCATCGGAAAGACAGTATCTCCAACTGGGTGGTATTCAGTCAGTACTCCATTGGATTATGTTCAGCATGGAAACAGACCCTTCGGTCCAACTCATCCATGCCAACCAGATATCCGAAATTAATTTAGTCCCATTTGGCCCATATTCCTCTACACCCTTCCTATTTGTGTACTCCTCCAGTTACCTTTTAAATGTTGTAATTGTACCAGCCTCCACCACCTCCTCTGGCAGCTCATTCCATACACATACCACACTTTGTAGGAAAACGTTGTCCCTTAGGTCCCTTTTATATCTTACCCCTCTCACCTTAAACCTATACCCTCTAGTTTTGGATTCCCCCACTCTGGGGGGATAGACATTGGCTATTCACCCTATTCATGCCCTTCATGATTTTATAAACCTCTCTAAGGTCACCCCTAAGCCTCCGACACTCCAGGGAAAATAGCCCCAGCCTATCCAGCTCAAACTCTCCAACCCTGGCAACATCCTTGTAAATCTTTTCTGCGCCCTTTCAAGTTTTACTACATCTTTTCTGGAGCAGGGAGACCAGAATTGAATGCAGGCTTCCAAAAGTGGCCTAACCAATGTTCTGTTCAGCTGTGACATGACATCCCAACTCCAATATACAATGCACAAGCCAATAAAGGCAAGTGTACCAAATGTCTTCTTCACTACCCTGTGTATCTGCAACTCCACCTTCAAGGAAATATGAACATGCATCTCAGGGTCTCTTTGTTCAGCAACGTTGCTCAGGACCCTACTATTAAGTGTATATGTCCAGCCCTGATCTGCCTTACCAAAATGCAACACCTCACATTTATCTAAATTTATCTCCATCTGCCTCTCCTCGGTCCACCAGCTCATCCAATCAAGGTCCCATTGTAATCTGATATAACTTTCTTTGCTGTTCATTACACCATCAATTTTGGTGTCATCTGCAAACTTACTAACCATTTTCCTATATTCATATCCAAATCATTTATGCAAATGACAAAAAGCAATGGAACCAGCACCGATTGTTACAGCACACTGCTGGTCGCAGGTATCAGTCTGAAAAACAACCCTCCATGACCACCGTCTGTGTCCTACCCACAAGCCAATTTTGTATCCAGTTGGCTAGCTACCCTTGGATTCCATGTGATCTAACCTTGCTAACCAAAGCAGAGCCTTGTCGAATACCTTGCTGTAGTCCCTATGGATAACATCCGCTGCTCTGCCTTCATCAATTTTCTTTGTAACATCTTCAAAAAAAACTGAATCAAGTTAGTGGGACACGATTAAAGGGACTTGGATTCAGAGACACAAGTGCTACCGATTCATCCACTCCAAGTAAGCATTACAAATTTGGCAAACACATGTGCAATACATACAGTAAAAAATACATTCCTGCTAACCATTCCCATCTACATATCTAAATTCAGTGATGACAATCACTCACTCGTTCCTGCACTTTGAGGTACTTCTCCACATCACCCCTAATACCCTGAAAACTAAAGGATCATGTGCATGGATTCTCACCCGTATAAAGTTTGATATACTCGTTCTCTGCTCATAATTGGAACATTTGAGTTTGTGTGAAGACTGTACATTTGTGTGAATGTGCATGTTGTCTTATGTCGAGCACATCGTATGTTAGTGTACCTTAAAGAGATATGCTCATGGTATCAACACTATATCATAGCCTGTGACCCGAGGATATAAAGATCTCTTTATCTGGGGCCACTCCATCTTAACATGGGGCCACTTGATGCATGACACATTGATGAAAGCATGCTGCAGTTTATAACTGAATAATTCTAGCCCCAGGCAACTTTCTGTGTGGAGTTTGTATGTTCTTCCCATGTCTGCTTGGGTTTCTGCTGGGTGCTGTGGTCTCCTCTCACAGTCCAAAGATGTGCAGGTTTGGTGGATTGGCCAAGCTAAATTACCCATAATGTCCAGAGATGTGTAGTTGGGTGTGTTGGCCATGGGAAATGCAGGGTTACAATGATAGGGTAGGGTGATGGGTCTGAATGGGATGCTCTTCAAAGGGTTGCTGTGGATTTGTTGGGCCAAATGGCCTGTTTCCACACTGTGGGGATTCTGTGATTCTTTGGACTCAGTATTAACCTAGAATCTAGCTTGTGACTGTAAGGGAGCTGTATTAATGATCTCATGAACCTTTCAGTAGCATGATACCCATATCTTGTTCCTATGTTAGAGAAGCTAACATAAGTATTTCCACATCAAGTACGAATAACCCTGCTGGAGGCAAATCCTTCACCATAGTGATAGCTCAGTGCAAGTGGTTTGCTGGCTGATGTGGAAAATGATTTTGTGCTCAAACACTAACACAGGATTGTTCGTGATTATCCAACTGATATTGAAAAAATAAAATAATTCAAATTCTTCTGTGAACTTCAACACTATTTTATATTTCTTTCACTTGCAGTCAGCAAAAAAGAAACAGGAAAGTCTAGTGAAGGATGCAATGCACGCAAAATCGGAATTCAGTCTGAAAGCAAATGTTTCCTTTGTTGTTTATGACGAAATTGTGCATAAACTTATGGGATACTGCTGCATCACCAGAGATGTTATATTTTTGATGATACATTCTATCATCTGTCCTATTAGGTGGATTGATCCCATGACACTGTTTCAAAGAGGAGCAGGAGAATTCTGATGATCCAACCAATATTTATCCATCAACGTCATTTTTTTTTAAGCTGATTAACTGGTTATTGTTACATTGCTATCTGTGAGAACTTACTGTGTACCAATTGGCTGCCATGTTTCAATATCACAGTAGTGAATTTCTGCAAAAGTATTTCATTGGCTGTTAAGCATTGGAACGTCCTGAAGTTATTGAGAAGCTTTATTTGTCCTGCGTTCCTATCATAGGCTTTCTTAAGATCTTACGATGCGACCTATCATTTGGATCTCCCTGCTATTTCTCTCTTGCTTGATAATCACTCACTCAGCACCCTGTAAAACTGTCTGGGACATTTGACTAGATGTAGTGAACACAACTGTAATGCAAGTTCTGGTTATGCAGGAGAGTGGGAATGAACAAAGATCATTATTGTTTATATGAGTGAAGAAGACAAATAGACCATAGGATTGAGATGAGTTATTCCCCACAAGACAAGGGCTGCCACTGTTATTAATCAATCATTTTATTTATGGTCATGGATGTCTGAAACATTTTGAAATAAAATTTGAAGTATTGTGTTCCAAGCCAATCAAGGCTGAGCAAGAGCTATTTCACATGACTCTTTAACAAATTTATGGGTAAATGTTTGGCATTGAGCACTCATCTGACACAATTAATTCTACGACTGACCTTTAAATCTGACACCATATACATTGCATCTAAATAATTACTTAATTTGTTCTGATCCATTTCTTCATTTATAATCAGTAAGTGCAGGAGAGTTCCATCCAATAATTATTCTATATGATAATCCAAAACAACCCCCTGCATGTTCAAAACAAAATCAATGGTAATGCATAAAGTCTTCTTAACCATTGTTTATATTATTTCTTGCATTGTTTGCAGCTTCTATTTTTCATACTAAAATTAAAACATCAACTGAGGACACTGTAGTCCTTGAGCTAAACTGTAAATGTTAACCAAATCTGCCTGCAGTGGTCTTCTGTCAAGATTCTCAGCTTGGATTTCTCAAGAATTTGTGTGTTTAAAACACCAGGGCTCCTTGGATAGCACCTTCCAAATCCCTCTCATCTAGAAGGACAAGGGCAGCCAATACATGAAACGCACCACCAACTAAGTTTCCCTGCAAGCCACACACCATCCTGACTTGGAAACATCTTGATGTTTCCTCAGTGTCACTGGGTCAAAATCCTGGAACTCCCTCCCTAAAAGCACTGTGGCACTCCCTACACCAAATGGACTGCAGCGTTTCAAGAAGACAGCTCACTACCATCTCCTTAAGGGCAACTAGGAATGGGCAATAAATGCTGGCCTGGCCAGTGACACTCAGTTTGTATCTTGAGTAAATATCAAATCCATAATCGCCTAGCACAGAAATCCTTCCCCAAGCATTCAAACCTCTCTTGCCTTAAGTTCCAAGAAAGCGCAGTGGGTGCCGATTCTGTCTGATGTCAAAGTGAACATTTGCTCTCTCAGCCAAAAATGTAATGCTGCTGGGTTTCTTATCTTACCAGCCTTCAAAATGCCAACCATTCACTTCATTAAGTGTACTGGAAAATCTCCAGTCGGCAGTATGGATGCAACACAGCGACTGTGTGTCATAAATTAATGCCTCACATTTAGAAGCCATTTCCTTTTTTGCTCCTTGTAGCTGCCGGTATCATTTGTGCACAGACATTTCTGCTGTGCCCATTTTATATTGTCACACAGATATGGCTAGTGTGCACGGCTCCCTGTGGTCAGTCCAAAGCACCGGTGAGGTTATCAAACTTCTCAATGTTCATTACAGTTAATGTTACAGTAAAGTAAGTGACATCATTTCGCCCTCCTTCACACAAATGTCAGTGCAAATCTGTAAAATTCACCATCCTGAAAAGGTGTTGAGACTAGATCAATTGAATATTTCAAAACTAGATTTTTGATCTTATTAGGACCTAGGCTAGAGGAGTGCAATGTTACTTCAGTACCGTCACTCCATGGGTCACAACATAAGATAATATTTTAATAAAAATAATAATTAAAATAAATCATTTTCTTCCTGCTGCCAAGATGATAATTAAATACTTCATCTGTATCAGGTGTAAACAAAAAAAAAATCAACCGGGTTTCTTGATAAACACAATTATTGGTTTATTATGAAAGCAAAATATATTCATTAAAGATGCAACGATTGGTTCACATATGCAGTCAGTAATAAAGAAGTGTATCAATCCTCTAAACATCCCCAAAGCTCTCACACAACACACAGTCTTCAGGAAAATAGGGGGTCAGAAAACACATTTCTCTGCACAGATTGGTTTACTGAAAGAAAATACACTCTGGCCAGTAGGTTATTTATATACTCTCCTGAATTTACAAAACAAGCCCCAAAGAAAAGTCCGGGGTCACTGTGAGGAAAAATGACGATGGAAGATTCTTGTTTTATCATCTCAGACGGCCAAAACCAGTTGAGGGATCACATAAGACGACACTGTGTCCATGAGGACATAAATAAACTTTCTACTTGATACAGTCCCTGTCCCAGTCAAGTGCAGCTCCCTCCCCGGACAGATTCCATCCCCATCATACCAGTTCACAATGTATTCCAGAGGCTCACTATCCTCTGGGGGAAGATGGACTTTCTAACATCCAGTCTATTCCTACCTTACCCAGTTAAAACTCATGACTGCCTTCTGTTAAATTGGAATATTCTGTAAATAAGGATGTTACCCAATGCTTCAATTATTTCACAAACCTCAATTGGTCCATCTCTAGGTGTAAGCAAAAATACCAAGATCTTTGAGCTAGCCGAATAAAAAAGTGAGAGACAAGGTTTTTTCAGAAGTTTACCTATCCTTCTCTGAGCCAGCAGACAATGTGTAGCTGATTCTCTCTCTTGTGAGACGTCAAGTAGATTTTCAAAATGGGAATCAAATTCTTTGCCAGTCATATATATTTAATCTGTTCCGACATTTTATGACACACCTCAGGAGCAGGTGAAACTTGAACCCAGAGTTAGGAACACTACCACTCCACCATAAAAACACTTCCTACTCTGCTCGGATATGTTATGGCACACATCTCTGGGGCGTGTGGGCCTTGAACTCAGACCGTTTGGTCCAGAAGTAGGGACACTACCGACACACTACAAGAGCCTTTAAAATGTTGTGACTCAGGTCCAGGGCTGGTGGGACTTGGACCCAGACCTTCTGGCCCAGAGTTAGAGTCACTACTACTGCACCACAAGAGCCCATTTTAATCGAAAACTGCACTTTGAAAAAAGGTTATAACGCATCACTATAGTTTAAATTAGCAATTTTCTGTTTGCCAGGCCAGCTCTTTAACTCACTAACCCTCAGCACCAATTGGCCAAGGATAAATTTCATAAACATTTTTTTAACACAGTAGACATGATGTGGAGGTACTGAAGTTGGACTGGGGTTATAGTCCAACAGGTTTAATTGGAATGATGCAAGTTTTTGGACCTCAACTCCTTCGTCAGATGCAGTCTGGATACAGTGTGTCTGGAGTGCATTACAAGGGATTGAGTTAATTTCTTTAATGGGCTATTTGGATTCAAAACTGGCTCAAAGGTAGAAGACAGAGGTTGGTTGTGGAGGGTTGCTTTTCAGGCTGGAGGCCTGTGACCAGCAGTATGCTGCAAGGATTAGTGCTGGGTCCATTGCTTTTCATCATTTATATATTGGATGTGAATGTAGGAGGTATGGTAAGTTTGCAGATGGCGCCAAAATTGGAGGTGTAGTGGAGAGGGAAGAAGGTTACCTCAGAGTACAATGGGATCTTGATCAGATGGGCCAAAAGGGCCAAGGAGTGGTAGATGGAGTTTTATTTAGGTAAACGTGATGTGCTGCATTTTGGAAAGGCTAATCAGGGCAGGACTTACACATTTAATGGTAAGGTCCTGGGGAGTGTTGCTAAACAAAGAGACCTTGAAGTGCATGTTCACAGTTCTTTGAAAGTTGAGTTGCAGGTAAAAGGATAGTGAAGAAGGTGTTTGGTATACTCGCCTTTATTGTTCAGTTCAATTGTTCATTGAGTATAGAAGTTGGGAGGTCATGTTGCAGCTCTGCAGAACATTGGTTAGGCCACTGGGTAAGCCTGTGTGCAATTCTGGTCTCCCTGCCACAGGAAGGATATTGTGAAAGCAGAAAGGGTTCAGAAAAGATTTACAAGGATTTTGGCAGGGGTGGAGGGTTTGAGCTCTAGGGAGAGGTTGAATAGGCTGGCGCTATTTTCCCTGGAATGTCGGAGGCTGAGGGGTAATCTTATTAGAGGTTTATAAAATTATGAGGGGCACGGATAGAGTAAATAGACAAAGTCCTTTCCCCAGGGTGGGGGAGTCCAAAACCAGAGGATGTAGGCTTAAGGTGAAACATTGAAAAGGGACCCATGGAGTAACTTTTCCACACTGAGGGTGTTGCGTTCATGGAATGAGCTGCCAGAGGAAGTGGTAGAGGTTGGGACAATGACAGCATTTAAAAGGCATCTGGATGGGTATATGAATAGGAAGGGTTTAGAGGGATATGGACCAAATGCTGGCAAATGGGTCTAGATTAATTTAGGATATTTGGTCGGCATGGACGAGTTGGATCGAAATGTCTGTTTCCATGCTGTATATCTCCATGGCTCTATGATTGGCTTGACTTACAGAACAAACTGATGAGTTATTGAGCTGATTGAGTTTAGTCTGCAAGCAAGATAAGTTGAGGTAGTTATGTTGGATTGGTTATTTGCGGACTAAATGCATGTTTTCCTGGATTGGTAGGCTATGTTGAATTGATTAGAAGTCCAATTGATTTGGTTAAGTGTTTACATTTTTGGAGGAATGTCTACCCCACTCGCAAGCAATCAGCGTGCATGTATGTTATGTGCTCAGATATTAATAATCAATGTATTCATTCCAGATACAAGCTCCTGTAAAAGGACCAAATGGCCGACCCCAGTTTGAAGAACTGGAACATCATCAGTACACTACACTACCAAGGTAAGATGAACTGAACCAGTAACAATTTTGTTTTAATGTGCAAAGCTACATTCCATGAGACATGAAAGCACAAAGAGCAAAAAAGTCATTTGGGCTATCAGCCGTAAGCAAAATATCTGCATTTTGAAAACCTCAAATGAAAACGGAAAATGCTGAGAACATTCAACAGTCAAGCAGTATGTCTGGAGAGAGAAAGAGAGTTGACTGGTTGAGATTTGAACTCACTCAAAACCATTCACTTACACAGTGTTAAAATTGGGCCCAACATTTTAGGTGCTTAGCATTTTGTCAGAAATGGAAACAGTCAGGAAATGTAACAGGTTTTGAGAAAGTAGAGGTACAAGGAAGGGGCGAAAGAGATAGAGGGAAGGTCAGTGTCAATAGGTGTGAGGCTAGAAAGGCAATCGGGTCAGACAGCATCCGAGGAGCTGGTAAGTCAATGTTTTGGTGCAAAACCCTTCATCAGGACACCTACAATCCTTATTGTCTCCAGAGGGAAGATCAGTGATGGGATGGAAGGTAAGAGAAATTAAATGATAGAAGGGATGATAGTGCAAGGTACAATGAGCTGCTAATGGGCTGAATGGCCTCTTGCTGTGAATCTGTAAGGATCTGTGAAGATTATGAAAAAGACAATATCCAATTTCACTGTAAATAAAGTCTGTCTAATCCTTTACAGCTTCTAAACAAATGGATTGTTAAAGTTCCTTTCAGTCCTCAAGAATAAGTTAAACCATTTTGTTAATTTTTCATTTTACATAATTCCTCCTTGATCTATAGCTTTCTTTGGCATAATAGTCCCAAGAGTCCAATGGCCTTGGGCCCATTATCTTTGTCTGTAATTATCCTGTTGTCATTTTGTTCCCAACCAGTTATTCGTCCAACTATTTGTTGATGAGTGCATCTGTTGCTCTTACTGGGAGACAGCATTCTGGAAGTAAAACATTCCACTAGACCTGTCTGATTTTTGGATACATTACACCACTGCTTTCAGTGATCTCTGCCCCAGTCTCCCAATATAATGTGTAATCAGATCATCTCATCATCACAACTGATCATAGTTACCTGCATAAACTAATCAGTCTTTTTTTAATCGCAGCTATCATGTAAATCACAGAGCATTGTGTTTTTGGAAAAGTATTTCGCAAGGTCTGTTCTCCAATGCAAACGCTATGGGTGGGATTTTCTATGTGGGCTTCTGAATGCTAGTACTGGGCTCAAATGGTGGTCAGAAGTTCACAGTATTTGGGCACCAGTAAGTCAATGTAATTTAGCTCAGTGTGGCCAATTATTGGCCAGAGTGCAAGCTTACTGTTCAGTTAAGGGGTCTGTCAAAGCTGGAGGGCCTATCAGCTTAAAAGCAGCAGTAGGAATTCATGATGGGTACATTAGTGACACTACGGGGAAATTTAGCGCAGCCAATCCACCTAACCTGCGCATCTTTGGACTGTGGGAGGAAACCAGCGTACCTAGAGGAAACCCACGCAGACGCGGGGGGAACGCACAAACTCCACACAGACAGTCACCCAAGGCTGGAATCGAACCCAGGTCACTGGTAGTGTGAGGCAGTAGTGCTAACCACTGAGCCACTGTGCTGCCCCATGGAATGAGCAATAGTCAATTGGACTTGGCATCGCTATCCTGGTGCCCATATGAAGGACTCCGGCAGATTTTAGAACAATAATTTAGATTGGCGTTGAAGAGTGAGTCCAGCCAGTTTAGCCCACAAGCCCACCTGCTCCAAACCAGGATGGAGCATCTAATGGAACTAGGGTTTGGGAAATGTAGGCTCTTATCCCTTCATGGCAGAGTGCGGGGATCTGGATGGAGCAGATTACAATCCCGGAAGATACTGCAGTTGTGTGAGGTGACTTATTACAAGTGAAGCATCAGTAGCTAAGGTAAAGGATGAGAGTAGTGGCTGCATATATCTGTTACAGAAGGAACATTAATGGGCTGCATGGCATTCTAATTCTAGTTCCATTGGTATATTGGGATTCCAACTTAGAATATTTCCATCTGTATCATTTGCAGCTCTGCAGCTGTATTGAAGGCAGGCCGGTTCAGAACGCAGCCAAGACTTTGCAAAGACTCTTGAGATTGAGATTTTCTTGTCACTGATGGCTTGAGTATCTCTCGCTCCCCTGCCAACCATTCCTCACCACCACCACCACCCCCCCCCCACCTCAATTATTGTGCACTGACAGCAATGAGAGAAACTGGGGCTGGACTGTGTTTATCTACTGTTACAACCAAATTGAACCCAAACCCTATTCATTTGATGCTACCAGCTTCTGGGACAGTACTCTTACTGACATCTCCCCCTGTATGTCTTACCAGAGTTGGCAACCGTGTTCACATTGCGGGTGAGCCATGGCTGTTTCAACACCTAGGCAGGCAGGAAGAGGCTCTAAGCTTGTCAGATGAGTACTAGCTCCCAGTCTGCAGCTAGGAAGCTACCACCAGGGAGCTTACTATCTCCCATAGCCATCAGTACCCAGAACCCAGAGAATCCAACCTGACTTCCAGTGACAGGGGCTAAAAGGCCTTTAACTGAGTAAATTGGCTATCCAATGTTTGAGGGCCCAGTTGCTTTCCCATCAGACTTTTAGATAAGGATAATGGTCTGTGACTGAATGCTGCTGAAGACCAGGACGAAGGCTAGTTAAAATAGAAAGGATGCAGAAAAAAACTTACAAGGATGTTGCTGAGATTGGATGGTTTGAATTATTAGGATAGGCTGGGACATTTTTTCCTGGAGCGTCAAAGGCTGAGGGGTGACCTTATTGAGGTTTATAAAATCATGAAGGGCATAGATAAGGTGAATAACCAAGATCTTTTCTCCAGGGTGGGGGAGTCCAAAACTGGAGGGCATGAGTTCAAGGCAAGAGGGGAAAGATTTAAAAGGGATCTGAGGGGCAACCTTTACACACAGGGGGTGGTGGGAGCTTCCAGAGGAAGAGGTAGAGGCAGGCACAGTTACAACATTTAAAGACACAGGTGCATGAATAGGAAAGGTTTGGAGGGATGTGGGCAGGCAAACTGGACTAGTTAAGTTTGGAATACCTTGTTGGCATGGACGAGTTGGACCAAAGCGATCTGTTTCTGTGTTGGATGATTCTAAGACTCTAATGGTGTGAAATTTCCCATCAGCCTTTGTTCTTGGTGCCAGAACACCTATGGGAGTCAGAGAGGAACTTTTGAATACTTTTCTTGTTATCAGGAATTAGACATAGCATGGCTCAGTTGGTCAGCATTGCTGCCTCTGAGTCAGCAGGTTGTGTGTTCGT
Source organism: Ginglymostoma cirratum (assembly GCA_024137785.1). Taxonomy (NCBI): domain Eukaryota; kingdom Metazoa; phylum Chordata; class Chondrichthyes; order Orectolobiformes; family Ginglymostomatidae; genus Ginglymostoma; species Ginglymostoma cirratum. The sequence continues at coordinate 5,973,802 of JAHRHZ010000145.1, read as the reverse complement.
GCCCCACGCGAGACCTGTCCACTAAAAAGTTAGACTGAGACTCCCAGTGCAATACTGAGAGTGCGTCGTATCTGGTGGAGGTGCCAGCTGGCCTCATCTGCTATTCAGAAGAAGTGCAGTGGATTTCTCCCTGGTGTCCCTAGCAGCTCAGACCTAGGCAATCAATCAGCATCACTAAAACAGATGATCAGTCCGCTATCACGTTGCTGGGAGATTCTGCTACTATGTATCCTATGTTATACCATCTACCACACTTCAAAAGTAGTTCATCAGCTACAAAAAAATTTTGGGCGTGCTTTGGTTGAGAAATGTCTGGGTATAGTCTTTTTCCTTTCTTTCCTTCTTTCTGTTCTTTCTTTTCCACACATTTGTGAAATTCTGAGCAACTGAACCTGTAAACAAGGCATGGTTGAAACCCAACACAATGAAAATATACCCAGTAGCATTAAAGGGAAATTAAAATGACCTTCTGAGGTCTCCAATTGCAAATCAATCCAGGCAGTGATCTTAAAAATAATCAAACTCTTCAGTTTATTTTTACTTTATAACTTTCCAAGGAAATGGAGATCTGAATGGAGAAATACATTAGAATCCTATCTTTCTGCCTTGCACATTAGTCTAAATCTGTTCCAAAGTGACTAGTCAGCAAGTCATTTCTAGTTGACAGCTGTTTGGCCTCCCAAAGGGTTTGTGTGGTATTAACTTGAGTTTCATGTGACTCTTGGTACATAGTCTCAAACAGCCCGTTATTTGTCAGCAATTAGGTAGCTTCTTTCAGAGAGGTCAAAGAACTTGTCTGAGATGTGACTATCAAGGTGTAACAAGGTAGAAGATAATCCTTGGAGCAAAAGTGCATTGAATTTGTGAGGATAATGTAGAAGGAATTTTACTTGACATGCACGTGTTGATCTCAGAATTGCTCATGGTTGTCATAGCTTTGGCAAGATGTGTTCCCATACCCTGAAAACGCACATATACATACACATGCTTACATTCCAGTAATTCTACACGCCAGGAAATGGGTATTTATTTAATAACTTGCAAAGGATATTCTGTGTTCAGTGTGTTAAGGGCCCAGGTTTGAAAGTTGACCTTTATAATCCAAGATTCACTATATGGCTGTGTTACGATGAGTAAATCTCAACACCATAAGTATTTTCTAAGATGGTGCATATTACTGGGACATAGTATAATTGTACATTGGACCTAAACCTTTGCATGAATGTCAACAAGACATACAAACTATCTCAGTTCAACCAACCAGACCCCAGGAACAGGTAGGATTTACTGAGCTAATCCAAGGCCGTGGTTGGTCATTGTATTTGCATCAATGTCCCAGAGCTGTGAAATAGGGTGGGTAGGATGTTGATCAAGACCCTGTCTTCCGAATGGCATCACATGGGCTTTGACGTATCGATATTGTCTGCTCCTCTCTCAGTCATTTTTTTAAAGTATATTTCTGTTCAGAATACTTTCCTTCCACCTTCTTCCTGGCTTCCTCAGACTCCTGCCAAAAACAAATCAGTTGTTGTATACGTTTGAGGATGCTGGTGCTGCTATCTAGAGCTGACGTTATTTTGTTTGAAGTGTGTATGCAAGAAGAGGCTTTTCAGCCCCTCAAACATGTTACATCATTCAGTTAGATAATGGCTGATTTGCGTTTTAGTTCCATTTGTTCTGGTTCTGTTGTTTCTGTTTCCTTTAACGCTGTTTCCATATATAAGTCTGTCAGTTGTAGATTTTGTTTTATTTTTGGTTGACAACCCTGTCCCGCTGCAAAGAAAGATTTTTAGATTTGCATTGTTGTTCAAGGTGAAGAATTACATCCAGACATCACCAGTAAGCAACCAAACACAAACTTTATGGTTGTATTTTACTGGGCTTGCCTAACAACATATAGTTTCTTTTTATTAATCTTGGAGCCTGGAATAGAAGGTACATAAGTTAGCTTTATACTATAGAATGGGAGAGGATTGACATATTGATCAAATCTGATGGTGATCACCTCCCAGTCCCATACTATTCAGAGGGGTTCACTGGACAGAGCTCTGGACTGTAGTTTCATACAAGTAAATTGGTGAAATGTAGGATTCCCTGAAACACAATAGAGGGTACCGCACTACTCAAAGATATATACCTTTTCAATCACAAGTAAATTGCTTTGTAGCATTAGGCACATAAGAAAAGAGGCTTGCACTTGTATGGTATCTTGTATTACTTCAAAATATACTAAACACTTCAGCCAATTAAGTACTTTTTAATATCATAGTTGTAATGTAGAAGCCATGACAGCCAATTTACAAACAGCAAGCTCCCCAAACAACTGAATTACCGATGAACAGGTAATCTTTTTTAGAGTAGGTTGATGAATTAATATTAGTTCAGGAATCTGGTGCACATTCCCCTGTTCTTCTTGGAAACAGTAGCATGGATCCACCCAAGAATACCTGTGGGACTCAGTTCAGTGCTTCATTTGAAAAACAGTGCAGCACTTCCTGCAACTCTGCCCTAGGGAAATTGGTCTAGCTTGAGTTACTCTGTTGGATCTCGTGCTCTGGAGTGGGACTTCATCCCACAACATTCTGACTTGGAGATGATGATGAAGTCCAGAACACAGCTTGCTGTTAGCATTCCTTTTATAAAGACCATGTGACTACAGGTCATGTCAAAGTACTCCAAGAGTGATCGTTCTAAAGTTTTTGATTCCCCAAACCCTATTCAAGGGTGGCATGATAGATGCTATAAGCACTGCCAATGCAATACCTTCAGGAACTGACAATGGTTAGAGTGGAATCCTCCAGTTGTTATTCTCAAGCGTGCTAGTAAACAAAAGTGAAAACCAGTTCCTCATTTTCCAAGCAAGATTGGGGGATATCCTCCAACAGCCATTTTAATGGAGCTGTGTGCTGTGTGTTCATGAGTTATTGAGGGGCAGCAGGAACTTGCAGAGAAAGTAATGTAAGTTTTACTTTGAGCCAAGTGAATTATAATCTGTTGCACAGCTCTCACTCAAACCCAAGAAAACAGATGTTTCAAAATGGATAGACTTGTAAAAACAAAATCAGAGGCCTCTAGCAGGGGAAGGAAATAAGCTTGTTCTTCATGGGGTTACTGAGCTTAGGGGATTTGTGATGAGATAATGTTAAACTGTGTTACGGTGTAATGCTTATCTCAGGAAATTGCAGCTAAACTTTAAGGACAGAAGGCAAATTCTTTTCTTAAAAAATAACACATGCCTAAATTCATTTTTGGTGATAAAATCAACAATATTAAGCATTCAATCACCAAAAATCCTTCAGATGAAAGTTACGATACTTTTTAATGCTTAAAAACAAAGAAACACACACAATGCTTCTATGATTGTGAGCAGCAAAGTCTGCAGCTGCACACGTCCACATTCTTAGTTGCCCATGTAGTTCACTGACACAGGTAAAAGGAAGAAATTACTCTTCTTATACAGAGCTTTCAAAGTGTCAGTATATCCCAAAGTAACTACGAAGGTGTTCGTTTAAGTGTAGATAAATAAACAGACACAACTGGTCTATTGAAAAATCACAGAAGGTACTGAATTGTGATAACAAGGTGTGGAGCTGGCCTTCAGACCCGAAACATCAGCTTTCCTGCTCCTCTGATCTTGCCTGGCCTGCTGTGTTCATCCAGCTCCACACCTTGTTATCTCAGACTCCAGCATCAGCAGTTCCTACAATCTCCAGGTACTGAATTGTGATGATGATACGAGTTAGAGAGGCAAATATAATTCTTTATAGTTAAAGACCATCATGACAAAACAATAAAGGAGGAAGCAATAAAAAAGATTGCACAATTATGAGCATTTCAGCCTACAATAATTGCAATATTTTACAAAATTCAGGTCTCCTTAATTTAGAAAATGAAAATAATCGCTGTTGTAAGAATTGTGGCCAATTTGTGTCCAAGAAACAGCAGCATGATAATCCACGTTATTTTTAATCACTCAAGACTCTGGAGTGGGACTTGAACCAAGAACCCTCCAACTCAGAGAGTCTCAATAGCAGCTGAGCAGGTAGGTTTATTATGCTTATGTTGCTCGTTCTAGTTGACCACAGGTTCAAGTGTACAGCACGCTTTTATAAAGGCTTTTGACAATGCCAAGTATGCAATGCCTTTAAATATGCAGGTTAATGCTTCATAATCCCAATCCTTCAATACCCCAATGCAAGGAAAGTCTCTGAGTCTTTTTCTTTAGAAATCCACGTTTTTCATTTCTGGAACAATATCAAATTATTTTGTTTAAATTATTGAATGCTACAGTCTGGACAATAAAAATGTATTAACTTCAACGAGAGTTGAAATAATCCCATTAATGCCAATGATTACAGCAGTTGTGGATATGCAATGGTTGTAGATTGCTGTTCACTCAAGAAATATTCATTTAGTGCTCCATTGCCTGTGTCAGTATTGATCCTGGTAGTTGCCATTGATTACCCAGGAGAAACCTAGAAACTGCAGCATAGTGCAAAACAAAAAGTGGAGAGACTTGCAGTTCCAGCATCCTTAATGACCTAAGGATGTCTTAAAGTGCTTTACATTCAATGGGACTTGTGAAATGTTGTCACTGATGTAATGTTGGAAATGCTGCAGCCAGTTTATGAGCAGGAAGGTCCCACAAATGTGATTGCAAGCCGATAATCTGTTTCAGTGACAAACACAAACAGAAATTTCTGGAGAAACTGTGCGGGTCTGGAACTATAGAGAGAAAACAGAGTTAATGTTTTGAGTCCTTCTTCACAACCGATAGCAGCTAGGAAAAGGTGGTATTTGTGCTGATTAAGCGGGGTGGATGGGAGCCATAAATGGATAGTTGGAGACGGAGACCAGAGAGAGACAAAAAGGGGTAGGCGTAGGAATTGCTGATAGTACACTAAAGAAGAAGAGAAGCTAGATATGTGATAATGGGGACTATGAGATGTTGAAAATAGGTTGACTGAGCTGAAAGCAACCTTTTTCATGACAGGATCTGGGGCATGGGGGTGGAGAAAACACGTGGGAGAAGGTGTTTACATTCTGAAATTGTTAAACTCAATGTTGAGTCCTGAAGTTTGTAAGGTACCAGGCAGAAAATGAGTTGTTGTTTCACTAGCCTGTGTTGAGCCTCACTGGAACACTAAAGCAGGCCTGAGACAGAACTGTTGGAATGGGAACACAGTGGTGCATTGAAGTGGCAGGCAACTGGATCTCGGAGTAATTTTTATGACAAAGTGTGGGTGTTCCACAAAGTGGTCACCCAGTCTGTGTTTTGTCTCCCCGGTGAAGAGGAGAGCATGTTGTGAGCAGCGAATTCTGTAGACTAGATTGAATGAAGCGCAGGTAAATCACTGCTTCACCTGGAATGTGTGTCTGGGGTCTTGGATAGTGATGAGGGAGGAGGTAAACTGGCAAGTGTTGCACGTTCTGCAATTGCATGGGTGGGTGTGTGGGGTTGGAAGTGGAGAAGGAGTGGACCAAGGTGCCCTGGAAGGAATGGTCCCTGGAGAATGCTGACAAGGAAGTGGAGGGGAATGTGCCTGGAGGTGGCAGAAATTGTGGTTTATGATCCTTTGGATGTGGAAGCTGTGGAGAAGTAAAGTGAGAACCAGGGGAAACCCTACTGTTGATGCAGGAGGGAAGAGAAAGGGGTGAGAGCAGAAGTGCAGGAGATGGGTCCAACACAGCTAAGGACCCTGTCAACCGTGGTAGCGGGGATTCCTCAGTTGAGGAAAAAGGTGGACATTTCTGAAGCCCTGGTGAAAGGTGGCGTTATCAGAACAGATGTGATGGAGACGGGGGAACTGGGAGACAGACATAACTGGGGCCCATGCGGGTGCCCATAGCCATCCCTTTGATCTGAAGAAAGTGGGAGGCTTAAAGGAGGCTTTGTTCAACGTGAGGATAGGCTCAGACAAGCAGAGGAGGGTATTAGAGAAATGGGGATGGTTCAGGCCTACTCTCAAGGAAGAAGCGGACAGCCCTAAGACCGTCCTCATGGGGCATGGACGTGCAGAGGGATTACACATCTATGGTGCCTACAAACTAGAAATTTTGAAACTGACACAGCGTCAGAAAAGTCGCAGATGTAAGAGGGAAGGGACTGGACAAGCGGAATAAAAAAATCAAGTCGAGATAACAAGATGAGTTCCATTGGGCAGGAACAATCAGAAACAGTGTATCTACCGGGCAAGAGATAAAAGGTACTGCAGATGCTGGAGAATCTGAGATAACAAGCATGGGGCTGGATGAACACAGCAGGTCAAGCAGCATCATAGGAGCAGGAAAACTTGACGTTTCGGGCCTAAACCCGATGAAGGGTTTAGGCCCGAAACG
>JAHRHZ010000145.1:5907744-5957463 GCA_024137785.1 Ginglymostoma cirratum | reverse complement strand
GTCTCCCCTCGACGTAGTGTCTAACGTTGTCTCCCCTCGACGTAGTGTCTAACGTTGTCTCCCCTTGATGCAGTGTCTAACGTTGTCCCCCTTGATGCAGTGTCTAACGTTGTCCACCCTTGATGTAGTGTCTAATGTTGTCTCTGCTCGATGTAGTGTCTAACATTGTCCCCCTTGATGTTGAATGGCTTGTTTCCACACTGTAGGGGTTCCATGATTCCATATCGTAAATGCACCTAACTCATCTTGAGAGGAAATGCGTTATTGTTCGCATGTATCTGGTAGAAAAGTAATTGGCCTGACCAATAGCAAGGGAAAGCAATGAAGTTACAATACCTTGGTAAAAGAATATTTGAGTAGCATTGTAATATAAAGCATTGTTTTCTTGCTGGACGGTACAAAAAGTCAGTGGCTGGTCGATGTAGTCACGCACTATTTTTCTGTTTTAGAAAATTGACTTAAAATAATGAGATCTTTGAGAGACAGCTGATATCTGTGAAAAAGAAAGCAGTGCATCTGTATGGTCTGTGTTGAACTGTCTGTCTTGTTTTAACAAAAGCATTTCTGTCTTTCTAACAGACGTTTGAGAATCTGTTATCAGGCAGAAACGTCACATGATGATTGTGCATAGGTCAAAGAATAATGCCACTGCTTTTCCATTTCTGTTTGCTTCTTAATTTTATTAATTGAAAAATTTGGTGCGTTGCCTAGATAATAGGGGTCAAGAACTCATCAGAAAGCAGAAGAGACACCAATGCTGCCCAATGAGGCACTTAACACTGAGGTTCAGTAACGGAGTCTTCGTTGTCATTGCAGCAAAGCAAAATATGAATACTATTGTTCTGAAGGACAAAGCCTTGCATTTGTATAATGCTATTCACAGCTTGAATGTGTCCAAAAGTGGTGCAGAGCCATTGCAGTGCATAAAAACAGAGATCGGTGTTGATGTCAGAAACAAGGCAACTAAAGTGCACATAGCAAGCTCCCACACAGCATTGTTGTAATGTCCAAATTATCTGTTTTATTAGTATTGATTAATAGATGAACTCCCCACTCTCGTTCAGAATACTGTCAAAAGATCTTGCGCGTCCTTCTAAAAGGACAGATGGGACCTCAACCTAACTTTGCATCTGAAAAAGACAATCTTCAAAAGTGCAGTATTCCTTCAATGCTGCACTGAAGTGTTATCCTAGATTGTGTTCTTAAATCTCCAGATTGAGACTTGAACCAACAGCCTTCTTACTCTGTCATGGGAATGCTACCCACTCAGCTACAGCTGACATGAGTTCACAAAGGATGTGTATGAAGATGAATCCAGCTGTAATTACTATGACCTTAAACATCAAATATAAGGATGATCCATTCAGCTCAAGTTGCCAAAGCCTTACCAGACCGTAGGGCTGCTCTCTCATTAGAAAGAGGTGATTGGCGGTGGTTTAACTTGAGGGTCAGCACACCACAAGCAAGGGGAGAGGTTGAGAAGGAGAGTCCTTCGTGGTAACATCAGCTGGTGAAGGAATTGAACCCACGCTGTTGGCATTACTCTGCATTGGAAAGCAGCCATCCAGCCAACTGACCCCCATACACAATCTGTCTCTTGGTACTGGATGCTACTGTGTAGCTTCTCACATTATCTGGTTATGCAACAAACCCTCAAGTTACCCGCTGTATAACCCTCTGAGATCATTAAGCATACTTCCACTTCTCATCACCCCTGCATTGGTGACCCTATCATCGAAATCTGGGCCCTAGGTTCTGCAATTCTCTCCATTTACCTTACTATCTTTCTCTCCTCCTTCAAGTCATTCCTTTACACTTATCTTTTTGACTACACTTTGTGGCCACCTTCCTAACGCTGTTTGTTTTGTCTTAATATGCCATGTTGTGTGGCCTGATGTCAAAACCTGACCGAAACATTAACACTGTCATGATGTGTGTTGGGGCATGTTACTATGTTAACAGCGCTGTATAAATACAAGTTGTTATTGTATGAGAATTCGTGCCTCTGATTTCCAAGTATTCTATCCTTTAGCAGACACAAACACTGACCCGTGGGCTGTCCACCCCTTTTAACAATCATAAAGTTACTTTCTCCTTTAACAGCCTTCAATGGTCAGCAAGAAAAATGAAGCTAGATGCTGGATAAACGCCACCTCAAGCTTTTGATACAACTGAGGACTTTAGCTTGGTCCTTTTTCTGCTTAAAGCTATGAACCCTTATCCCCCAGAGATTGAAGGGGAATGGCTGAAAATAACATCTTTGCCAGCTGCACCATCCTGTCACATCCCTGAAGACCAGCCTGTTGTGCTGGCAGCAGAATCCTAGCAACAATACTCCTCAGCCATCAGTCTGCAGTGATGCTGGGTGCCATAGTAACAGGAGTGCAGCTTATCCTCTATATGAGGACTGTTAAATCAGTGCATCGTTCAGCCCTGATTCTCTCCCCAGAGTGGAACCAGAGCTTGAGAGGCTGGCAGCTAGCCTATCTTTTTAAACACGTATACACAAATCAAAGATAAGCAGGAAATAGATATTAATTACCCTTGTGCAGACAGGTAATCTTACAAGTGTTTTCATATTTCTGTCATTGCCATACATTACTGATATCATTTAACAAATATCTGTGCATACATCTGTGAGCACGTATATGTGAGTACATACATCTTGCACACTTTAACGGGCTCCGTCCATTGTACCTTTGCAATGAAGCAGTCAAACGAGCTCGCTCTCCTCAATGAGTGCCTTGACAAAGTCACTGTTGAGTTCTCTGGTCAATGTATGCATTGGGATTCCTACAATTCCATTTGCTGAAAGATTGGCCTTCTCAGCTAATGCGTTGTGGAGTTGGATGAACACAGCAGGTCAGGCAGCATCAGAGAAGCAAGAAAGTCGACGTTTTGGATTTGCACCCTCTGATGCTGCCTGACCTCCTGTGTTCCTCCAGCTCCACACTGCATTGACTCTCACTCCAGCATCTGCAGTTCTTGCTTTCTCTGGCCTTCTCAGCCACCTTGTACACAGAGTCTTATGCCATTTGCCCATGCAGGCTTAATACTGAAATAGGGCACAGAGAAGCAATCTTCTTAGACAAAGGCTGCCCTGATGACATCATGCCTCACTATATATCTTTACAACTCATGAATGGGCCTAAGGCCACCACTCTCGTAATTGAAAGGTCTACCTCCGATTACCCTGGAAAGTTGAGTTGGCTGAAAAAGGTAAGCAATGGGTGAAGCTCGCATTTCATTTTACAACTGCACAGTGGCAATACAACTGGTATTCTCCACTTACGGGATGCCTCTGAAGAACCATAAGGAATTTCTGCTGACCATACAGGTAAGTAAAATGCTACATAAATTCCAGTGCTAGTGTGATGCCAGATACATAGGTCATATATCCCAATCTGACTGGCAAATTGTATAAAACAGCATGTCCCTTTGACTGTTCACAACAGGCAGAGTACTGCTCCCAGCCAACCAGCCCATTCTTGCAAAATTCAGAACATGGTATCCAACATTAGCTGTGATTTCATAATTGGGCGACACTGTTAAACAATACCAATGGTATTAAGAATTACACAAACAGTCAATTCGTAATTGTCAGCTGAACTCGTGTAGCAGCCTGCTTCCTTGGACCAGAACCCACATGTATTTGTACTAGAGCGCTGACTTTTGCAAACAAATAAAATATGTTCATGCCTTGTGCCTGTTTTGAATATACAAAAGCTTGAGGGACAGCCTCTCCCTGTTTCTTCCATTGCGTGGTTCACCATGGCAATCCCACAACCAATCAAACTTGACTTGCTTGGTTTGAATTTAAATAAAAGCTTGACAGTTTGATAGCAGTTCTCCTCTCGTGCAGTATTAATTGTTGTTCCATTTGAGACTTGGTATTCTTGCGACCTGTCCTGATGAGTGAAAAGCTACAACAGCACGTCTCCTTATGCAGCCCCAGATATAAATGGATCTGTACAGTAACATCGCCATAGTCCCAGATGACCATAGGGCTGCTCTCTCACGAGAAAGAGAGATAGAGAGAGAAGAAACAACTGGTACTGGTTTAACTTGAGCGTCACTACCCCTCAGGCATGACTCAAAGTTGGGATTGTGGGACCTTTATGGTGACTTCACCAGTATGGGAATTGGTCCCATGCTGTTGGCCTAACACTGTATTACAAACCAGCCATCCAGCCAAGTGAGCTAACTGACCCCCTTGCAAATATATGTGTGCACACATTCAAAACTTAGTCATCAATAAAACCTTAACAAATAGGAACAGGATGAGGCCATTCGGCCCCTTGAGCGTGCTCCACCATTCAGTAGGTTCATGGTTGATTCGACACACCTCATATCCACTTTTCTGCCCTTTCTTCATAACCCTTGATTCCCCTGCTAATCAAGTGTCTATCTATCTCAGCCTTAAATATACAAAATGACTTTACTCCTTCAGCTCCCTGTGGCAAAGGGTTCCAAAGACTCTCAACCCTCTGAGAGAAGAAATTCCTCCTCATCTCAGTCTTAAATTGGCATGCCTTTATTCTGAGACTATGCCTTCTGTCCTAGTCTCTCTCAGGAGGGAAATATCCTCTCAGCATTTATGCTGTCAAGCCTATTAGGGATCCTATATGTTTCAATGAGATCACCACCCATTCTTCTAAACTACAGTGATTAGACCTTCCCTTCATCATAAGTCAGATGATTGCACAATGTTCAGCACCATGCATGACACCTCAGATGCCCATGTCCATATACAGCAAGACCAAGACATTGGGGCTTGGGCTACATTGGAACATTGAAGGGTCGCTCCAACTGTTTTTTGATATCACGTGGAGTGAATCGAATTGGCTGAAGATTGGCATATGTAATGCTGGGGACTACTGGAGGAGGCCATGATGGATCACCAAACTCTTCCATCATTGAGGACGGGGATATTTGTGGAGCCGCCTCCTCAAATAAGTTATTCAACTGTCCACCATCATTTATGACTAGATGTAGCAGGACTGCAGAACTTAGATCTGATCCGTTGATTGTGGGATCACTTAAAATGAAGGAGTACTGATTCGTCAGCCAAGGGAGGATGGTACATGCCAATCAGCAGGAGGTTTCCTTGCCCATGTTTAACCTGAAGCCATGAGACTTCATAGGGTCTGGAGTCAATGTTGAGGACTCCTAGGGCAACTCCCTCCCAACTGTATACCAAAATTCTGCAACATCTGCTGCATCTGTCCTGCCGGTGGCAGAGGACATACCCAGGGATGGTGATGGTGACATCTGGAACATTGTCTGTAAGGTATGATTCCATGTATATGACTATATCAGGCTGTAGCCTGACTAGTCTGTGAGACAGCTCCCAGATATTATTTAGGGGCCCATTGCATAGTTGACAGGGCTGATTCTGCCATTGTCTTTTTCGATGCCTAGTTCAGTGCTAGGGGTGGCCCAATCTAGTTTCATTTCTCTGTTGATACTTGGTAGCGATTGATACAACTGAGTGGCTTGCGAGGCCATTTCAGAAGTTGGTTGAGAATCAACAACATTGTTGTGGCTATGGAGTCACATGCAGACTAGACAAAGTGAGGATGGCATATTTCCTTCCCTGAAGGATAACAATAACCGAGACAGGTTTTTCCAACAATCAACAATGGTTTCATGGTCATCAACATGTAGGCCAAACCAGTAGTTTCCTTCCCTAAAGGACATTAGTGACCCAGTTGGGTTTTCTCCCCAACAATTGCCAATGGTTTCATCAGACTCTTAATTCCAGATTTTTATTGAATTCAGATTCCACCATCTGCCATGCTGGGATTCAAACCTGGGTCCGCATAATGTTACCTGGGCTTATGGATTTTCCCTCTGCCTCGATACCATCTGCTTTCTTGTTCTTCCTCTTTTTCTGTCAAAAACGTAAAATCTACTTTCCCTTTCAGTTCTGAAGAGTCATATTGAAGAGTTAACTCTTGTTTCTCACTCCATTGATGCTGCCAGACCTCCTGAATTTCTCCAGCATTCTCTGTGTTTGTTTCAAATTTCCAGATTCTGCAGTATTTTGCTTTTATTCAAGTGGCGAGTAGCATTTATTCCATGCAAATGCCGGTCAGTGATCATCCCGAACAAGACAATCCAACCAAATGGTTAAGTCTAGGTCACCACCCTGAGAGAAACCTGCAGTGTTGCCCTGGAGTTGTGTTGATTAACCTCCAGCAACCACAACCATTATCCTTTGCATTAGGTATGATTCCAACCAGCGGAGAGTTCTCCCTGATTCCCATTGTCTTCAGTTCTTACTTGGGATCCCTGATAACATCACACTCAATCAAATGCTACCTTGATATCAAGGGCAGTCACTCTCGCTCTCACCCTCGCCTCTGGCGTCCAGGTCTTTTGTCCATGTTTGGGTCAAACCTGTGATGAGATCAGGCATGTCTGATGCCAGCAATCCTGCTGTTCCTACAGATGGTGTTGCTCTTCATTATCAAGCCCAAAATCTCTCAGTTTTGCCCTGACTGTCAGCTTCACTCTCTCTTCTAACCTGGTGGCCACGAAATTGATATTTGCAGCCATGCCCCGTAGTCTTCCATCCCTGAATTGTAAGAAGATGCCAGCCCTGTTCAAAGTCAGGAGACTCGAGTGACCACTCTCCTTGCCGCTTGTACCCCTTAGCTCGGCCCCCTTTCCTTCACTGAACTCCTATAAAGTTGGGTTGATACCTGGAGCAGAGGTGACTGCTTGCTCAGCCCCTCCATCTGAGGGTGGCATCAAGGATCCCTAACAAAAAATGGAGGCAATGGGAATCAGGGGAAACCTCTCTCCAATGGTTGGAGTTATACCTGCCACAAAGGCTGTGGGTGTTGGAGGTCGGTTACCTCAGCTTGGAGACACCTCTACAAGGAGGTCCTCAGGGTAGAGTTCTTTGCCTAACCATCTTCAGCTGTTTCATCAGTGGCCCTCCCTCCATCATAAGGTCAGAAATGGGGATGTTCACCGATGATTGCGCGATGTTCAGCACCATTTGCAATCCTCTGATACTGAAGCAATCCATGTCCAAGTGCAGCAGGATCTGGACCAGTACCAGGCTTCGACTAAAATAGGCTCATGCTGCACAGGTTCCTATGTGCCCGACTCCCTTCATCTAGTCGTACTCTGAAGATATAAATAAGCTGTCTGAACCTTTAAGAATTCACTACCCTAAACGAGCCTTTTCACCCATTTAATTAGATTTGATTCCAAAGAAGATGGACTTTCTAACCTTCCCTCACCCTTCCACACTGCTGTAGTCACTGCTGGTGCCAGGTTTGGCACTTTAAATTTGACATGGTGCCTGACATCATTATTTTAGGGACAACGCTAAACCTGACTTGGGAAGAGCCCTGAAATATTTCAGAACCTTTCCTATCAACTTGCCCTTCTACCCTTCGAAGGTTTATGAATGTGTGACTCATCCTCCCTTCTTTTGCAAATTTCTTTGTTCTTGCATCCCACCTCTATCGCTGTACCATTTACATGATACTACCACTCCACATTGTATTCCTCAAAAGTGTATCACTTCACATTTATCGCATTAAATTGCACCTGGTATGTATCTGCCCATTTGACCAACCTGCCTGGGTCTGTTACTGTCCTTCTCACTATTTACTGTGATGCCAAGTTCCATATCACGCACAAGCTTGAAGTTAGTACTCCCTACTGAATTCAAGTCATTTGTACAAACAATACCAATGGCAAGAGTGTAAGGATGGAGCAGTGGGATGCAGAGGATTATATGATGAAGCCTGCAGGACTATGTACATGAAGAGCTGGCAACTCAACGTAGAACTGGCTAAATGGCTACTCTGCCAGACTGCTGAAAAAAGCATGTTACAAAATCCAACAATTTCCTCCGGAAAACGTCTTTTCAGTCGGCCTACATCCAGCAGTACTCTCTCGGTTATTGTCACATATGGGAAATTAGCAATGGCTGCACTTGGCAAGGGGAGAGGAGGATAGGATTCCTCTTCAACCTAGGATTGTTGTCTCCTGTTGGGCCTGCTCCTGGAGTCTTCACCACTGACATCTCTCCTCCAACAACCCTGCCTCCACGTTCCCACCAGTGATTTGGTTTCCAAATGGATGTTTTTTTTTACTTTGGTTTCCGCAATAACCACAGGCTTTGAGAAATGATCTGCCCAAATGGATGAATATCAGTTTGCAAAGTGTATTCTTCCTTCCCTCTGCTCTAAATCACCCTTACCATTTAAACATTGTAACTGTTCAGTGTGCAGTGAGAGCACCTTGCAAGAACTTTGTTCTGCTCTACGCAGTGGAATCAAATGAGCTCACACTTACTCACTGGATCAACATCCTTTAGAGTTTTTGTGTCTCTTTGATGCATGTGTGAATAAATTAACATTTAATGCCACTGTCGCAAGTCTTAATAATTGATTTGCAGGTTGAGAATTTTTTGATTGAGCTTCACATTTTGGAACAAACGGCTCTGTAAAGAAACCTAGCTTTAAAGCCTCAGCACCTCTCCTTATCTCGATCACTCTAATCTGCTCTGTTTAACTTTATGGCCAGGGTTGGGAGGTTTCAGGGAGCTTCTAATTAGCAGGCTTGAGATGGATCGCATGCAAAGACACAAAAAGCATGGTCGTAACAATTCAGGTACTGAATTTCACCTGCAGATTTTAAAATGTGTGTGATGTCAATGGAAAGCTCATTAAAATCATGCAGCACAGATGGACACCACTCAGCCCATCAGGAGCCCTTTGAAAAAGCTGTCCAGCTCACCCTGCACATCTGTCTTTCTTCATATTCCCTGAGAATTTGCATTGCAAATAGTAAAGCTGCAATTTTGCTTCTGAAAGTTGTTACTGAATTTGCTTCCACCGCTCTTACAGGGAGTGCTTTCAACTTCATTGTAACTTACTTAGCAAGCAAAGAAAAATTAAAAGTCCCCTCATCTCTTCTCTGGTTCTTTTGCGTTACTTTATCTGTGTATTCTACTTACCAAGCCTCCAGTTTCTTTTTCTTAACTCTATTGTATTCCTTCACCGTTTTGAATACCTCTATTAAATCTTGCCTTAGCCTCTCTGCCCTCAGGAAAACAATGCAGCTTCTCTGTTCTTCCAAGTAACTACAATATCCATTGACCAGAGAAAAAATGGTCAATTTTGAACTTGCAGTGTATTCTTTGTGCCAAATTATTTTTTTCATTTCCTTTTGCTGGCAGAATATGCTGAATGCAATGTGGTTCAGATAAAGTGGAAAGGAATGGATTTCCTGAATCTGTTTGGCCAGTCTCAAGACTCTCATGTTTCATGGAGGTGAAAATGGAATCTTTAGAAGCATGGAGTGATACATTTTGGAAGTCGAAGAAATACAATGCAGATTAAATGATACAATTTCAGTAGTGCATTGGAATGGGGAAGTCTGGGGAATTGTTTAAATAAAGCTTTTATGATGGCAGGACAAGTTTAGAAGGCTGTGTTTTTTTTTAAAACTTGTGTGGGATTTATAGTTTTGTTATTAGAGAGACAGGGTACAAAAGCAATTATCTTAGACATTTATAGAACGCTAGTTTGGCCTGAGCAAAGGTGTATTGTGTCCAGTTGTAGGCACCACTCATCAGAAGTGATATTAAGACTTCAGAGAAATTGTAGATGAGACTTACCAAATTGGTACTAACCATGACGGCCTTCTGTTATGGAAGAAACAAGTAAAGCTGGGATAGTTCTCCTTGGTGCATAGAGATTTAATTTAATAGAGGTGTTTAAAATTATAAAGGGATTTTGCAGAGTAGTGGGAAGAAACTGTTTCTACTGGCAGTGTAACCACTGGACACACAATTTAGTGTAATTTACGAAAAGAAAAACCCAAGGATGAAATGAAAAAAATATGCAATTAGTTGTTACTGTCTGAAATTCCCCACCTCAGAAAATGATTTAAATTTTAAAAATTAAATATATGCTTGAAGAGTAGAAAGAATAGAAAAGGTCTATAGGGCATGAACAGAAGTGTTGGACTAATTATATCACGCTTTGAAAGAGCCAGCACAGATATAATGGGCCAAATGGCCTCCTTCTCTGTTGTATGATTTTATGAGTGTTTGTGTGACGCCCCACTAAAATATTGCACTGGAAATCAAGCCCCCCCCTAGTCCTCAAGTTGTCACAAAATTAAAGATTTTAAAATGTACACAAGATTCCCCGGTTTACCTAAAATAAAACAAAGAACTGCAGATGCTGGAAATGTGAAACAAAAACAGAAACAGAAATAGAACAGGATCTGAGGAAGGGTCAATGGACCTGAAGCATTAACTCTGTTTTCTGTCCACAGATGCTGCCTGATTCGCTGCGTTTCTGCAGCAATTTCTGTTTTTAGTCTCAGTTTACCTGTCGATCAGACCCAGGTTGACGGGAAACGTGGACCAGATAAACTCTCCCGTACACAAATGCACATGGACACACACGTACACATGTTATGGGCAGAGGGACAGACTGGGAAGGCAGCTCAGTGGCTCCTACTCACAGATTGCTGAGATTAGTCCTATGATACTTGTGTTGGTCAGAACACTAATTCTTGGTTTTCCTTCTCTGGATGCTTCCACTGGTTTGCACATTAATAGCAGGTATCTGACTTACTAATTAAAAGCCACAGCTTACAGCCACTGCTGAAGGAAAAAAAACTGGTTTTCTTCAGGCTTAAAGTGAGTGTTGATGCATCAAACAGAAGCATATCCTGAGGTGGTGGAGATCTGATGACTTCCCTATATCTTGATCACAACACCAAGCTGTGCAGCTACCTGACTGCCAGTCACACAAAATAAAGCAAGCAGAGGGACTTTGTCATTGATAGCTGGTAATTCATCCGTAAAGCTCCAAACAAACACCAATTGTACACAACCCTTTGGCTCCAGCTTATCTGCAAACTGCACTTCAACTGCTGCTGGAAACTGTAGGTCTGTGAACAGTGGTTAACAACAAATGTTTACAGATCACTTGGTTGCGAAAACGTGCAGTAATTCTTGGCCTTAAAACAGTTCTTATCTCATTTCAGTCCACAATTAAAAACAGAAAAAAATAAGAGACAGGGTATTTATAATTCTGCCTCAACCAAATTATTCAAAAGTTCATTCTGTGCAGTGATTGCTATTGGGTCTCACTGTCCTATTTAAGCATGAACCTTAAGTTAGACAAATAACTAGTCTTGATGCTACTGTCATGTTAGGTCTAAGTATCCTTTTTAACTCAAAAGAATGAGCTAACATTAAAATGCGAGTAAATCAGAAGAGATCTTCTGAGTCCAAGGAAAATGCAAGAACATTGTTTACAAGTATAAAACTTAAGTTTCTGCTCATTTAACCATCAGTTGTGCTGATTGAGTGCAGGGCGGTTAAGAACCGCAATCATGGAAGCTTTTCCATTTTTAATGTAATTTGTGCCATAAATGTTTATTCAAATAAATACAAGAATGCCGAGCAGGTGTCAAGCAAGTATAAGTTTTAAAGAAACTTCACAAAGATAATTTTGTTCCTACCACATCTTAAGACCTGACCACATAGTTGAGACACCCCTCCACAAGCACAATTGAAGCACCATATATTTGAGTCGAGAGACATGGCAGAGACTTAGGGCAACCTAAGGTTTGATGGCCAGACCCAAAAGTTGAAAGAGTTTAGATGTGTTTGTTTGGGTAGTTGCTTGTGCAATTTGTTTATACATAAAATCCCTGTGAATTAAGCCCCTCATTGTTCTGTTCCCACATTGCAGGACTCTGTCAGGAAGAAACACCAGGCCAGTTTGTATGGAGTCATTGATGTTATCTTCAAACTAATTCTATTTAGAGCCTGCTACTGGATTAACGGTCTTAGCTACATGAGATAGAACTTGTATTTATATTGTGCATATTCATAAACACATGAGAAACAGGAGCTAACATTTGCCTGTTCTGCCACTTAATAAGATCATGACTGATCTTCTACCTCATCTTCATTTCCACTGATGTCGATGCTCCCTAATTATCTCAGCATCCAAATGTCTTGAAATCTCCATCTCAAATTTTCTTGATGTCTTTACAAAACAATTTCAAAGATTCCCAACCTTCTGAGTGAAGGTACTCGTCTTCATCTCATTGCTAAATGGTTGACACCTTATTCTGAGATCACAATCTCTTGTTCTAGACTCCACAGCCAACGGAAACATCCTCCTAACATCTACCTTACCAGCCACCCTTAAAAATGTTTCAGTGAGATCACACCTCATTCTTCTAAATTCTAGGAAGTATAGGTTTTTAAATACGCAATCTATTTTCATAGTATAATTCCTTCATTTCTGGAATTGGTCAAGTGAGCCTTTGTTGCACTGTCTGTAAGGCAAATGTATCCTTCCTTGGGGAAGGCAATCAAAATTGAACATGGTGCACCAGATATGGTTTCACCAGCGCCCTGTGTAATTGCTGAAATAATTCTTTGCTCTTTAACATCACTCCCTTAAATGGTAGCCCTCATCGGCTTCCCTAATTTCTTTCTGTACCTGCATGTTAACCTTTTGTGATTTTTATACAAGGGCGCTCACGCCCCCATTGAACACCAACATTTTCCAGTCTCTCACCATCTGGAAAATATTCTGCTTTTCTACTTTTCCTAGCTCTGATAAGTTCACACTCGCCCACGTTATATTCTGTTTGCTATATTCCTACCTGATTATTTATCCTACTTTAATCAATTTGCAATTTCTTCACATTCTCCTTCCAACTTATTTTCTCACCTAACTTTGTGTCATCATTGGACATTCAATACCCTCATTTAAAGTCATTGACAGCATATAAATAGGTACTAGTCCTTTCAGTACCCTACTAATTACAGCTGGCAACCTGAAAATGACCTATTTATTGCAGATCTGTTTTCTCTTCAATAACCAATCCTCAATCCATGCTAATATATTATCAGTAATCCGATGAACCCTTATCTTGCGTAACAAGCAGTTGTGTGGCACCTTATCAAATGCCTTTTGAAGGTTAAGTTTATTGCCTCCATTGGGCAATCCCCTTTCTAGTTATATTCTCGAAAAAGCCAAAGATTTGTCAAACACAATTTTCCTTTCATAAAACCATGTCAAATCTGCCTTATCATGTTGCAATTTTTCAGGTGTCCTATTACCATATCCTTTATGATACATTACATCATTTAGGGTAAAATAGTGAAAGTGCTCAGAATATGAGGTAAGAATTTGAAATGCAGTGAGATCTGCAAGCGTTTTAAAACCATTGTGGCTTTCTAACTGTTTTTGCCTTTTTATACTACAATATGTGACATAATACAGTGTCATTCTCTATTTTACACCGAATTAATGCTGCAAATCCCAGCGCCTTTCAACCTGTTTGTGGTCCCACGTTCTCTCTGGAAAGCTGGGGAATGGTTTAGATTTTGTTTGCAAATGTCAAATAACAGGCTTGAATATCACATGCCCATAGTTGAAGTGTTACAGTGTCATCATTGGCAAGAGGGTGTAATTACAGCTTGACATGTTTACATAGCCAGTTCCCATTCTGAATGTATATCTAGGAATTTATAATGAAGTTACTAAACTAAGAACCTGACTTTAAAGTGTTGTCTGATCTGTGCTGCATGCCTTGTTCAATTATTCCTCCCTCTTCTGTAACTCTGCTTCATTTCAGAACTCCCTGTGTGCATTGTCACAGGACATTGACTAATATAATGATTGTAAAATATATATTCAAATAAAAAAGTTATACGTTCATATGTGCAACCCAAAGTTAATATTGCTAACAGAGATGTTGCAAGTGGAGAGTGTTTAAATATGAAATGGTGAGCAGCAATTACTGGGGGACGGTTAGTCCACAAGGTTGCTATGTGCAAGATTGCCAATGATTGGATTAAATTGCAGCATTATCTGATTTCACAGCTATTGACTGCAGCTAAATAAATTGAAAGAATATTACTAATTCATCTTGCCTTATCCTTTGAAAGGGCCTAGGGCTGCTGCCAATCTCCTACCTTATAATGCACAACATCAGCTCTCAGCCTACACACACGCGCACACCAGGACGGCTCCATTGTAAGTCCACTATTCAAGACCTTGTTAACTCTGTACAATCATATTTAAAATTCTCACTTGTCCTCAAATTTCATTGTAACCTCCTCCACCTCTCCCATTTCCTGAGATTTCATACTCTTCCAATTCTGGCTTCTTCCATTTCCCCGATTTCTATCTCCCCACCCTTGGCTGTCAAAATCTTAAGCTCTGTAAGCATCCTCCATAAACCTTTCTGCACCCACCCACACCGTACCCACCACCCCCCGCACCTCCTCTGCTTCTCTGAGGCAGCCCTTATTTTCTATCTTTAGCCAAGCTTTTCAACATGTCTCCTACTATTACTGCATGTGTCCCATGGTTACGGATTGTCCATAATTGCTGCTCACATTGAAGGTGCTACATGAATGCATATTCTTTCATCTCCAGTTATGCCCCAACAGCCTACGCAGATAAATGTAGGGCGCTGAATCTTCTGATCAGACAGGTTTCTTGTGCACGGCTTGCAAAAGCTCACTCTTAGGAGGAAGGTCTGCCAGATCTTCAGCCTATTAGTTTGCTCCTACAGCATGTGAAACACTGATGTGACGCAACATTATGTAAATGCAGGTGTTTTGTTTTGTACTTCTAACAACTGAAGCTTTTTGTACTTCAGTACAGCGCTGAGGGAATACGGCACTGGAGAAGTGTTCTTTTAGATGAGATGTCAAACCTAGGTTCCTTCTGCCCCCTCAGGTAGATTCAGAGATCCCCCAGCTCTTTTCATGAAGTGCAGGCGGATTCCTTTGTTGGCCTGACTGATGTTTATCTTTGAATCAACATTAAGAAGAAAAATCATCTAGTCCTTATCACAGTCCTTGGTGCATGGATTGCTGCCGCAGTTCCTTCTTTACAACTGCGACTATACTTCAAACGTGCTCAGTTGGCTGCATAAAGCTTTGAGCTGTTGTGAGTTGTGCTGTGGAAATGCAAGCTTTTTTTTCTTTCTTTCTTTCTTTCTTTCTGTAATCTTGACAACAAGAATTTCAGTGCCTTTCTGTGAATGTTCTTAAAATGAAGCACTGGATTTCGGTATCAACGCCAATAGCTGCTGCTAATGCCAGAATTAAACAAACGTTATTATTCCACATACTAAAAGCCAAGTGCTGACACAGTTACCCTGACTATGATCATTGCCTGGGCTCGAACCTGTGTCTAGGAGGAGGCCATTTGGCCCTTCAAGCCTGCTCAACCATTCAATAAAATCGTGGCTGATCTGATCATGGCCTCAACTTCACTTTCCTGCCTACCCATGAATTTCTTTGACACCCTTGTTATAGTTAAGAATCTATCTACCCTCCACCTTGAAAATGTTCAATGACCCTGCGCACCACACTCCCCACCCCCCCCACCCCCATCATCTCCTCCAGCTTCTGAGACGGGGAGCTCCAAAGTCACACAGTTCACTGAGAGAAAAAAAGATTATTTTCATCCCTGTTCTGAAAGGGTGACCCCTAATTTTCAAACAATACCGAATGCTAGTTTTGGACGCAGCCTCAAGGGGAAACGTTCTTTCCATGTCCACCTAATCTAGACAATTCAAAATCTTCTACACTTCAGTCCAAGTCACCCCTCACCCCTTTAAACACCTGTGGGAACAAGCCCAGTCTTTCAAACCTTTCCTTGTGAGATTACCCGATTATTCCAGTTGTCAATTTCGTAAAATCCTCTAAAGCACTTCCAGTGTATAATAAGGAGACCAATACCGCACATGGGATTCAAGATGTGGTCTCACCCAATACCCTGTACAGCTAAGGCATAAGATCCTTATTTTTATAAAGATTAGCATCCCATCTTCCTTCTTGATCATGTTCTATTCCTGAATACTAACCTCCAGTGACTCGTGCACCAGAACATCTGAATCCTTTTGCACCTCGCAATTCTGCAGTCGTTCTCTGTTTAAGTAATAGTCTGCCTTTTTTGTACTTCCTGCCAAAGTGAACAACTTCACATTTTCCCATATTATACTGTGCCTGCAAGATTTATCTCGACTCATACAACCTATCTACATCTGTCTGCAACTTCCCCTAATGTCTTCTTCACCGCATACTTTCCTACCTATCTTTGTGTCATCTGCGAATTTAATTACCATTCCTTTGCTCCCCCACCCAAGTCATTGTTGCAAATTGTAAAAAGTTGAGACCCCAGCACACACCTCTGTTGGACTCCACTTGCCACATCAGACAGAGACAAAAGGGAATTCAGGAGAAACTTCTTTGTCCAGGAACTGACGGGAATGTGGAACTCACTGCTGCAAGAAGTAGTTGACGTGAATAACGTCAATGCGTTTAGGTGAAAATGAATAAGTTCACAAGGAGGGCAGGGTCAGATGAACAGGGATGGTGAAACACTTGTGTGAGACATTAATGCTGACATAGCCTAGTCAGACTGCATGACCCTTTTTCTGTGTTGTACACTCTGTACAATTCTGTATGAGAGGAAATGGATCATAGCAAGGGAACATGCAGGTGTGCCATGAGTCATGTCGCTGTCATACATTGAGAACCATTTCCCAGCTGGACCACTAACCAAAGGTGCCAATTGGAAGTAGGAGTACTTCAGTGAATTCACATGCTCAAAATCATAGGTGTTTGAAGTAAAAAGCAAACTTCCTAAGGCAACTGATAGATCATTTGTTGGACTAACTCTGCAGAGGGTCATATCTACTCCAGGAAATGTAAGTGAATGAATTGGGGGGACAAAAAGCATCCTTCGGAGACATTATAATAATAGATCAATCATCATGCAGTGCAGAAAGAAAAAATGACAACCAACGGTTAAGCTTCATTTTCAACAGTTAACGTTTCTGATAGATCTCCATATCAGCCTATATCTTTATACTTACCTATATCATTTTATGTATATATCGTATGTGTATAATTTATTAATGCCTTGAGATTTCTATGTGAATTTGATTAACATTTCTGAAGTGGCTGCAATCAGTAACTCACATTTCTTTTTGCTGTACTATGTCCTGGTATTGTATATTGAGACCCATGTGCACAAGTGTATACGTGTGTTTTTGTAATGTCTTCTGTAGTGTGCACTTGTAAGTGTAAGTGTCACACTTGCTTCCTGTTGCGCATTGTTGTGACATAGTATAACCACAATTCACTGCACAACAACCAGGAACACCTGCTACCATTATATTACCATTAGAAGTGTACAGCTTTCTTATTACAGTGTTACTTACTCATTTCGACCCCACATAAGTCGATGTACCCACTTTGTTAGCCGCACATAAAACCTGATCCATTTTACTCTTTACGTTTGCAATTTATGCCTCACTATCCCAACGTCAACAGACCAGGATAACCTGATGAGTTGACAGCAGCCTTTGTTCCCATCTCAGTGCCTTCTATTTGAAACAATCCACATATTTTGACATCTTTGGCATTTTATGTTTCAAATGAAAAATAATTCTTAAAAAAAAATGCGCAAACAATAAAAAGCTACAGTTCCCTTTTCTTCCTCTCCAAATTCATGTACATGTGGAGTATTTGCTAATGTAAAACTATAAAAGTATAGATTTATAGAGTTACCCAAACACACACATGGTCCACCACCATCTTAGATCAGGAATGTCGACAACATGTTATGTCAACAACGTTTACATGGGCTGAGAGGTGTCGACATAAAGGGTAAGACTGTACTTCAGTTCACACCAAACATGAGCAGATATATTACTCAGGACACATGTTGATCATTCTTTATTTTAGTCACTGAAACAAACACTTAAAAGTAGCCAAGGAAGAGAGGGATGGGGGGGTGTGGGGTGTGGAGCTGGAGAGTTTGAGTTGAGCTAGGGATGACGGTGGAAGAAAGAGACTTGAATTGGCCCCATATTTATGGTAAGCTACTTACAGTTCCCAAATGACATTTTTCCCATCATCTAACAACTTCAGACAGTGAAATAGAAAAATGAACAAAACAGTGCAACTTTTATGCAACTTGCAGTATTCCATCCAAAACAACCTCTTACTTTTGTTCTTATTAATAATTGTTCGGCAACCATGAATATTTGCTCTTCCGGTAGAAATCCCGTTGGGGAGAAAAAAAATACAGCATTCAATTAACAGCAGATTAACCTATTTGATTTGGAAGATTATTTTCTTATAAAATTGTTCCATCCTTACAATCAGAAAAGCATGTTAAAATACATTTGTTGAAATTTTTTGTTGAAATATATGCCTGGATCACTTGTCTGATTGTGTATTTAGTAGATATAAGGGGAAAATGTATGTGGGGGAGTGGGGTTAGTTGGGGCATGGAGAGGTGGAAGTAGCTGGCTGTAACAAAAGTCCCAAATGGATGACCAGGAAAGGACCAGCTCATCCATCAAGCCTGCTGCACACAACATCCCTCCTGGAAATTCATGCCTGAACACCTTGTACATTGCTCGCTTTCCCTGACTGTAAATCTGCCCCCACCAAACCCCCTTCCCCAGCCCCTGCAGGGAAGACCAAAGCAAATATAGGGTTGTTGCGGGACTGAAAATTCCTCTCAGGTGATTGTCCTTGTGATCTCCTGGAGTCTTTCAATCTAAATGGATGTTATTCGAAATGCTCTGTTGGAAACGATGCTGCAATATTGTCTGTTATTTCCCTTGGGTGGGTGAGGGGAGGATACTAACTGCGCCAACTTTGCAGCTGATATTGAATCCGGCAGAAGCTATGCAACCAGCCGTAGGTGAATAGCCAATCTGCTTATTTATTAATGGTCCCACTTAGAGAAGGTTCAGGGCCACACCAGGATCCTCTCAGATGTCAAAGCCCACACACCACCCAAGGCAGCTCACCAGTAATTGCCCAGGAGGCAGGCAGCCCCGCGAGACCCCCTTTACCTCCCAGCCCCCCACAGGAAGCAATGGGCCGCAATAGTGTCCTCACATCGATCTAACACCTCCCAGTTGCAAACCACGTGAACTCCCCCTCCCACTCCCTGGACAACATGTCCATCCTGGGCCTCCTCCAGCATCACAACGATACCACCCGAAAACTGGAGGAACAGCATCTCATATTCCGCTTTGGAAGTCTACAGCCTGATGGTCTCAATGTGGACTTTACTAGCTTCAAAATCTCCCCACCCCTGACCTCATCCCATGACCAGCACCCCCTCGCATCCCCTTCTCCTTGACCTGTCCGTCTTCTCTCCCACCTATCCGCTCCACTATCTACCTGCTCTCACCGCCCCCCCCCCACCCCCCATTTATTTCAGAGCCCTCTTCCCCTTCCCATTTCTGAAGAAGGGTCCCGACCCAAAACGTCAGCTTTCCTGCGCCTCTGATGCTGCCTGGCCTGCTGTGTCCCTCCAGCTGCAGACTGTGTTATCTTAGACTCCAGCATCGGCAGTTCTTAGTACCTCTGAGTGATCTATACATTGGGTTCTCCTGTCTGGCCTGGTATCCCTGCCTTGGTTCTCTTTTGTCTTTGAGTAAAGCTGAACCCTGTTCAGAGGACCACCTCCTCTCAGAGCAGATGCGCACCGCTCTGGCAACAAGACGGCCACCCTTCCAGGTGGGCTGGATCCAAAACCTCAGGAGCACCCCGTCACCTTTATGGGACAGCAGATTAGGAGATCGGGCTGATACCAACTCTGTGGTGTCCACATCCAGAAGTGGTCACCATGACTTGGGACAGTTTTCATGATTCCGCCCTTCGAGCTGGTGGCTTAGGCTCCCGCTGCTAATTCCCCAACGGACGAATGGTAGATCATCGCACCCGGTGAGATGAGGGCGGGACTGAGCACGGGGCAGCCTCTCAAGTTTCTGTTTAGAATCACGAGCAGAGAATGTCTTTCCGACTGAGGTTCTGAAGTTCTGTGAAATCGATGAAGTTGAATCCCTGCATGCGTGCCATTGTTTTCAGGAGCCTACAGGGCCAAAGACCAAACTGGTACAAACACAAAGTGCTGGAGAAACTTAGCAGGTCTGGCAGCACCCGCTGGAGAGAAAAGCAGAGTTTTGAGTCCAGTGGCGCTTCTTCAGAGCAATTGTGGCATCATCAAGAAAGTGGTAGGACAACTGTAATGGAATCTAAGTCAGATGGTCATGTCTACAACAGCTTTCATTTGTATAGCCTCTTTAAACTCACAGTGACTTATCCCAAAATGCTTCATTGGAACCATTGTTAAAGAAGAATTGACACCAGTCCATATAAGGAGCTATTAGAAATAAAAAATATACTCAAGCAGGCAGCCCCTGTGGAGCGAAAGAAACGGAGTTGAAATGTAACTGCTGATAGCTTTATGTCAGCGCTGGAAAAATGCAAATGGTTTTAAGCAAGTTTTGGAGACAAGGAAAAGTAGGGAAGGAGGAAAAAACACAAGGGAAGGTTGTGATGAGGTAGCAGGCAGGTAAGATTTAATGGCGAAAGAAATGATGGGATGCAAAAGGAGATAGTATGGGACAAGTAAATAAATAATGACCCTGAAAGAGGCATAAATCATTGAATCCCTATAGTGAGGAAGCAAGCCATTCGGCCCATCGAGTCCATGCCAACCCTCCACCCCACCTAGATCCAACCCCTACCCTGTCTCTGTAAGCTTGCATTTCCCATGGCAAATCCACCTAACCTACACAGCTTTGGACTGTGGGAGGAAACCGGAGCACCCGGAGGAAAACCATGCAGACGTGGAGAGAACTTGCAAACTCCGCACAGACGGTTGCTTGAGGATGGACTCAAACCTGGGTCCCTGGCACTGTTGGGCAGCAGTGCTAACCACTGTGCTGTCCCAGCAGAGTGAACACTGCTGTCTGAAAACAGTGGGAGCTGTGGTTATGATCTGAAACCATTGAGCTGAAGCATTTTGTCTTGAATGTACAGTTCCACAAGTTGCTTTGAGCTTCATTGGAACATTACAGCTTTCCAGGACAGAGAGATCAGAATATGAGTCAAGAGAGACCAAAAACTTGGTCAGAGTAGTTATTTTCAAAGACCATTTTGAAGGAGGACAGAGAGTTGCATATGCTCAGGAAGGGATGTCCAGACTTTGGGGATTCATACGGATGAAGGTACAAACACTAATGACAGAGCAAAGAAAATTGGGGTTGTGCCAGAGGCCAGAGTGAGTTTAGACGGGACTTAAAGGCTTGGATTCGAACATGCAAATAAGACTAGGTATTTATGATCTGCAAACATTCCACGTGAATATAATGTGTACAACATCTGCTTTCCCCCCTGAATGCTGCAAAATAATTTTACGTGAATGACTGCAAGTGCAGTCCCATTTATGTAGGTTCCATGAGGGATGGTTAGTTACCTAAGTAATACGTCTACAACACTGAGCCCAGTCACTCATAACAGTGCAATCTCCAGGTGTATTTGACAGATGCATTAACCAACTATCTCCATTCTTGCAGTACTTACACTTTCACAGTATGCAACTGTCATCAAATCAACGCTTTTTGTTTTATTCTAGACATGTTCCTGGAGAACCAGATGATTATCATCTTCAAGGCCCCTATGGTGACCGAGAATCTCACAAGTACCTGGGAGCCCAGCATCACACCGCAGGATATCGACATCTAGGGAATTATCCCCGGAATGCTGCCGACAATCGGCTGGACCCCAGGATGCCAGACTACTTGAGCAGTGCCAGACTGCGGGAGGCTGTGTACAATCTCCCAACCCAGTACAAGGGACCCCACAGGCACGATGTGCCTCCATCCCCGACACAAACTTATAAAATGCCTCGCCACCATGACCAGGGCAAGATGACATACAGGGAGAGCAGCCCAGACAGATACAGGTACCCCTATGAGGACGGCAGGTATCAAGATCCCAGGCAAAAGAATGGCATGACAGCAGCTGTCTAGCCAACAGTCAGTACCAGGACATTGTGTAACAACACAAAGGGAGCACATGAACAGATGTGATTTTCCACCAGTGGTCTTCAACTCTGTCTCACGGAGGAGATAAATCTGCTTTATTCTCCACCTGAATTCAACTATGTTTTTTGTTCTGATTTGATTTATGAAAGACTGGCCTTTCCCTCCAGTCAGATCACTCTGATCATTTTGCATCTCTTGATGAATAGTTACGTGTTGGTAATGAAGTTTGCTGATAAATCATTGAGCTGCCTTTATTGTGATCAGGTTTACAAATAACGCCCACAAGGAAGGCTGACTGAGCCTGCGCTGAGGGAACATTTTCCCCAGTAAGGAACCACAGATCCTTTCCTGATAAACCTGCAGTATAGATAACGTTACTGTTAATCCTCTTTGCGAACGTTATCTTGTAGTCAGGGGCAGTGACTCTGCAAGGGAATTGAGCCTGAGTGTTAAATAAAACACAACTTTATAAAAGAATGAAATATTCCAGGGTAAGAATTTAATCACAAGCTTCACATAGGTTTATAAACCAGCAGAGGGGCATTATCGGAACCCTTAATTCAATCATCAGCAATGTGTCCATTCCTATGTATTCTCCAAGTAATTGTGTGTGAATGTTTATATACGATAGTGAAGCTTTGAGTGCCAAATTGAGGCTGAAAAGACCTACAGAGTGAAGAAAAGCTGTCAGAGCCATCGTGGTATAGACTCCAACACCATGATGGTTATCTTACCTATGTTTCCTAAGGTATAAGCCAGCGCAAACCATCATGAATGTATTAAGCGTTCATGAGCAGCTTATTCAATTCAGTGATTGGGAAATGCTTATTGTTAATCTATCTATTACAGCAGCACGCATCATTATAGTATAATTTCACAAGAAAGCAGTTTCAAATTATTGGTAACACCAGAAGTTTAAAAGTTCTTCTTGTATCTCTTCCACATGACATCATTCCTCATTCTATTCAGCCTCAGCTGTTCTATTATCTCTCTGTGGACTAGCAATAATTTCCCTTTTAATATGTCAACTACTCTTCCAATATCTGGTTATTAGCAAGATATAATTTGTGATTTCAGTTCAAAAAACTAGTCTCCAAGCCTGCTCTCGACTTGCTAAGAGATGTCATTTAGTGTGTTTCAGAGAATTATCAGCCTCCTGTCACCATCTAATGATGTCATACAGTTGGCTTAAAATATATAGGAAGACTATAAATATCAGTTTAAGAGGGCTTTTGTAATTAAATTTAATTAAAAGTGGGTTTTCATCAGTAATTAAATAGAAAATGTGTTTCCCTGTCTTAATAAGCAATCTGTGCTCACGAGAGAAAGTAAATGAACTCCCAGATCTCCATGTAATTTCAGTTGGTATCAAGTTGGGTAACATTAAGAACTGTTGGTATCAAGTTGGGTAACATTAAGAACTGGCGGCATCAATGTTAATGGCTTAAGTCAGCTTTATGCAGTGTTTCTGAGACATAAAAATTCAGAAGATCCCACCAGTATGCGCTGAGTTAGCCAACCTCAGCTTGAGTTGTTCCAGGTTGCCTCTTGATATGCAGGGTTGGGAGCGATGAGGGGATTAAACAGGGATCAGCCAAACGTCCTGCTACTGGGAGGTTACCCAGCTGTCCGAATCTCTCTCTCACGCTCTCAGCTCAGTTCCATGGTTGATTTGGGTTAGAACAGATTTGATTAACATGAGACCTCCCTATACCAAATCATCCCACCCCTGACCCATGGTCAATAGTTCTCCGTTGCTCACAGTGTAGCCACTGAAGCAAGCTGAAAGGTGCCTGTGGCAACTTACCAGGAGGAAGAGGCAGAAAAAGGAGAGGGGGAGAATGGTACCCAACTCACTCCTTCTGCAGTTGATGACTGCTCTCAGTAAATTTCAAACAATCCACTTGAGAATCAATTCCCACTGGCCCATTGCACAGGTTTCCATGACAGTTTTACAGGCCTTTGAATCTCACACCAATGGAACAATTTACACCCATGAGATGCTTTCACCGTATGATTGGATATTGTTTTATGATGACCCAGGCAGCCCTGATTAGGTAGGAGCGCATTGCTCATGGTTACAAAATTCTGCAAAGTCAATAAGTTGATTTTCCACAGTGAGGTCATGAGTTAAATTGATTACAAGCCTTCTGTCTCTTTTGATGCAGTGTGGCTGCTTTGAATGGAGTTCGCACATTTACAGTAGCTTGTGATATTGTTGTATTTAGGAGTAGGCCATTCAGCCCCTTAAGCCTATTTCAACAGTGTTAATGGCCATGAACTTTGTCCAACATCACTTTACTCACACTTTACTACAGCTATCTTAACTTAATCTTAAATGTTGACATCAATCTCCACTTCAGTCACTGAATTTAGTAAAAGTCCATATGCAAGGGACGAAGACTGAACCCCAGTGCCTCATGTGCAGAAAGCACATACCCTATCATTGGGTATTCATATCCTCCGGCTTGATGACCCAAGGCTGTGGAACTTGAACTGAAGGACAAGATCACAGCTAGGACCCAAGTTACATTGCCTGATGCAAGTGATACCCCATGCAGCTGCTCAATGCTCCCTTTCTGAGCCGCTGTCTAGTACTTTTAAAGCTCTGCAGCTTTTGAAAGTTCGGCCATGATGTTGTTGCCTATGTAACAACTTGGTGCTGGAACACCCAGTTGAAACATCTGGCCCAGTTCTCCTCAGTTGGAGAGAGAATGTCCTCAGTTGAACGTTCGAGATTGAAGGCTGAAGTGAATTGATGCAGAGAACAATGGATAGTCAGGAGCAAGCAATAGGCTGTACAGTTTACCAAGGGGTTAAAATGTGTTCTGCATTGAAGGATTGACTTTTTTAGGGTGTTTACCTGTAATTATTTAATCTGTGTACACAGACGTTTTGAACGAAGGGTTCTGCCCAGAACATCAACCTAACTTTTCTTTCTGCAGATGTTGAGTGCCTGAAGAATGATGGATAACCCTGAGTAATTGCAAATCTGACAAATAATTTCATTTGATAGTTTTAAAAAAGTATATAATCTGAGATCACTCTCAGTGTAACTGTTGCTAATCATTTGTATATCACTTTTGGATATCCATTGTTTGTCATTTTATTAAAGGATTGGAAACACTGAACCGTGATAATGGTGGCTGAGCACCTACAGAAATTCTGTACTGGAACTTGCAGATAACAATTAAAATGTTAACAACAACCATGAGAGTTAGTGGAGTGTTTCAGCAACAGAACCAGAAATGTAATGGGATTACAGATCATCTTTCTTTGGCCAGAATTGATTTTGAGACTTCATTTCTCCCAGCTTTTGCGCGCTTCTGTTTTCTCTTTTATAAATATTTATTATCAATTAACAGACTGGGTTATTTGTTCCACATACATGCTCACATGCAATTACTTTCACATGGACCATGTACTGGTTCATTTTGCTTGGGTACTATGCAGTTAGTCTCCATTAGTTCTCATGGATATTCCAGGGAATGACATATTTCAGATGCGGCGTTCCTTACCTGGCCTTACACAGAGCTAGGTTCACAAATATCGCCTCTATACCACCAACAGTCTGCCAATTAAAAATATAATTTCTTTCTAAAAGTTTTTTTTCATTAATGTCAAGCAGAGTCGTATCCCTGCCAGCTCAGCAGGACAGCCACTTAACTGCAGACAGCTGAGCAGACTGTAAGTAATGCATTTCTTCCAATCACACCTCTCTTGTCTGACCCCCAAGTCCCAGGAGGTGTTTTGAGACAGTGACATCCATGATTGGCTCCCTATCTTGCCTGTCCATCCAGTTGCACTGGAAGATGACAGGTGAGAAACCTTCCAGAGCAACTTTATATTTTGAAAGAACATGTGGAAGAGAAAAGGGATAGGTGAAGCAGCAGGTAACATCTTTTGTTAAATCTGCATTCACTACAGAAGTTAAGAATTAGACCCCGCCAACGCCATCTCCAATTCCGCTACCCAACAAGAACATACAGAGTGATGGCCAGTCACAATGTGTGAGGTAAGCTTTCTGATGAGGCGTTAAACCAAGGTCTTTCAAGTGGATACAGAAGATCCATGACACTATTTTGAAGAAGAGCAAGGGAGTTCTCCCCAGAGTTGTTGCCAATATTTGTTCTGCCATCGACATCACAAAAAAAATTAAACTGTCTGGTAATCATCACATTGCACTTGTGAGAACTTTCTCCATACAAATCGGCTGCTGCATTTCCAACATGACTACAGAATATGTTTAAAAGTGCTTCATGGACTGTGGTGTAATTTGGAATGTCCTAAAGTCGGGAATGGTGGTACAGAAATGCAAGTCTGTTCATCTTTTCCATGTACTCCACTGCACGTGTCAGTAGAATATGATTTTAATGTCTACTCAGCATAGCTGTTTGCAAGAGTAGTCAAAGGTTGTCAAACTAACCCTGTGTACTAGTCATATACTCATGGACTTTGTTCTTTATTCTTCTGATTTCAGCAAGGGCAGAAGACCATTTTCTTAATTTGTTTATGTGATAAAGGCATTGCTGGCTAGGCTAACATTGATTACCCATCACTACTTTCCCTTGAGAAAGTGGCAGTGAGCTGCCAGGTTGCATGGGATAGGAGGGGAATTAAGTACACTCACAAAGCTGTGAGAGAGGAAATTCCAGAATTTTGACCTGATGACAGTAGGAACAGCGATATATTTCCAAGTCAGGATGGTGTGTGACTTGAAGCGGAATTTGCAGGTGACGGTTTTCACATCATTTTAATGTGGTTCAGCATCCCAAGAGGCTTCACAGGAGCGTATCAGAAAAAAAGTCAACTCTGAACCACTTAAGATATTAGGACATGGCTTATTCAAAAAGACTTGAGTGGTGTTTTA
Organism: Ginglymostoma cirratum; assembly: GCA_024137785.1. NCBI lineage: Eukaryota > Metazoa > Chordata > Chondrichthyes > Orectolobiformes > Ginglymostomatidae > Ginglymostoma > Ginglymostoma cirratum. The sequence goes on along the minus strand of JAHRHZ010000145.1, from coordinate 5,930,693 downwards.
GAGAAGAAGGAGATGTAGGTTGGTACTTAAAGGTTAGACAACTGAATGCAAAGCAAGTAGGAGTAGCTGTGGCATAGTGGACTGTCATTGAGCCAGAATACCAGGATTATGTTTGAGGGACCATAAAGAGAAATTACTGGAGAAACTCAGCAGTTCTGGAGAGAAAACAAAGACAAGGTTTCAGACTGCTTTCTGTCCACAGATCCTGCCAGATCTGCTGATTTCTCCACCAATTTCTGATTTTATTTCAGATTTCTCACATTCACAGTTCTTTATTTTGGGTTCTAGGGACATGGGTTTGAGTCCCACCGTGGCAGCTGGTGAAATTTAAATCCAGTAAAAATATGGAATAAAAAGGTAGTTTAATGGTGACCATGTGACCACTGTTGAATGTTGTAAAAACCCATCTGGTTCACTAATACCGTTTGGGGAAGGAAATCTGCCATCCTTACCTGGTCTGGCCTACATGTGACTCCAGACCCAAAGCAACGTGGTTGATTCTTAACTGGCCTCTGTGCAAAAAAGGGATGAGCAATAAACGTTGAGCCTCGCCATGAACAAATAATAAAATGGTAGAAGAGACCAGAGCTGAAGGAACGGGAGTTCTGTAGGGCCTTGACCAAGACTGGGATACAGTGAGTCCATGGAAAGATTTAATCAGAAGGTTGGCCATTTAAAATTCGAGAAATGAGTCAATGCAGGTCAGCAAGTACATGGGTAATGGATGAAGATAAAGATAAGTGCAGTCAATGAATGAGCAAGCATCGCCCAGAGTCCATTTGACGAATAGTTAACCCTGTTCTGAAACTATTTGAATCCTGCAAGACCACTCCCCACCCGCACTGCCCTCCTGTATATTCAGGGGATACAGATATTTCTGAAAACATGATAGACTGGATATGATACAAGAAGTCCAACACGAAAGCCAACCTGTGATCAGAGCTGGGGCAAGGAGTTGCTGACGGGAATGCTGGCAGTTCTTGCTGCCCAATTTAAAAGCTGACATCTCCACACCATGAGGTGCTGAGAAATGAAGAGAGAGCGAGAATCGCTACTCAGTGAAAGCATCGACTCCTGATCGATTTGCTATGAAGACATTTGTGTACACTTCAGAGAATGGATCCAAGAAAAAAAACATAGGTCGCCGTAAACTTCCGCCCAACTAGTTTCACTGGTGACTTGTGTAGTGAGTGAGCGAGTTAACAGTTCAGAGCTGCCTTTTCTCTGAAGTGTCTTAAACAAGGATGCAGACCCTCCTGTGACAGTGAGATACTTTACACTTCAAATGATCCAGGTTAATGAGACTGTCTCTTCAAATGAGGAACGTCAGTGCACAGCTTGACATGAAAACAAAAGGCGGGGTCAGTAGGGGGAGGGAAGAGGTGGGGGAAGGGTCGGTATAGAAAGGACTCAACTCTCCCGTCAATGCATTGTGTTAGAAATGCACAGCAACCCCTAGTGGCTCAGCTGGAATTTAACACAATCTGAATCGTGCTGCTGCTGTTGGAATCGTAAGCTAGTCCCCAGACCTGGTGCAGCGCAGGACGGTAATTGGCTTTGACAGCTCTGTGCACTGCACGCTCCTTCAGTTGCTATTTTATTCCTCCTTTCTTTCATCCAGGAAGAAATTGCACGCTTTTAATGAAACTCAGTAACTGCAGCTTCACGTTGCCAAGCACAGCAATGAGAGAAACCATCTCCAGCACGTTGAAGCTAAAAACCATCTACAGTAGACGCCTTCAACAGCCTAACATTGATCTTCTGTTTAACTGAAAATTAGAGGTGCGGAGATTTAGGAAGAGAAAACTGCCTGTTGATATCAAGCGGTGAATCTCAAGTGCTCATTCGCTCGCCTCAGTGCTTTGTAACCAGAGCCGTAGCTCATCACGAGATTGAAATACGCAGAAGCTAATTAGTTCATTGTGTTGTCTCATGAGTTGAAAAGATGCAATCTCTCTGTTTTGTTGTCAGGAGGAAAAGACAGAAAAAAGATTGAATCAATTATATATTAATAAGTATTCAGTCTGTTTGTGGCTATTCTTAGTGGTTTTAGAAGGCACTCCACCCACACTTCGAAATGCAGTGCAGCCTTAGCCTACACACTGGTACAATAATTTCCAGTTAGAATCCATCCCTCTCCCTGCCAACAGATGAACCAGATTACCCTGAAATGTTGGTGTCATATTTGGCTACCAATTTGGTTACCACATTCTCACTTCATCACCAAGACAGCAGATTTCCACCATTGCCTGTGCAGAATAGAATCCCTACGGTGTGGGAGCGGGCCATTCGGCCCATCAAGTCTACACCAACCCTCCAAAGAACATCCCACCCCAACCTAACCCCCTACCCTATCCCTGTAACCCTGCATTTCCCATGACTAATCCACCTACCCTGCACAACCCTGGCAATGATGGGTGATTTACCATGGCTAATCCACCTAACCTTCAACATCTTTGGAATGTGGGAGGAAACCAGAGCACCCAGAGGAAACACACCCAGTCACAGCAAGAACCTGTAATCTCCAGACACACAGTCGCCCAAGGGTGGAATTGAACCTGGATCCTGGCACTGTGAAGCAGCGGTGCTAACTACTGCACCAACATGTTGCCCGATATAGCCCTGCCATCTCCTGATAGAGCTCTGCCATCATCAAGTCTACTGCTGAAACCCTCATTTAGGTTATTGTTATCTCCAGACTTGCCTTTTCCAATTTTCTCCTGGCTGGCTTCCCATTTTCTGCCCTACATCAAATTAAGTTCATCGATAACTCTGCTGCCTGTATTTTTACTTGCGCAATTTCCTCCTCACCCTGTTCTTGCTGATTTATGTGGACTCTTGGTGTAACCGCATTTCGGTTGTAAAATTTCTGCCTTTGCTTTCAAACCCCCTCTAAGATCTCATCCCTCTGTATCTCGAGAAACTTCATCAGCCCTGCAAATTTTGGGGAGGCTCTGAACTGCATCACTTCTGGTGACTTGCACATCCCTGATCGCCCTCACTCCACCAATTGTGTGTTCAGCCACCCAGGGTGCAAGCTTGAATTCACAGAACCACAGAAGTCTTACAGTGCAGAAGGACACCATTTGGCCCCTTTTGACTGTACCAGCTCTTCGGGTCAGCATCATTAACTAGCTTTTTCCTCATTCCCTTGTGCAATCTTGTCTATATAACCATCCAATGTCCTCTTGAAAGCCTCAGCTGAACCCAGTACATGTCCAGGCAATGTATTCCATACTCTAACTACTTGACGTGTGAAAAACATTTTCCTTGCATGCCCCTTGCCACTTTTATAAATCACTTTAAATCTATATCCTCTCATTATTGTTCCTTTTACATGTGGAATTAGTTTCTTCCCATGGTAGGCGATGGCCTAATGGTATTATCACTAGACTATTAATCCAGAGGAAACCCAACTGATGTTCTGGGGAACCAGGTTCAAATCCTGCCCCTGCAGATTGTGGAATTGGAATTCAAAAAAATTGTCTGGGATTAAGAATCTATTGATCACCATGAAATCATTGCCGATAGTTGGAAAAACCCATCTGGTTCACTAATGCCCTTCAGGGGAGGTAATCTACCACCCTCACCTGGTCTGGCCTACATGTGACTCCAGACCAAAAGCAATGCGGTTGACTCTCAACTGCCCTCTGAAATGGGCTAGCAAGCCACTCAGTTGTACCAATCGCTATGAAGTCTCAAAGAAATGGAGCTGGATGGATCACCTGGCATCGACCTAGGCACCGGAAAAGACAATGGCAGAAACAGCCCTACTGACCATGCAAAGTCCTCCTCGTAACAGCTGGGGGGTTAGTGCCAACATTGTGGGAGCTGTCTTACAGACTAGTTAAGCAGCAGCCTGATGTAGTCATACTCACAGAATCACAACTTATAAACAATATCCCAAACATCACCATCCCTGGACATGTCCTGTCCCACCAGCAGGACAGACCCAGCAAAGGGAGTGGCACAGTGATATACAGTTGGGAGGGAGTTGCTCTAGGAGCCCTCAACATTGACTCCTTACCCCATGAAGTCTCATGGCTTCAAGTTAAACATGGGCAAGGAAACCTCCTGCTGATTACCACATACCATCCGCCCTCAGCTGATGAATCAGTACTCCTCCATGTTGAACAGCACTCAGAGGAAGCACTAAGGATGGCAAGGGCACAAAATGTACTCTGGGTGGGGGACTTCAATGCCCACCACCTAGAGTGGCTCGGCAGCAGTACTACTTATCGAGCTGGTTGGGTCCAAAAGGACATAGCTGCTAGACTGGGTCTGCAGCAGGTGGTGAGGGAACCAACAAGAGAGAAAAACATACTTTACCTCATCCTTACTAATCTGCCAGCTACAGTTGCATCTGTCTATGACAGTATCGGTAAGAGTGACCACCGCACATTCCTTGTGGAGACAAAGTCTCACCTTCACATTGAGAATAACGTCCATCGTGCTATGTGGGACTATCACTGTGCTAGATGGGACAGACTTCACACAGATCTAGCAACTCAAGACTGGGCATCCATGAGGTGCTGTGGGCCATCAACAGCAGCAAAATTGTACTCAACACAATCTGTAACCTCATGGCCTGGCATATTCCCCACTCAATCATCAACATCAAGCCAGGGGAACAACCCTGGTTCAATGAAGAGTGCAGGGTGGCATGCCAGGAGCAGCACCAGACATACCTGAAGATGAGGTATCAACCTAGTGAAGCCACCAAACAGGACTACTTGCATGCCAAACAGCGAAAGCAGCAAGTGATAGACAGAGCTAAGCGATCCCACAACCAATGGATCAGATCTAAGCTCTACAATCCTGCCACATCCAGTCGTGAATGGTGGTGGACAATTAAACAACTCACTGGAGGAGGAGGCTCCACAAATATCCCCATCCTCAATGATGGAAGAGCTCAGCACATCAGTGCAAAAGATAAGGCTGAAGTATTTGGAGCAATCCTCAGCCAGAAGTGCCAAGTGGACGATCTATCTCAGCCTCCTCCAGTGGCCCCCAACATTACAGATACCAGTCTTCAGCCAATTCGATTCACTCCACGTGGATTCAAGAAGCAGATGGAGACACTGGATACTGCAAAAGCTACCAGTCCTGACAACATTCTGGCAATAGTACTGAAGACTTGTGCTCCAGAACTTGCCGCTCCCTTAGCCAAGCTGTTCCAGTACAGTTACAACACTGGCATCTACCCGACAATGTGGAAAATTGCCCAAATATGTCCTGGACATGAAAAGCAGGACAAATCCAACCCGGCCAATTACCGCCCCATTAGCCTACTCTCGACAATCAGTAAAGTGATGGAAGGTGTCATCAACAGTGCTACCAAGCAGCACCTGCTCAGCAATAACCTGCTCAGTGATGCCCAGTTTGGGTTCCACCAGGGCCATTCAGCTCCTGACCTCATTACAGCCTTGGTTCAAACATGGACAAAAGAGCTGAATTCCAGAGGTGAGGTGAGAGTGACAGCCCTTGATATCAAGGCTGCATTCGACCGAGTGTGGTATCAATGATCCCTGGCAAAGCTGGAATCAATGGGTATCAGGGGCAAACTCTCCAGTGGTTGGAGTCATACCTGACGCATAGGTCGTGGTTGTGGGAGGTCAGTCATCTCAGCTCCAGGACAACTCTGCAGGAGTTCCTCAGGGTAGTGTCCTAGGCCCAACCATCTTCAGCTGCTTCATCAATGACCTTCCCTCCATCGTAAGGTCAGAAGTGGGGATATTCGCCAATGATTGCACAATGTTCAGCACCATTCCCGACTCCTCACATACTGAAGCAGTCCATGTTCAAATGCAATGAGATCTGGACAATATTCAGGCTTGGGCTGACAAGTGGCAAGTGACATTCGCGCCACACAAATGCCAGGCTATTACCATCACCAATAAGAGACAAGCTAACCACTGCCCCTTGACATTCAATGGTGTTACCGTCACTGAATCCCCCACTATCAACATCCTGGGGGTCACCATTGACCAGAAACTCAACTGGACTCACCACATTAACAGAGTGACTACAAGAGCAGGCCCGAAGCTGGGAATACTGTGGCGAGTAACTCATCTCCTGACTCCTCAAAGCCTCCTCACCATCTACAAGGCACAAGTCAGGAGTGTGATGGAATACTCCCCACTTGCCTGGATGAGTGCAGCCCCAACAACACTCAAGAATTTTGACACCACCCAGGACAAAGCAGCCGGCTTGATTGGCACTACATCCACAAGCATCCACTCCCTCCACCACTGACACTCAGTAGCAGCAGTGTGTATTATCTACAAGATGCACTACAGAAATTCACCAAAGATCCCCAGACAGCACATTCCAACCCCACAATTAGATTTGGTTAGATAGTCTCTTATTGGTGATGGTCATAGCCTGGCATTTGTGTGGCGCAAATGGCACTTGCCACTTCCATCTAAAAGAGCAAGGGCAGCAGATTTATGGGAACACCACCACCTCCAAGTTCCTTTCAAAGTCACTCACCGTCCTGACTTGGAAATATATCGCCGTTCCTTCACTGTCGCTGGGTCAAAATGCTGGAATTCCCTCTATAATAGTATTGTGGGTCAACCTACAGAAGGAGGACTGCAGCAGTTCAAGAAGGCAGCTCACCACCACCTTCTCAAGGCCAACTAGGAATGGGCAAGAAATGCTGGCCTAGCCAGCGATGCCCACATCTCACGAAACGAATAGAAAAAAAAACTATTCCGTCCAGCTTACTTATGATTTTGAAAACCTCTATCAGATCTCCTCTTAGCCTTCTCCTCTCCAAGGAGAACAGTGCCAACAATCTACCCTCACTACTGAAGTTTCTCACTCCTGGAACCATTCTTGAAAATCGCTTCTGCACTCTCCCCAACGTGTTTCCATCTTTCCAATAATGCGGCACCCACAATTGTACGCAATACTCCGGCAGAGGGCTAACAAGTGCCTTATACAAGTTCATCACCTCCTTGCTCTTGTACCCTTTTTAATAAAGCCAAGGATACTCTTTGCTTAACTTACTCCACCTGCTGTGCCACCTTCAGGTTCCTCTGTTCCTGCACTTCACTGCCACCACCTCCCCCACCACCGCACCGCCATTTAGAATCGTACCTCCTTATTTTGTATTATCTTTCAATGTCTTTCCTGCCAAAATGCATCACCTCACACCTTGCTCAGTTGGCTGGATGGCCAGTTGGTTGTACAACAGCGGGGAGCAGAGCAAGCACAGGCTGAGTCCTGGAGGTGAATCGCGAGCCGGAGCGGGGAGCAGAGCAAGTGCGGGCCGAGTCTCAGTGAGGGGAGTAGAGCCAGCACAGGACGAGCTGAGAGCCAAGTCGCGGAGCAGGAGCAGGGCGAGCATGGGCTGGCCAGGGTGATGAGTCCTGGAGGCGAGTCCAGGACAGAGGGTAGGCCTTGTGTGCTGAAGCTCGGTGGGCGCAGACTTATTAGTAAAATTCTATTCCTTGTGTACTTTAAAGACACTTTTTGCTGTCATTCTGGACTTTTAAACTATGTTTTCCTGTGCTAGTCTTTTTTTTAAAGTTTTTCTTAATATCACGATTCTGTGACAACACTTAAAGTATCAGTACTCAGGAACCCTGTACCTAAGATTGGCACCAAGAGGCGACATTACAAACTTTTCACTGCACTCATTTGAGTACATGCGACAATAAAGGCTATTCTATTCATGCACCGAGACACAGTGAAAAGTATTGTTTTGTGTGCTATCCAGACAAAGCATACCTTACATAAGTACATCAGGGTAATAGAACAGAATAATTCTGACAGTCTTAGAATTGAAATTTAAAAGAGTAGAACAATTTTAACAGATACAAGGAGAGGATCTGCTGGGGACAGCACGCAAAGAGTCACTACACTCTTGTGTCATCTTGTAAAGAAAAAGTTTGTATATATCAGGAGCTGTAATAAAATTTGCTGTATCTTACAACACCACAACAGCCACATCTAGTTCTTATGTTGTGGGCGTAGAGAGAAGCATTGCCACATTGGGTAAAAGTACCAGGAGTACCATTAAATTTTAGGGCCCTGGTGAGCGTTGACGAATCAAGAGGCCTTGGGATGCAAGTTCGTAGTTCCTTGAAGATGAACTTACAGGTTGAAGAAGGCATTGGCACGCTTGCCTTTATTGGTCAGTGCATTGAGTATAGGATTTGGGAAGTCATGTTGTGGCTGTGCAGGACATTGGTGAGGCCACTTTTGGAATACTGCATTCAATTCTAGTCTCCCTGCTATAGAAAAGATGTTGTTAAACTTGAAAGAGTGCAAAAAAGAGTGACAAGGATGTTGGCAGGGTTTGGAGGGTTTGAGCTAAAAGCAGAGACTGACTAGGCTCGGGGCTACTTGTCCCAGAGCGTCGGAAGCTGAGGGGTGACGTCATAGAAGTTGATAAAATCAAGAGGGGTGTGGATAGGGTGAATAGCCAAAGACTTTTTCCCAGGGTAGGGGAGTCCAAACTAGAGGGCACAGGTTTAAGGTGAGAGGGGAAGATGTAAAAGGGACCTGAGGGGCAACTTTTTCATGCAGACAATGGTGTGTGTATGGATAGAGCTGCCAGAGGATGTGGTGGAGGCTGGTACAATTGCAACATTTACAAGTCATCTGGATGGGTACATGAATAGGAAGGGTTTAGAGGGATATGGGCCAAATGCTGGCAAATGGAGCTAGATTAATTCAGGATAACTGGTCAGCATGGATGAGTTGAAGGGTGTGTTTCTGTCCTGTGCAATTCTATGACTCTACCCCATTGGAGGTGAAGCCCACACCATGATGGCAGCTCACCTAGTGGACAAGCACCCTCTCCTTTCACTGAATCCATGCCTAGTCTGTTCAAAGTGTGGAAGTTGTATAGGGCTGTAATGCAAAATGAATTTATATCTGGTAGATTTAGTCTCAAAATTCTAGTAATAAGTCAAGTGATAAATTGGAAATCTCCCTGTGAGGCAATAAAAGGGATTGAAATGGTCACAGCTGCAATGAGCCTTGGACTCAAATGAATTTTTTGATGTTTTACTCCGTACACAACTGTGCCACACCAGACTGGAAAGGTTGTATGACTGTCATTACCCAGAACTGAGCTCCTTTCCAAGTTGTAGCATCATCACCTTCAATGTGAATGCAGTTCTAACACTGACTGTAAAGCCAGAAAGGATTTACTCTTAGCATTAAACATATGACTGCAGAGGGAAGTCCTCTGGACTTGGATTTATGAGGGAGATGCATCAAACCTGCATGGAATGTAAAAAGATTGAGGAAATTAAAGGACTGGACTGCATGGGAAACCACAAAAACCTAATTTAAATTAAGAAGGAATTTAGTGTTAACTATCGCCTTATTTCTTTATCTTTGTACTTGTCCTATGAAGGTAATGTTTAACTTTTAACTCTGGTTCTCTTACTACCTTGTTCCTAAGTTTTTTGCAGCTAGGTAACTTGGTACCTAAGATGGTGCCATATGTGGCGACATTATACACTTTTCACTGTACTCCTGTACTTGAGTACATGTGGCAATAAAATCCAAATCTAAATTTAACCTGTGGAAAGTTACGGAACGAGGTTAGGACCCAGTGTCCTTCAGAATTGATCAAGTACAAAGAGACAGACTTTTTGTCAAAAATTAAAGCTTCCGAGGCATCTCCTGCATCGAAAGAAAATATGGATGGCTTCCACTTCTGTGGCAGCTTGTACAGTCCCAGGAGATCCAAGGTGCTGGGGTCATTTTGAAGTGTGTCCACAAAGGAAAGTGGCAACAAATTTGTGAACAAACTCTCACAGATAATGATAATGATGTCAACCATCTGCACTTTAGATGTTAGATGAAGGATAAATATTGGCCAGGACCACAGACAAAGCTTCCCCAACCACGGTCGATCTCTTTTGTCCATTTGACAGGCCAGACAGGGACTTGGTTTCGCACTTTCTAATTTCAACAGTGCCATCCTCCCCCTGTATTTTACTAGGAGTGACAACCCTTGGTTTCACGCTTAAAGCTCTGGAGTAGGACATGAACCCTCAACCCTGAACTCAGGCAACAATGGCTACCGACTAATCATTGGAGCCAATGGCTGCAATTCCCCTGAAGGTCAGAAATGCACACATGCTCAGTTAGTCACGGCTTAATTTCAGGAATGTGATACATCAAAGTGCATTTATGTCTTTTGAAGAAAAAGAAAATGACTTAGATCTGAGATGCTTGGATGTCAAAGCAAGAAAGATTGAGCTACAAAGGGATTCAAATGTCGACAAGATGTTCCGAGGAGAATATTGTTCCCTTACAAAACTCAGAGCAGGAGAAAGTACCTTACGCCAGTACAGAGGCAGTTTCAGCACACAGTGCCTGAGTAATTACTTTGGGAATGCTCTCCTTTCCCCTTATCAAGTTGCTGATCAGAACTTCCTCGCTGGAGACAGCTGAGTTCTTAATCCAGCTCAGCCTCTGTGTCAAAAATAAATAAAGTGTAGCAGCTCACACCTGGAAGGGAGGATTACCGTGAAAACCTGGTGTCTGCAGGAGATGGGAGCTACGTGGAATGGTGTCTCCTGGGGCCGGAGATTTGATTCGCAGCATTTATTTACAAGATGGACAAAGCGGTTCTGTGGGGACATTCTAGAATCATAGAGTCATACAGCAGAGAAACAGGCCCTTCGGCCCACCACGTTTGTGCCAACCAAGAAGCAACAAACTATACTAATCCCATTAGTATATGCGCTTGGTCTATAGCCTAATATGCCCTGACGTTTTAAGTGCTCATCCAGCTGCTTGTTAAATGTTGCAAAAGCACCTGCCTCCACCAGCCTCTCTGGCAGCATATTCCTTATTTCTACCACCCTCTGGGTTAAAACATTCTTTCTTCAATCTCCTCTAAACCATTTACTCATCACATTAAACTTGGTCTTGGACATGTCAGCCACGGGAAAGAGATTCTCACATTCTGGTCTGTCTATGCTTCTCGTCGTTTTGTACACCTCAATCAGATCTCCCCTCAGCCTCCTTCCGCTCCAAGGAAGGCAAACCCAGTCTGTCCAGTCTCTCCTCACGATTGAGGATTTTCATCCCAGGCAACATCCTGGTGCACGCCCTCCAGTGCAATCACATCCTTCCGATAGTGTGGTGACCAGAACTGCACATGGTGTTCCACCTGTGGCCTGCCCAATGTTTTATAAAGTTGTAACAAAACTTCCTTGCTCCAATATTCTATGCCCCAGCTAATGAAGGCAAGCATCCCATATGCCTTCTTTGCCACCCTGTCTACCTATGCTGACACCTTCAGGGATCTATGGACTTGTACAGCAAGGCTCCTTTGTTCCTCAGCACTCCCTAGGGACCCACCATTCATTGTCTATGTCCTTCCCTTGTTAGACCTCCCAAAATAAATCATCTTGCACCTATTGGGATTAAACTCTGTCTGCCATTGCTCTGCTCAATCTACCAGCTGATCGATATCAGACTGTAGCCCGAGATCATCCTCCTCACTATCAACAATACCAAAATATTTTTCATAGAACATAGAACATAGAACAGTACAGCACAGTACAGGCCCTTTGGCCCACAATGTTGTGCCGAACTTTTACCCTAAGCCTAAGGTCTATCTAACCTCCACCACTACCTTACACTATCACCCATATGCCTATCTAATAGCCGCTTAAATGCCCCTAATGAGGCCGACTTCACTATCCTCTCCAGCAATGCATTCCATGCCCCTACCACTCTCTGAGTGAAAAAACTATCTCTGAAGTCTCCCCTATATCTACCTCCACTCACTTTAAAACTATGCCCCCTCGTAATAGCTACCTCCACCCTAGGAAAAAGTCTCTGGCTGTCCACTCTATCTGTACCTCTGATCGTTTTGTACACCTCAATCAAGTCACCTCTCATCCTTCGTCGTTCTAAAGAGAAAAGCCCTAGCTCTTTCAACCTTAGCTCATAAGACCTTCCCTCTGCTCCAGGCAACATCCTGGTAAACCTCCTCTGCACCTTTTCCAATGCTTCCATATCTTTCCTGTAATGAGGCAACCAGAACTGGACACAATATTCCAAATGTAGCCGAACCAGGGTTTTTTATAGCTGGAAGCATAACTTCACGGCTCTTGAACTCAATCCCTCTATTAATGAAAGCTAACACACTATACGCCTTCTTAACAACTCTATCCACCTGGGTGGCAGCTTTCAGTGAACTTTGGGCATGAACCCCAAGATCCCTCTGCTCCTCCACACTGCCAAGAATCTTTCTGTTAACCCTGTATTCTGCTTTCAAGTTTGTCCTTCCAAAATGAATCACCTCACATTTTTCAGGGTTAAACTCCATCTGCCACTTCTCAGCCCAGCTCAATGTCCCTTTGTAACCTAGAACAGCCCTCCGCCCTATCCACAACTCGACCCACCTTCGTATCATCTGCGAACTTACTAATCCACCCTTCTGCTCCTACATCCAAATCATTTACAAAAATCACAAATAGGAAGAGGACCCAGGACAGATCCTTGTGGTACACCACTCATAACTGAACACCATGTTGAATATTTTCCGTCCATTACCACCCTTTGTCTTCTCAGGGTCAGCCAATTCTGAATCCAATCTGCCACATTTCCCCCTATCCCATGCCTCCTTACTTTCTGCATGAGCCTACCATGGGGAACCTTATCAAATGCCTTACTTAACTCCATGTATACCACATCCACTGCTCTACCTTCACCCATGTGTCTGGTCACCTCTTTAAAGAATTCAATAAGGTTTGTGAGGCCTGATCTACCCCTCACAAATCCATGCTGTTTGTGTCAATCAGATAATTCCCAGCTTTTACTGACGAAATGTCAATGGGAAAGTGGAACAGTACTGTGACGTCCCTCGTTCTATTGTCAGGGAAGAGGTGAATGTGTTTAATAAACTCATGATTATTTGTACAATGAACAAACTTCCACAAGTACAACAGATCCATGTAATCCTGTGATGTTCATCTGTGAAATGGATTGATTTTCATTCTCAGAAGCTAATTAAAAGTAACCTCACTGTCTTTACTGGTTAACTTACTGTCCCACACACACCTTGTGTTAGTCTGTATGAAAATACTGTGCTCACCTGTAGGATAAATTTGTCATGTCATCTGCAAAATGATTAATTACACCTTTTACACTCACGACCAAGTCATTAATGTAAATAACTAACAGCGAGGGTCCCAGCATCAATCCCTTTGCCGCACTGCTGGTCACAGGCTTCCAATTACAAAAACAACCCTTCCTCTTTGCCCTTTGCCTTCTATTTCCGAGCCAAGTTTGGATACAGTTTGCTTTGTATCTCATGGGTTCTTACCTTACGAACCAGCCATCCATGAGGGACCTTGTCAAAGGCCTTATTGAAGTCCATGTAAACTGGATCAACTGCATGATCCTCATCAATAAACTTAGTCATATTTTTCAAACATTCAATTAAATTAGTCAGACAGGATCTCCTTCTAACAATATCTGTGATCAATTCTTGCCTTTCCAAGTTTGAGTAATCCTGTCCCTCAGAATTTTTTCCAATAATTTCTTTACCACTGATGTCAGACTAATTGGTCTGTAATTACCTAGCCTATCCCTGGTGTCCTTCTTGAACGAAGGAACAACATTTGCTATCCTCCAGCTATCTGGCGCTTCACCACTGGCCAGAGAGGTATTAAATATCTCTGCCAGGAGCTCCAGCAATCTCCTCCCTTGCCTCCCATTGTAGCCTGGGACTGATCTCACTAGGCCCTGGGGATTTGTGCACCTGTATTCCCGTTTATACGTCAAATACCTCCTTATTAATCTTAACGTGTTATAGAACCTCACCATCTCAACTGATACCCTTGGCTTTAGCGTATATCTTTCTCCTGTATGAATACAGATGAGAAGTATTCAGTTAAGACCTCTCCCACATCAACTGGCTCCATGCCCCCTTGGTCTCCAATAGGTCCCACTCTTTCCCTGGTAATCCTCTTGCTCTTAATATACTTATAAAAAGCCTTGGAGTTTTTCTCGATCGTATCTGCCAAAGTTGTTTTGTTGCCCCTCTTTGCCCTCCTAATTTCCTTTTTAAGCAACCTCCTACAGTCTTTATATTTTTGAACCTGACATATGTTTCTTCCTTTTTCCTTTGTCAAACTTTTGATATTCTGTGACATCCAGGGTTCCCTGGACTAGCTGCAGTTGCCCTGCTCTCTTGGAGGTGTTCATAAAACAGTAACCTACTCGTGTACTGTGTGAGAGTGCATTTCCTGATATTGCCCACAGCATCCAGGAATGTGTAGGCTAGCCATGAGAAATGCAGGTTTACAGGAATGCGGTGGGGGGTTGCAGGTCTGAGTGGACTTGATGGGCAACTTAGCATGGTCAATCCACCTCACCTTTGTGACAGCAGGAGGAAGTTGGAGCACCTGGAGAAAACCTACACAGACACAGGGAGAATATGCAAACTCCACACAGACATCCTCACCCAAGGGTGGAATTGAACCCCAGTCCCTGGCACTGTGAGGCAAGTGTGCTAACCACTCAGCCACCATGCCACTTTTACTGAGCCACCGTGTCTCAGTCTGAAGTAGCCCACTCCAGGTCCTGAGACCATGACACCTTGTTGTGACCCTGCAAAGTCTAACCCACTGGCTGTGCTCCTTTCAGATAAGTGGTGCCCATGCCTCAGAAACTCTAGGTTTAAGTGCTACTCTAGGGTTTGTGACCACAGAATGGGTCTTCACAAAACTGTGCAAGCTGGTTGATGGTCAGCTTGCTAATTGTGCCAGCACTTCCCCACTACTACACTATTCCTCAAATGGGAAAGGTGTGCGTGCAGACATGAAATAGACAATTGAGGGATCCCCACAGGCTACATCTGATTATACTGTCATTTCTAATTTACTACCCGCCTTGGGGGAGGCGATGGCCTAGTGGTATTATCACTGGACTGTTAATCCAGAGACCCAGGTAACGTTCTGGGGACCTGGGTTCAAATCCCACCAATGCAGATGGTGGGAATTAAATTCAATAAACACCTGGAATTAAGAATCTAATAATGACTGTGAATCCATTGGTGATTGTCAGGAAATACCATCCAGTTCACCAATGCCCTTTAGGGAAGGAAACTGCCATCCTTACCTGGTCTGGCCTACATGTGACTCCAGACCCACAGCAATGTGGTTGACTCTGAGCTGCCCTGTGGGCAATTAGGGATGGGCAATAAGTGCTGCCTAGCCAGCAATGGCCTCATCCTGTGAATGAATGAATGAATTAAAATAAAAACACTTTTCACTTACAATGGTGCTGTGTGTATTGACATTGTACACTTTTCACCATACTCTTGTAACCCATAATTAAGTATATGTGACAATAAAATGTGTATCTGAAACTAAATCTCTCCACTCTACAGTCTTCACACAATTCTGAGCACCTGGGAACAAAATTTCATCTGTTTCATGAAAGGTGTGTCCATCAGCTCGTAAATTGCTGAAGATGAAATGTGAGGAATATTATTCTCTTATTCCCCCATAAAGAATTAGAGTCTTCTTCGCTGGAACTTTCAGGAAATCTTAAATGTGATAAACCTTGCACTCAATTCACCACTCATGTGCTTTACGTTTGCAATAGAAGAAAGAGGAAGCCCTGTCCATTTCTTTCCAGTGTAAGGTGGTGAATGGGATACACCACTCACAAAGTTCTCAATATATACTAGCCATTCTTTCCGGTGGTGTAGGTAGGATAAAAATAAATTCTAAAATGAAAACCATTTCTTTCATGGTCTCTGCACACACATCAACGCTCAAACAGTATAAGTTCATGAAGCCGTAATACTATCTTCCTACTGGAGCAGCAACTGAGCAGCTTGCCACCAGGCAACAAAAATAGAAGTTGCTGTCCTCAGCGGGTCCTCGGTTCTGAGGAAGGGTCAATGGACCTGAAACATTAACTCTGATTTTTTTCTTCACAGATGCTGCCAGACCTGCTGAGCTTTTCCAGAAACTTCTGTTTTTGTTCCTGATTTACAGCGTCCGCAGTTCTTTCGGTTTTTATTCAGCTTCCCACAAGGCATCTGGTTCAACTCAGACACACTCACACCTCAGGCATCACCAATGGCGCACAGTGAGGGGATGATAGAGAGTTTTGCATTAATTTATTGATTTTCACAACTTTCACAGCATCCCAAAGCTTCACTGAGAAAAAGAAGTTTTTGAAGTGCAGTTGTTGTTGTAAGGTAGGAGATGGCAGCCATTTTATGCAGAACAAGGTCTCACAGTCATGGCAACAGGATCAATAGCCCCTTGGGCCTAGATTGTTGCTGAGCCATATATCAGAATTTCATCCGTCTGTCTTCATTCCAGACCTCTTCCCAGATCATTGGCTTGAAAAAAGGCAATCAGTTTTAAAATATGCAATGGCTCCTCCGGCCAAAGCTTTTTTAAGCGAGCAGGTTCCACTGCCATCTGTATAATGTGATAATGACAGGGTCACAGAATTGTTACAGTGCAGCAGGAGACTGTTTGGCCCATCATGTCTGCAACGGCTCCAAGTACTTTGATTTAGTGTCAAGCTCCTGCCTTATGGCTGTAACCTTGTAATTTGTTTCAATTCAAATAATCTCTCTTGAATGCCTCAACTGAACCTGCGTCCACCACATTTCCAGATGTCCCATTCCAGACCCTAACCATGTGCTGCTGAAAATGTTTCTCTCATATCACAATTGCTTTTTTTCCCAAATTTCTTTAAATCTGTGCCTCTTGTTCCTAAATCCTTTGACAAGTAAGAACAATTTCTCCTTACTTATTCTATCCAGTACCCCCATGAGCTTGAAAACTTCTTCCAAATCTCCTCCCCAAAGGAAATAGTCCCAACATTTAGAAACTCAAGTTTCTCATCCCTGAAAATATTCCGCACTCTTTCCAATGCAATCACATCCTTCTTAAGGTGTGGTATTCAGATCTTCACACAGTACTTCAGCCAAATTTATTAGTATCTTATACAGTTTCAGCATAACCTCTTTGCTATTACACAGTATGCCTCTCTTAATAAAACCTAGAATACTGTATGCTTTATGAACTGCTCTCTGCATCCATTCAGCCATCTTTTGCATTTTGTATATGTTGATACAAAGTCTCTCTGCTCTTGCACACCCTTCAGAGTACCCCTTATTTTATATTTTCTCTCCATGTCCTTTTTAACCAAAATGTATTATTTTGCTGCACCATTTAACACTTATCTGCCAACTCAACCAACTTTCAATGTCCTTTTGAACTTCTACACTGTCCTCCTCACAGTTTACAATGCTTCCAAGTTTTGTGCTATCCATAACTTTGAACTTGTCCTTGTACTTCAAGATCTAGATCACTAACGTTTATCACAAAACTAGGGATCCCTAAACTGACCCCTAAGGAACTCCACTACGAACCTTCTCACAGCCCAAAAACTTACCCATAAACAATTACTATTTTTAAGTATTAGGTTTTAATAATAGTTTCCATGACTAACCAACTGTGTCAATGTTGCTACTAATAGATAATAATTATTAACAGGTTTTTTTTTGGGGACATTGTTTGAGGGATAACAATTGATATAACGCTAAGCAAATCTCCCGTGCATAATGTTTGAAACGGTGCAGTGAGATCTTTAAATCAGCTGATCAAGGCCTTTGTTTAACCTCACAATTGAAAGACTGTGCTTCTGACAGTGCAGCACTCCCTCAGCTTATGAGATCAAATTTAATGCTAAAGTCCCTGAAGTGTGCTTGGACCCATTACTCTCTGACTAAGAGATGTGGATGCTACCCATTGAGCTAAGGCTGAGATAACACAGCGTGGAGCTGGAGGAACAACACAGCAGGCCAAGCAGCATCAGAGGAGCAGGAAAGCTGACGTTTCAGGTCAGGACACTTCTTCGGAAAAAATCTTTTGAATTTGAAGTTACGAAGGGTTTTGACAGGAAGGGCGACCATTTCCATAGGCAGACAAACTATTGGTAAAAGAACTAGATGGGAGAATTATTTCACACAGTCAGTTATTATGGTGGTAGAAGGAAACTCAGTTGTTACACTCCAACAAGAATAGAGTATCCACTTGGAAAAGAGGAAGAGGAAAGTGTGGAAGATGGAATGCACAGAAAACTGGCATGGGCACGATGGAGCAAATGGCCTCTACTTTGCGGTTTGATTGTATCATTCTATAAAATATGACTACCCACAAATAGATCAGCAACACTGCTTCCGTAAAGTTACCCCTTTCTGTCCCTTTGCTCAAAGAGACAAGAATCAAAGCAACTTGCAGTATGTGAAAGAAGCCAGTGTTCAGGGCTGTGGAAACCGTCTTGACCCCACTACAGTGGAAATGCTGGAAAGCAGCTGGACATCTCTTGGTACAAATTGCACACCAGGTGTTAACAGTATCAAATCCATTAGGTTAGACTGAGAGTCCTGACCTTTTATTGCTACACTTTGAGAGATTACTGTTCTTGGTGTATGTAATTCACTGTATTCATTACTTCCTGGTGTGAACCCACAGCCAATGCCAGAGTGTAAAAGCAGAATTTATTCACGTAAGTGTTTTTCGGGAAGGGGGCAGGGGTAGTGTTGTTGTGGAGTGGTTGCAACGTTATTGTTCTGGTCGAAGGCAAGAATTAACATTTGCAAGAAACTAGTACAGTAGGTTTGTAAAATATTGTAAGGATCCTGTCTGATTATGTTCTCCCTAGTTTTACAGACTTTAAGGGGGAAAATGACAGAAAGCAGTGCAATTGGAACATGGAAGAAATGAAGTAAAGGTACGCTCAGAGGAACGACGGTCTTAAATTTTTGAGGATATAAAATATTGTGCAAGCATGTCTATAACAAAAGGGAAATCAGGATGGAGCCACTAATAAACACATTGGTAGAATAGTGAAATAGCAGAAGTATTAAATGGTTACCTTGACATAGTTATTAGGGAGACTACTGACATGGGCATCACATTAGAAGAAGAGATTTTAAAAAATGCCAAAATATGTAAGATAGGAAAGGGAAGAAAATTGATAACCTAACCAAACTTACAGAAGGTAAAACTACTGGTGTGGATGGATACTAAAAACTTCGAGGGAAGAGATTTCAGAGATTCTAATGTCAATTTATAAAACTCCATTAGAACAGGTTGTGGTGCCAGAGGAGTGGGGAACAGCTGATGTTGTTCCTAAAGTGAGATAGAACAAGTTCAGTGAACTGTAGGCCAATACATTTAAAGTTCAAGGTAGAAAATAAATGAAACTTTATTTTTAAAAAAGTGACAGAAAAACATCCAGAATCTGTAATGAAGAATAAATCCTAAATGGGGAGTTCATTCTTGACCAATCTTATTAAAGTCTTTGAAGAGGTAACAGAAAATGCAGGCAGAGGTTGATGTAATATACCTGGATTTTCAATAGGTCCTTAGTGAGGTCACTAGGTCTCATAAAGTAGATGCATGGCCACACTCAGTTTATGTAACCAGGCGACTCCAATAGTGAAGTGAATAGACAGCTGGCTACAAAAAAAAGGACAGAGACTTAGAAGTTAAAGGCATTTACTCAAAGTGGTGGATGGGTTGTATTCTACTGGGATAATTGCTGGGACTAATGTTGCTTATCATGTTCACAAATAAGTTGGACTCAAGGTGTCATTTATATAAATGATTTGGATGTGAACAGAGGAGGTATGGTTAGTAAGTTCACAGATGACACTAAAATTGGAAGTGTAGTGGAGAGCAAAGAAGGTTACCTCAGAGTACATTGGGACCTTGATCAGATGGGCTGATGGGCCGAGGAGTGGCAGATGGAGTTGTATTTAGATAAACGTGATGTGCTGCATTTTGGAAAGGCAATTCAGGGCAGGACTCATACATTTAATGGTAAGGTCCTGGGGAGTGTTACTGAATAAAGAGACCTTGAAGTGCAGGTTCATAGTTCCTTGAAAGTGGAGACACAAGTAGACAGAATAGTGCAGACTCTGGGACTGTTTTGTGGAGCATCTGCGCTCTGTACGCTATAATCAACAACACCTTCTGGCCACGAACCATTTTAACTCCCCCTCCCACTCCCTGGGTGACAGGTCCATCCTGGGCCTCCTCCCGTGTCATAATGATGCCACATACAAACTGAAGGAGCAGCACCTCTTATTCCGCCTCAGGAGCATGCAGCCTGATGGCCTAAACATGGAATTCACCGGTTGTGGAACCTCCCCAGCCCTGGCCTCATCCCATGTCCAATCCTCCCTGTCATCCTCACCTCTTTGACCCGACACTACCAGTCCATCTTCTCTCCCACCTATCTGCCCCACCCTTCCCACTGACCAATCCCCACCACCCTGTACCTGCATCCACCTATCAACATCCCATCTACCTTTCCTCAGACCCATCCATCCTCCCTCTATTTATTTCCCATCTCCCTTCCTCCTTCCCAGTTCTGAAGAAGGGTCTCGACCCAAAACATCAACTTTCCTACTCATCTGATGTTGCCTGACCTGTTGTGTTCCTCCAGCTCCTCACTGTGTTGTCTCTGACTCCAGCAGCTGCAGTTCTTACTATCTCATAGTGAAGAAGGCATTTAATATGCCTGCCTTTATTGAACAGTGCATTGAGTATAAGAGTTGGGAGGTCATGTTGCAGTTGTACAGGATATTGGTTCAATCACTTTTGGAGTATTGCATGCAATTCTGGTCTCCTTCCTATAGGAAGGATGTTGTGAAAGTAGAAAGGGTTCAGGAAAGATTTACAAGAATGTTCGCAGAGTTGGAGGGTTTGAACTGTAAGGAGAGGCTGAATAGACTGGGGCTGTATTCCCTGGAGCGTCGGAGTCTGAGGCGTGACCTTATAGAGGTTTATAACATCATGAGGAGCATGAATAGGGTAAATAGGCAGAGTCTTTTCCCCGGGATGGGGAAATCCAAAACTAGAGGGTATAGGTTTAAGGTGAGAGGGAAAACACATAAAAGGGGTGTAATGGGCAACGTTTTCATGCAGGGGATGGTGCATATACGAAATGAGCTGCCAGATGAAATGATGGAGGCTGGTACGATTACAACATATAAAAGGCATCTGGATGAGTATATGAAAAGGAAGGGTTTAGAGGGATATGAGCCAAATGCTGGCAAATGGGATTAGATTTATTTAGGATATCTGGTCAGCATGGACGAGTTGGACCGAAGCGTCTGTTTCCGAGCTGTACATCTCTATGACCAAATGAGTCTAATCACAAGCAACATTTCAAAATCTGTGAGTGACTCCAAATTGGGGTCTGTAGTTATGGAAAGTAGTGACAAAATACAAGGCATTATTAAATGTGCTGAACAGGCATGTCATTGGCAAAACAATTCAAGGTTGGCAAGAGTGGGATGGTACCTATTAGTAGGAGGTCATATATCCCTTGGGAAAATAGGAGTCTAAATGAGATAGAGGAGCAAGAATATGAAACATAGATTCAAGAATCATCAGAAGTGGCAACACCAGTTAAACAAGGTTCATTTCTGGAGCAATAGAATTAAAAGTAGGATGTTATGTTGAAATTATAAAGAACTCATTCGATAACACTTGGAGGGCTATATACAGTTCTGATATTCTTATTTCAAAAAAGATATATATGCACAGTAGATTAAAAAAAACAATGAACTAAGTTAGGTCAGAACCGTGAGGGTGTCACTGTTTAGAAAGTCTGGGATTTTTTTTTCTTGAAAAGAGAAGCCTTACGTACTGTCTTGATCAAGTCTATTAAAATTCTGTGTGCTGTAAGTGGTATGTAATTCTATGTAAAGCAAGAGCAGTGAGACTAAATACATTACCCCAATACAGAATGTTTAACCCAGGAGAGCTGAGGGATCAAACCTAGCACATTCCTGTTTCATCTGGCTCTGTTATCCACTGGCTTAAAATTTTTACTTGGTCAAGGAATTTTCATCCCTGAAATGGACACTTTTTCTTTCTCCCAAATGTTGTTTTATCCATGTGTAGTTCTGCTGAAGTGTCGTATCACATAAATGCCTGAGTTGGGTTGTGCATTATTCCCAGAGTTGGATCATTGCAATCAACAGCTCTGAAGTAAAAATCATTAGTGGCTGATTGGGAGAAGTGATAGAATAATGCGGGTGATGCCAGGTCCAGTAATGCAGCAAATTTAAAATTCTCACCCTTGTGTTCAAATCCACGCATAGCCTTGTCCCCCTTTATCTTTGTAACTTCTTCCACTCCTACAACTCTCTTAGATCTCTGCACTCCTTCAATTCTGGCCTCTCCTGCATCTCCGGTTTTCATTGTATCATTGTTTGTGTCCATGCTTCAAGTGTTCAGGCCCTAAGCTATGAAGTTTCCCCACTAAATCTCTCGTCATCTTTTTCTCTGCCTTTAACATACTCCTTAAAACCGACTTCTTTTACCAAGCTTTCTTATATCTCTTTAGGCCTCTTTGTATTAAGTATTTTTTCCACTAACATTTCTTGCTAAATTCCTTGGGATGTTCTGAATGTGTAGTATGAATATGAGTTGTTGATGTGTGTTTGTGTGAGTAAGTGCAAGAAGGAAAAGTACGTGTGCATGGTCCACGTGTGCCAATTGTGAAAAGGGGGCAGAATCAAAAGGCTCCTGGCTGGTTTCTTGCGGCAAAGATGGCAATTATGGAGGTTTCCCTACTATCGCTAGTGTCTTCAAACATCATAATGTTGGTCCATGTTTTCCCGAACAAGTCAACTCCCAGTGCTCCGACTCAACTACACATGCTCCCGTCAAGCCAGATTACATTATGTGAATGGAGTCAACTACAATTAACTGGGACTTCGACCATCAACTTCACTGTGATATGAAAAACCTGACTTTAGGGATCTGACGGTAGAGGTCTACAGTATCATAAGCCTATGGGAGCTGTTGGTGAGTCTCCAGTTAAAACAAGAGATAACACAGTGTGGAGCTGGATGAACACAGCAGGCCAGGCAGCATCAGAGGAGCAGGTCAGCTGAC
>JAHRHZ010000145.1:5892138-5907344 GCA_024137785.1 Ginglymostoma cirratum | reverse complement strand
GTAAATTAAGCCCTGTTTCAAAGATGAGAAAAGGAATTCAGTCTAGGTCCAAGCCAATATTTGCCCCTCAACTGATGTTCCTAAAAGAACAGAATAGAACATAAGAACATAAGATATAGGAGCAGGAGTAGGCCATCTGGCCCCTCAAACCTGCCCCCCGCCATTCAGTAAGATCATGGCTGATCTTTTTATGGGCTCAGGTCCACTTACCCGCCCGCTCACCATGACCCTTAATTCCTTTACTGTTCAAAAATCTATCTATCGTTGCCTTAAAAACATTCAGTGAGGTAACCTGTTCATTACCTGTAGACTGAATGGGCTGAATGGCCTTCTTCCACACTGCAGGCATTCTATAATTCTGCGATCCTATGATTATCACATTGCTGTTCGTGGAACCTTGCTGTGCACAAATCGGGTGCTACATTTTTCTACGTCGCAGCAAAGACAATCCTTGAAAAGTAGTTTCATTGGCTGTAAAGTGTTTTGCAATATCCTGAGGTCCTGAAAGATGCCATATAAATGTAATTCTTTCTATTGAAGCACATCTTCTCAGGGACCGTTTCACGCCAATTCTGGGGATGGTGGGGCAGCAAAAAAGTTGCGTCAGCCCCATGGGCTTTTATATTTCCTTTGAAGTCACTTGCACAATTCTTGTTATTTTCGCAGTTACCTGTGTGTCGAGAAACCATTGTAAATAAATTGATAAGTGGCAACGTTTGTTTACAGGCACTTAGGTCCTGGGAGTCAAGGTGTTGGTCTGAAAGCACTTTAAAAAGCTCAATTCTTGAGTTTATTGAAGTCAGTAGGAGCTGTCTTTTAAACTGACATTCCAACAACTCTCTGTGGAATTTTCATGCTCCACATCTTACTCTGTGAACACAGACAATGCCTGTCCTAGCTCAAAGATAAGGGCTAGGTGGGGGATAGACCTTAACACTAATACTGTCAATACTTAGCCCAGCTTGCCCCAGTTAGCACAATGCCTCAGAAAAATGCTTCACTCAAACGCATTGTTGACTCACAGCAAGCCATCTTATGTGCGCAGTTACATTGGGTTTTGCCATCAATGAGATGCAATTTTAAACATACATTAATCCAGCAGCATCAGGTTCCATGTGCACTCCTGGGGCTGAATACTAGCATGAATAGGGTAAAGGACTCAAGTCCATAATATAACATATGACTGGATCATCTAGGGGACATACCCTGTACATAAGAAACAGGAGTGTAAGTAAGCTCACTTCGAGCCTACTTCATCATTCAATTAAATTGTGACTGATCTCTCAGTACTTCTCTCTAAAATTGATCCCTATATACCTTGATTCATTTGTATTTCCAAAATATCTATCTATCTCTGTCTTGAATACAATCAGAGACTCACAACCCAGTTGTGTGAAGAAATTTCTCTTCACCCCAGTATTAAACAGCCTATGTCTGGAGTTTAGAAGAGCCAAAGGTGACTTAATTGAAAGGGATAAGATCCTGAGGGGATAGTAGGAACTGCAGATGCTGGAGAACCTGAGATAACAAGGTGTAGAGCTGGATGAACACAGCAAGCCAAGCAGCATCAGAGGAGCAGGAAAGCTGACGTTTTGGGCTTAGACCCTTCCGGTCTAGGCCCGAAACGTCGGCTTTCCTGCTCCTCTGATGCTGCTTGGCCTGCGGTGTTCACCCAGCTCTAGATCCTGAGGGGACTTGAGCGGGTGGATGTTGAAGGAACGTTTCCTCTTGTGGGAGAATCTAGAACTAGAGGTCATAGTTTAAAAATAAGGGGTTGCTGTTTTTAACTACAGATGAGGAAACATTTTCCTTCTCTCGGAGGGTCACAAGTGTTTGGATTCCCTTCCTCAAAAGGCAGTGGATGAGACTCTTCAAATATTTTTTCAAGGTAGCAATAGATAGATTCTTGATGATCGAGGGGATGAAAGATTATTGGGGGACATGCAGGATTGTGGAGTTGAGGTTAAAACGAGAACATTGGAGCAGGATAAAAGGACCTATTCTTGTTCTTCGTTCATATGTGAAGAGGAAGGTGTTAGGTTACAGGATATAAAGGGATTAGTCAGATGGGTAGATCAGAGGCAGATGGTATTTGTCCCTGATAAATGTGTGGTGATATAATAGAGCTGTCTTGTGGTGCAGTGGTCCTGTTCCTTCCCCTGGATGGGGAGGTCTGGGTTCAAGTCCCACCTGCTCCAGAGGTGTGTAATAACATCTCTGAACAGATTGATTGGGAAAAATAGGTTAAGTGTGAGGTGATCCACTTTGGAAGAAGGAACAAGACCAGTGAGTGCTCAGTGAATAGCAAGACATTAGGACGTTCAGAGGAACAAAGTGATCTTGGGGTGCTTGTCCACAGATACCTGAAGACAGCAGGACAGGTTAAGGGGATAGTTAAGAATGCGTACGGGGTACTTGCCTTTATTAGTCGTGGCCTAGATTATAAGATCACGGAGGTTGTGTTGGAGCTTTGGTCAGGCCACAGCTGGAGTATTGTGTGCGGTTCTGGTAAAGGAAGGATGTGATTGCGCTGGGAGGGGATATGGAGGAGATTCACCAGGATGTTGCCTGGGCTGGAGCAGTTCCGCTGTGAAGAGAGGCTGGATAAGCTCGGGTTGTTTCCTTTGGAGCAGAGAAGATTGAGGGAGAACTGATTGAGGCATATAAGATTATGCGGGGTGTGGACAGGGTGAATAGAAAGCTGCTGTTTTCCTTATCCGCAGGCTCAATAACAAGGGGACATAATTTTAAAGTGAAGTTCAGGAGGTTTAGAAGGGATTTGAGGAAAACCTTTCTCACCCAGAGAGTGGTGGGGGTCGGGAGGGCAGTTGAGGTGGGAAACTTCACAACCTTTAATAAGTACTTGGAGGAGTCATTGAAGTGTCATCAACATTGTGCGCTTTGACTTGCAAAAGATAAGAATGTTCGTTAATGTTGTGGAATTAGCAGGGTTGGGGAAGGTCTGAAAGGATGGAGGAAGCAGAATTCTGCAGTAACTTTTCAAAGTGATGCGGGTAAACAGTTTTTAAAAAAACTGCAGAGCAATGCGGGAAAAGCAGGGATGTTGAACTAATAGGATGGATAGCTTTTTCAAAAAGTAGGTTATGCTGGCAGAAGGGACCGAATGTCCATCTCCTGCAAATTCTGGGTCTCTGAAAGGCACCAGATGGACAAAGGGTCCTGAGAGAGGTCGATTATTCACTGACTTTGAAAGTCAATACCAAAACTGGTCAATAGACTTTCCCTAAGTGCTCTACCACATTGTCTTGTGCGCTGATGGCACTGAAACCATATATATTTGGATACTGTGAATCAGATACGAACTGAATGCTTTTGAGGTAATTGCCACAGTATATACTCTGGCTATGACTGTACATTACATAAAACTGACATTTGACACAAAGGTCATAAGCGGAAACATTGAGGGGATTTGATTTTGAATGGGATTAGTTATGAGATGTCTGTCGCTAAGATTGAGAGAGAGCAAGAACTGCAGATGCTGGAGTCAAAGATAACACAGTGTGGAGCTGGAGGAACACAGCAAGCCGGGCAGCATCAGAGGGGCAGGAAAGCTGTCTTTTCGGGTCAGGACCCGATCCTCTGATGCTGCCTGGCTCGCTGCGTTCCTCCAGCTCCACACTGTGTTATCTCTGACTCCAGCATCTGCAGTTCTCACTGTCTCTGAGGGAGGGTCCCAACCCAAAATGTCAACTTTCCTGCTCCTCTGTTACTGCCTGGCCCGCTGTGTTCCTGTGGCTATGATTGTATGTTTGTACATGGCTCTTGGGCTGAGAGACAAGGTGGCACCATATGCGATGACTGAAACAATATGACAGATGACTGAATGTGATAAACTTCCCTCATTGAGAAACAAATGGAAGACACCACCCCTTGCCTGGCCAGTGAGAAACTGCACTCTAGCTCTCTTTCAGAAAGTATAGAGGTGTGAGGGTGAGCTGGGTCTTATCTGATTATCCAGAGATAAAGTCAACAAAGGAGGCTTCTTGTTCTCTCTCAGTCGGCAGCGTGTGATAGATAACAGCGGGCTGAGGGTATATTGTGACATTGTCTCATCACACCAGATTAAAGCCAGGATGCCTTCCAAAAAGGAACCTTTACAAAGCTTCTTTTGTTAAGAGGCTCTCTTCCCCCATTATGCCTTGAGATAAAGTTCAGACTTCAGCCTACTTTACTCCAAATCCCCACACAAAAAAACAGATTCGGGTTTACTCTTGCCTTAGCTCAACTGACCTACAGCGTAAATGAAAGGAGCCAAAATATTAGTATCAATAGCACTCCAAATTTCCCCAGCTAACCTCACCATTTCATTGGTAAAATCCATGTTTAGGACATGGGGCTGTAGGCTCCCATACTGTAGGCAGAATATAAGGTGCTGCTCCTCCAGTTTCCGGGTGGCATCGTTGTGGCACTGGAGGAGGCCCAGGATGGACATGTCACCCAGGGAGTGAGAGGGGGAGTTAAAATGGTTCGCGGCCAGAAGGTGTTGTCGTTTGTGGCTAACAGAGCACAGACGCTCTACAAAACGGTCTCCAAGTCTCCGTTTGGTCTCACTGATGTAGAGGAGGCCACATCAGGAGCAGCGGATGCAGTAGACTACATTAGCGGATGTGCAGGCGAACCCCTGACTAAAGTGGAAGGTTTATTTGGTGCCTTGAATGGAGATGAAGGGGGAGGTGTAGGGGCAGGCGTGGCACTTCCTGCGGTTGTAGGACAAGGTGCCGAGCATGGTGGGGCTAGTGGGGAGTGCGGAGCGGACAAGGGAGTGATGGAGACAGCAGTCCCTATGAAAGGCAGATAGGGGTGGGGAGGAAAATATATCTTTGGTTGTGGGGTCGGATTGTAGGTGGCGGAAGTGGCGGAGAATGGTACGTTGGATGCAGAGGTTGGTGGGGCGATATGTGAGCACAAGGGGGATCCTGTCTTTATTTTTGTTTGGGGGAGTGGATGTGAGGGCAGAAATGTGGGAAATGCAAGAGATGCAGTTGAGGGTATTTTCGATCAATGGAGCGGGGGATGTTGCAGTCCTAGAAATAGGAGAACACCTGGAATGTGCAGGAGTGGAACACCCCATCTTGGGAGCAGATGCGTTGGAGGCGGAGGAATTGGGACTAGGGGATCGCATTCTTGCAGGAAGGTGGGTGAGAGGAGGTGTAGTCTGGGTAGCTGTGGGAGTCGGTGGGCTTGAAATAGATATCGGTTTCGAGGTGGTCACCAGAGATGGAGACAGAGAGGTCCAGGAAGGAGAGGGAGGCATTAGAGATGGTCCAGGTGAATTTGAGGTTGGGGTGAAAGGTGTTACTGAAGTTGATGAACTGTTCAAGCTCCTCTTGGGAGCATGAGGCAGTGCTGATACAGTCATCAATGTAGCAGAGGAAGAGGTATGGGATAGCGCCAGTGTAACAATGGAAGAGGGACTGTTCCACTTATCCTATGAAGAGGCAGGCATAGCTTGGGCCCATGTGGGTGCCCATAGCCAGTGTCACAATGATGCCTCCCGCAAACTGGAGGAGCAGCACCTCATATTCTGCCTCAGCAGCCTACAACCCAATGGTCTCAATGTGGACTTCACTAGTTCCAAAATCTCCCTACCCCCAGCTTCATCCCATGACCAACCCTAGACATCCCTACTAGAGAAGGAGCAAAACTTGACCTTCTCTTGGGAAATAAGGCAGGACGAGTGACTGAAGTGTCAGTGTGGAGAGCACTTTAGGGCCAGTGATCATAATTCTAATAGTTTTAAAATAGTTATAGTGAAGGATAGACTTGATCTAAAAGTTAAAGTTCTAAATTGGAATAAGGCCAATTCTGGAGGTATTCGGCATGAACTTCCAAAAGTTGTTTGGGAGAGGCTATTGGGAGAAGGGCAGTTGGAAATTGAGAGGCCTTTATAAATGAGATGGGAGAGTTCAGAGTGAATATGTTCCTGTTAGTGTGAAGGGCAAGGCCGGTAGGTATAGAGAATGCCGGATGACTAGAGAAATTGAGGCTCTGGTCAAGAAAAAGGAGGAGGCATATGTTAGGTATAGACAGCTGGGATTGAATAAATCCCTAGAGGAATATAAAGGTAGTAGGAGTATACTTAAGAGGGAAATCAGGAGGGCAGAAAGGTGCCATGAGATATTTTGGCAGATAGAGTTACAGAGAATCTAAAGAAATTCTACAAATACACTAAGGGAGAAAGAGTAACAAGGGAGAGAATAGGGTCCCTTAAAGATCAACAAGGTCATCAATGTGTGGAACCATAGCAAATGGGTGAGATCTAACTGAGTATTTCACATCATTATTTACTCTGGAGAAGGATATGGAAGCTAGGGAACATGGGGAAATAAATAGTGATATCTTGAAAGTGTCAATGTTACAGAAGAGGAAGTGCTGGACATCTTAACAAGCATAAAGATAGATAAATCCCCAGGACCTGATCAGGTGTATCCCAGAAATTTGTGGGAAGTTAGGGAAGAGATTTCTGGGCCCCTTGCTGAGATATTCATATCATTGATAGCCACAGGTAAGGTGCTGGCAGACTGGAAGTTGGCTAGAAGTTGGCTAATGTGGTGCCACTTTTTAAGCAAGGTGGTAAGGAAAAACCCAGGAACTATCGATCAGTGAGTCTGACGTCAGTGTTGGAGGGGATTCTGAGGGACAGAATTTACATGTGTTTGGAAAAGCAAGGACTGATTGAGGAGAGTCTTTGTGAGTGGGAAATCGTGTCTCACTAACTTGATTGAGTTTTTTGAAGAAGTGACAAGGAAGATTAATGAAGGCAGAGTGGTGGATGTTGTTTATATGGACTTCAGCAAGGCCTTTGACAAGGTTCTGTGCAGTAGACTGGTTAGCAAAGGTAGATTACATGGAAGACAGGGGCAGCTAGCCATTTGGATACAAAATTAGCTGGAGGGTTGGAGACAGAGGGTGGTGGTAGAGAATTGCTTTTCCGGACTGGAGGCCTCTGACCAGTGGTGGGCCACAAGGATCGGTGCTGGATCCACTGGTTTTTGTCATTTATATAAATGATTTGGAGGCGAATATAGGAGGTATGGTTGGTAAGTTTGCAGGTGACATCAAAATTGGTGATGTAGTGGAAGATGGTTATCTCAGAGTACAACGGGACCTCAATCAAATGCGCCAATGGGGTGGGGAGTGACTGATGGAACTTACTTTAAATTGATGTGAGGTGTTGCATTTTGGTAAGGCAAATCAGTGCAGGACTTATGCACTTAATGGTAAGGTCCTGGGGAGTTTTGCCAAACAAGAGGAACCAGGGGTGCAGGTGCAATAAAGGCACAATGCCTTTGTTGGGCAGTAAATTGAGTATAGGAGTTGGGATGTCATGTTGTGGCTGTATAAGACATTGGTTAGTCCACTTTTAGAACACTGCATTCAATTCTGGTCTCCCTGCTATAGGAAAGTTGTTGTTAAACTTGAAAGGGTTCAGAAAAGATTTTCAAGGATGTTGCCAGGGTTGGATCAGTTTAGGATATCTGGTCAGCATGGACCAGCATCTGTTTCTGTGCTGTACAACTCTATGACTCTATGATCGTAAAGGTGCCTGGAAATATCTAAGAAAAGATCTGCATTTCAACAGTGACTGGAGGACACACTTGAAATGTTGTAAATTCAGAAACATGGCGCAAATGTGCACACACCAATATCCCATGAACAATGATGTGATAATGATTAGATCATGTTTTTTATAATGTTGATCACAGGATAAATATAGATTAGGATATCTGACGTAATTAAACAACAATAAACTCAATAATTTGTATTTGGATAGCACCTTTAATGTACAAAACTTGACACTGAGTCACATAAGGAGATACTCAAGCAGATGCCAAGGGTCGGTCAAATGCATAGGTTTTAAGGATTGTCTTACACAAGGAAATAACATGCCAAGATGGACAGGATGTACAGGAGTGAATTCCAGAGATAAGGTCCTCAGCAGCTACCAACAATTAAAATTCAGGATGTGTAAAAGGCCAGGGGACTCTTGTGGTGCAGTGGTAATGTCCCTACCTCAGAGCCAGAAGGCCTGGGTTCAAGGCCAATCTGCACCAGAGGTTTGTAACAATGTCTTTGAACAAATTGATTTTAAAGCCAAAGGGGCTCTTGTGGAGCGGTGGTAGTGTCCCTACCTCTGAGCTAAGAGGTCCAGGTTCAAGACCTACCTGCTCCAGAGGTGTATAATAACATCTCTGAATGTGTTGATTAGGAAATATCTGCAAGAGGTCAGAATGGACTTTGCATGTAAGTATCCAATTAGCTGCATGAGTGATTTACTGCTGGCAGTTAATAGTTAAAAACAAAAAAAAATTCACATGGCTTGATGGTGGGAAAAGAACTATTTGGTTCTGTGTGATAGCACTTCTGGATTTTAAAAAAAACTACAAGAGGCTAAGATTTAGATGAGCACAGATAGCATGAAGGGTTGCACAACCAGAGGAGATTCACAGAGATAGGGAGGGGGTGAAGCTTTGGAAGGATTCCAAAACAAGTCCAGAACTGGGGCAGCAAAGTGGCTCAGTAGTTAGCACTGCTGCCTCACAGCACCAGGAATCTGGGTTCGATTTCAAACTTTGCACATTCTCCATATGTCTGTGTGGGTTTCTGCTGGGTGCTCTGGTTTCCTCCCACAATCCAAAGATGGGCAGGCTAGGTGGATTGGCCATGCTAAATTGCCCATAGTGTTCAGGGAGGTGTAGGTTAGGTGCATTAGTCACAGGAAATGCAGGGTTACAGGGATAGGGTAGGGGAATGGATCTGGGTGGCCTGCTTCTCAGAGGAGACAGTGTGAACTTGTTGGGCTGAATGGCCTGTTTCCACATTGTGGGGATTCTATGGAATTTTAAAACTGAGGACCCGCTCAACTATGAGCTGCTGCAGGGCAGCAAGAACTGAGATAATAGATTAGCATGACTTGGAGCAAGTTAGGTTTACAGGTAGCAGAATTTACAAAAACATAAGTTTATGGAATAGCCAGGGATAAAGAAAAATGTAAGGATGACACTTCCAGTCACGGATGTGTTGAGGAGTCAGTCTCAGTATTTAATTTTGGGTGATAACAATTACTTTAACAGCCAAAAAGAAGCCAATGATTGAAAGGACTAGATTTTGTTATATTACTCTTCCTACAATATATTGGCTGGCATGAAGTTGGTTATAGCTACTTTGCGATGTTTATAAATCAATTGGAACAATGCCCTTCTGATTGTTTTAAAAGATTGACAGACTGAATCCCACTTTTTGGGGCTCCCAGTGGTTCTTCCTTATCAATTGACATAGCAACATTCTTAACTGAGTCAAGGAAGTGGTGTATCATGGCTACATCACAATGCTATGGAGTACAATCAGATGCATTTCAAATCTTTCATCCTGTTGGTGCAGGGATAAATGTAATCTTTGGGTCCAAATTCGCTGATACATCTCAATAACAGTATTTACTGGAGATCTTATATCATGGAAGATGTTGGAAATGTAAAGCTAGCTTCTGTATTGGGGTACAGAGGGAATATCAATCCTTTTACATTCATAAACAAGGTTGCTGGAAAAGCTCAGCAGGTCTGGCAGCATCTGTGAAGGAGAAAACAGAGTTAACATTTCGGGTCCGGGGACCCTTCCTCAGAAGTTCTTGACATGTTGGGCAAGTTTGAATATTTTGTTTTATTCTGCATTAGTGTGAAGGGGGAATTGTAAATTGTCTTCTGTATAAAGTGAAGAGGTAACCTAGGTTTCTGTGAGAGTTAATTTACTCAACTGTTTACAAAAATTACTTTCTGAAATATAATATTGGTCTGAAATTCTCAAAAACGGAAGCAGGTTATTAGGTTTTAATGTGTGTATATAAATGGTGATTGATTTAAAAATAATTGAATACAAAAGCAGGGAAGTATTTCATTTTATACAGGGCACTGGTGAGACCACATCTGGAATACTGTACACAGTACTAGTCACCTTATTTTAAGGAAGGATGTCAGTGGAGTGGTAACAGTTCAGAGAAAGTTTACCCGTTGAATATCTGGAATGGGTGGTTGCCTTATGAAGCAATGTTGAACAAGCTATTTTTTCCCCACTGGAGTTTAGAAGTGGCTAGATTGAAACACGTAAGATTCCGAAGGGTCCTGCAGAAAGGATATTTTCTCTTATGGGAGAATTTAAACTATTTAAATACAAAGATGAGGTGGATATTTTTCACTCCGAGGGTCTTTGGAACTCTCTTGTTGACAAGGTGCTGAAAACAGAGTTCTTGAATTTCTTTTAAAGACAGAAGTGAATAGATTCTTGTTAAGCAATGGGGGAGTGAAAGCTTATCAGGGGTAGCAAGAATGTGAATTTGAAGTTACAATCAGTCTGGCTATGAATATATTGAATAGTAGAGAAGGCTGAAGGGGCAGAGGGGCCTGCTCATTCTTCTTGTTTGCTTGTTGTATGTTTCCATCCATAAAGGATGACTAGGGTCCAATACAGGAGTGACAAGTGGTTTTAAATTCCCATCACCACCACCGTCACCCATATGTATTAGCTGTTGCAGGATATACCATTAAAAGACAAGATGAGGACTGACTGCATAAGTGTCATGATCCTCACACACAAATAATAGCTATTTTGGATGTGATTGAGTGCCTGGAGACTTTATGTGTCCCAGTTCCTATCATTGACTTTGGGAAATTATATAGCAGTGTGAGGGGTGAGAGGTTTTAAAAAGGAGTCCCGAAATTGGCACAAAATGGGAGAGTTAGAGGTCTTGCAGGTTCTGTTATGGCCGTCATTGTTTTGCATCTGAACAATGGACCTCTGGATATTACAGAACCTGAGGGAAGTAATACAACATTCTCCATTCCAGTATTTTCCCAGTACATGATTTGTTAAATTACTGCTAACCCATGGCATTACATTGCAGGTAAATCACAGTGTTATGTAATAGGTATTGTACAGCATACTGTTATATCTCAGGTTTATCATGGTCTTATACCACAGATATATCATAACGTTATATCACACATATATCAGTGCTATACTATAGTGCCATATTACATATACATCACAGTATTATGTCACAGGTATGTCACAGAGTTATATCACAGTGATACCACAGTGTTATATCAATGCAATATCGAGGTGTTTTTATATATGTCACATTCTCTGACGGGTATATCACAGTGTTTTGTTACATATATAACATGGTGTAATATTGCAGATATATCACATGATTTATTACAGCTACATCACAATGTTGTATTACAGATATATTGCAATATTTTATTACAGGTATATCAGCGCTATATCACAGATGTAATGCAATGCTATAGTACACATATGCCATTATTATGGGTAGATCAGAATGCTATGGAATACAATCAGATGCATATCAAATGGCGAAGCAGCACCCGGGGGGGCTGCTCCTGCTCCTTGTTCTTTTTACGATGTTCTATGCCGGAAATATCATGTCTGGGATCCACGTGTAACGAATTAAGCTGCCCTGTTGATTCAGGAATGCCACTAGTTTGCCTCAACCCAACAGCGAAGCAGTCATTTGGTACCCGATTACAAAGAACCAGTGCCTTTGTATAAATGTCCCCATTGTCTAAGATTAAACGGCCCTGAAAGAGAGGTAGCCGCTCCGGGCCACGGTCCGTGTTTTACCGGGGTGGGGGTGGGCTTCGGTTGTGGCAAGCGGTAGGTTCTGAACATTGCGAGACGTTCGATGTGTGAGTGCAGCAGTGAAAGCCTGTTCTGGTGCATCTCTCCGCTGAGCTGGCCAAGGGAGAGAGATGGAGAGCGGGAGCCCCCTGTGAAACAATCGTGCCAGGACTGGTAACTGCACCCGCAGTCTGACTTTTGGGGAAGGTGACGCCAGCTTTTGCAGGACAGTGAAAACACCAAGTGGCGGCCGATAAACACCAGAACCTTGCACCCGTTCCCTCGGTTTAACCTCCCCATCCCTTCTCTTTCTCTCGCTCTCTCTCTGTCTCTCTTTCCCCACCATCCCAAAATCCTGTTGCACACTCTGGGTCTCAGCTTGGTGCTGGGCAGGGAGGTACGTACCACTGCTAACAGCAGCTTTCACCCGGCTCTCTCAGAAGGAAAACAGTGTCCGCAATGAAAGGAATTACAACAGTGTTGGCAGGGTTTGAGCTATAGGGAGAGGCTGAATAGTCTGGGGCTATTTCCCCTGTAGCGTAGGAGGCCGGGGTGTGGGGGTTTGACCTCATACAGAGGTTTATAAACACATGTATAACATAACACAGTGAGAGGGAGTGTGGCTGATTCGCCACCTAGTTCAGTTGTAAGGGAGCCAGGACGACTTCAGCTCCCGAAATGACAGGTAAATGCGTTGAAAATGAAAGGGGGCGCTTCTCAATCGGAGTATCCCCGGGCGGAGGACAACCCTCTGAGGAGAGAGAGAGAGAGATTACCTCTGAACATGACAGAGCTGCACTGACACTACCCTCAACGCAGACTCGACTGCTTTGAGCGGTGAGATAACTTTGTCAGTACCTAAACGTGGGCTGGCGAGGCATTGGTGGGAGGGGGTTGGTTGGTAGAACTGAACACACTCGTAAACACACACACACCCAAAACAATTCAACGTGTCGCGCCTAAACATGTCAGCGTTTCTTGATGGCTTGGGAGCTAAGTGTATCTTAAGCAAGGGGTAAGAGTGAGAGGCGGTTTGGTGCGTGTGTGAGGGAGAGAGCTGGGAATGTGTTGTGGGTGATGTTTGAGATGGCTTTAAACACGGCTCTGGAGGGCGTGTGTGTGTGTGTGTAATGTGAGAGGCTCCGTTTTTAATGCTTTCGACATCCTCATGCGAACAGAACAGCCCAAGAGAGAGAGAGGAGAGGAGAGAGAGAGACACACACACACACACTCATACGGAGACACACACACACGGGCAGGAGGCTACGGGCGCTGTGTCTAACAAAACGCACCAAAGGTGTTCCAGAGAGAGAGAGAGAGAGAACAGCACCCTCGCTCAACCTTGTGCCTATTTTGAAGTTTTTTTTTTGGCGGAGGTTTCATGCGGATGAGAGTGAACTCTTGTTTATTAACCTCCTTCGCGGAAGGCTGTAATTTTTTTTCCACGGAAAGAGCAAGCCAGTCAGTTTGTGTGACGGGTTCAGAGGGTCTCTCTCTCTCTCTCTCTCTCAGTCTGTCTGTTACTGGGAGGGTTTTCCGTGTTTTCTAGGACAGCGTTCTGGCGTGCTTGTGAGACCATCCCCGATAGGATGTAACAGAGAGAAACATTCAAAAACCGGCTACCGGAGAGGAAGTGACACCATCCGAGGCTTAAAAAGGACACAATCTTTTTTTTTCCTTCCGTAATTGTGTTTTTATTTGGTTAGAGAGAGAAACTGGCGTTCGGAAAATAAGACAGGAGCTGGAGAGCGGTCTGTGGTGTGAGAGAGAGAGAGACGCGGAAAGAGGAATATCGACATACACGGAAATATAGCGGGACATCAAGGGAGATCAGGAGTGGAATTTATAAAAAAAAAATCTACCACCCTACTCTACCCCCCTCCAACACACACCCACAAGAAAAAGGCCCCCTCCGGGGAAGAGTCGGAATTTGGCGAGGATTGATGTTGAACAGAATGGGAACCACGGCACCCCTATGGATCACTTGGTGTTTATTCACACTTGGAGCTGGACAAAACGGTAGGAAGCGATTTCACTCACCCACACACAAACGTACAGACAAAACTTTTTTTTTCCCCCAGCAGCGGCCTGACTCCGAGGTAACGGAGTGAATGTTTCATTAATTCTCAGTGCGTGCGGTATGAACGCGGGGTCCAGTCTACCTTCGGTTTTATCAGCTTGTCAGTCTGGGATAAATTGTACCGCATGAAAACGACCGGATCGGTTTCTGTTCCCACTCCCCTGAGTGGCAGATGTGGAATTTGGCGGGTGTTTAAAACACATCTGGATTAAATAAAAAGCAAGGGTTTTTTTCGCATGTTTCAAAGAACAACAGATTTAGCAAAGAACATAAGGATTGAGACGGGCTGTTTTACCTTTGCTTAACCAAATTCCATCGACAAGGTTCTGGAACAGCACCCCCCAACCTCCCCCCCCCAACCCCGGCCGACGGTTATAGGTGAAAGAACCAGCTCGGAGAGAGGGGGTACAGGTCTGTCTGGGAGAGGAAGCAATGCAACTGAGCAGGATTGCGTTAATGGGATTGGGAGACCAAGTCTCTACACTCTGAATCTGGCCCTGTCCCTGTGCTCCTTATTTCCCCCACGCAAACACACAGAGGTATAACTGGTGAATTCCAGCTGCAAGTTCGGCAGCAGAGATTCCCCGCTCCCGGTTACCGAGCCGGCTCCCCCCGCAGTCCGGACCCCTGTCTGGAAGGTGTTTGCTCGGGTTTTGTGTGTGTGTGTGTGTGTGTAGTGGTGGTGGTGGTCGTGGGGGAGCGGTGGTTGGGGGTGTAGTGTTGCCAGGGATCGCTGCCCCTTGGATCCCTGGCCTTCCGAAAGGGTTTCCTGCAGATATAGTCCTGTCCGGGGTGATGGTGCCTGAGCCCGGCTCCGGACCTCCCCACTCCCGGAGGTTAGCGGTGGGGTATTGAGCTCTAGGATTGAGCGCAGGCACCGAGCGCCTTCTCCCGGCGGCGCCTTCCCGCACTGCTCTCAATCCTGGTGCAGCAGCGCCCCTTCCGAGCCCGCCCGCAGCAGGGGCTTTCACCGGGACAGAGTAACCCATCCCGCTCCCTGACCCGGTTAACCCGGATAGAGTACCACCACCCACCAACACCACCCCCCCCGACTACGGCTAATTGGGTTCGGGGTACCCCCCATGACCCGGTTAACCAGGTTAGTGTACCCCCGATTCCGGGCTTAACAGGAACTCGGTAGACCACGTCCCTGGTTAACCGAGACAGAGTAACTCCTTGCTCCGCGTTTACTCGGGACAGTGAGTATCCAACGGATTCGCGTTTAACCGGGACAGTGAGTACCCCCTGGTCGGGGTTTAACCTGGACATTGAGTACCCCCTGGTCCGGGTTTAACCGGGACAGTGAGTACCCCCGGTCCAGGTTTAACCGGGACAGGGAGTAACCTCCTGATCCGGGTTTAACCGGGAAATTAATACCCCCTAATCCGGGTTTAACCCGGACAGTGAGTATCCCCCTGATCCGCGTTTAACCGGGACAATTAATACCCCCTAATCCGGGTTTAACCGGGAC
>JAHRHZ010000145.1:5814310-5882881 GCA_024137785.1 Ginglymostoma cirratum | reverse complement strand
GGGAAATGCGGGACACCCGGTGGAGGGCGTTCTCGACCACTGTGGGGGGGGAAGTTGCGGTCCTTGAAGAATGAGGACATTTGAGACGTACGGGAGTGGAATGTCTCATCCTGGGAGCAGATGCGGCGGAGGTGAAGGAATTCGGAATAGGGGATGGCATTTTTGCAGGAAGGTGGGTGGGAGGAGGTGTAACTTTGTTACTATATCCGTGTTACAGAATAGTCATATAACCGGTGGGAAGCCATCCTATCTCATTCAGCCCTTGTCCGCAACCACCAAATTACCTCCCACTCCCTTTTGAAAACCTTTATCCTATTCTTTGTCCGAGAAGGAGCTACTGTGCTTGGCAGAGCGTTCCAGGTCATGTCAACTTGCCGTGTAATTCCCTTTCCTCATCTCTCTGTCATTAATTATGATCGACTTGGAGTGCATTGGCGCCCGGTCCTGCAGCTTTTTAAACTGTAATCTCTGTGTTTTCTTTCCAATAAACTCCTCTCTGAAATGTTTTCATTTCCGTGTTCCCAAAGCAACGTCCTTTTCTTCGCTGTAATGAATCTAGCAGCACAGGGAATGAACTTGCTGCTCGAGTGAGCAGCAACAGAAAAACCGTTTAAAGTGGGATTTCTCCAGCTTCGCCCGTCTGGCTGGATCCGAAAGGTCCCGCGCTCCTCCGCCCCCTGATTTATTTTGTTTGTGGAGTCGAAGCATGTGACCTCGGTGTGAAACCATCATGCGATGGGAAAGCTTCTTAAAATGTTAAAAGAAAAGTGAATGCAGAATAATTCCCCAGGCTACTTAACTCTTCTAGTCACCACTGCAAACCACTGACCTCTCCTCTAGCCCCTTCCCTCACTGTAGCGTTGATGTCACTCCCTCCAGCAACTTCGGATCCCAAGTTCCACACTTTTCCACTACTTTGTCTGACTCTCTCTCCCTTTGGGCTCGATCCCCACCTATCCTTTACTCCGTACTCCCCTCCCCCCACCCCACCTTTTGTATTAAAATAAATGATTTTCCTAGCTGCCATCTGTTCCAAGGAAGGGTCACCGGACCCGAAAACGTTCACTCTGATCTCTCTTCACACATTTCCTTTATAGGTGGCTCAGTGTTTAGCACTGCTGCCTCACTGCGCTGGGGATCCAGATTCGATTCTGCCCTCGGGCAACTGTCTGTGTGGACTTTGCATATTCTCCCTGCGTCAGTGTGGATTTCCTTTGGGCGCTCTGGTTTCCTCCCACAGTCCAAAGGATGTGCCGGTTAGGCGCATTGGCTACGCTAAATTGTCCCATAGTGTCCAGATTATGTGGGGTGGGGATGCTCTGAGGGTCAGTGTGGACTTATTGGGCCAAAGGGCCTGTTTCCACACCATAGGGATTATATGAAAGCTTCTTCTATTCCATGCTTAGCTTTTCCAGCAACTTCTATTTTTGTTGGGGTCCCAAGCTCTGGCATTCCCTGCATCTCCTAACACGTTAGTGGTGCTGTATTTCCTCCCTTTCCAGCAGGCCTCTGTCACTTGTTGTCAGCCTCAGTAACTTTCCACACAATGACTTCTTCTGTCCAGAACACCCCTCAGGAGCCATCTGAAATCACTTCATTGAATCTCTACAGTGGAGGGAAGCAGGCCATTCAACTCATCGGATCCATACTGACCCTTCCAACAGCATTCCATCCAGCCCCAGCCCCTAACCTATCCCTGTATTTCCCATAGCTAACCTGCACATCCCTCAACACTACGGGTAATTTAGCACAGTCAATCCACCTAGCCTGCACATCCTTGGACTGCAGGAGGAAACCTATGCAGACACGGGGAGAATGTGCAAACTCCACACAGACGAGGGTGCTATTGAACCCAGATCCCTGGCGCCTTGAGGCAGCAGTGCTAACCACTGAGCCACCAGGCGATCCTTGTATCATTATTTTCCACAACCAGTTCAGTGTTGTCATGGCTGGTGGGATTTGAACCGAGGCCTTCTAGTTCGGAGGTGGGACACTACCACTGCGCCCACAGGTCGGCTATTGTGAAATTTTCCGTCCCAGTTATAGGCCGGGCTGAACCAAGGAAAAGTTATGCAAACCTGTTACGGTGAATTCCTGGGGAGTGAAAAACATGCGCAGGATGGGGCCTAACACAGCGGTCATTAAAAAGACAATTTGGCCTCCACATATTTAACAAAGCTGAGGAGGTTGGGAGGGTAGCAGGACGTGCTTATGCCGAGATACTTCTTTTTAAAACTCACTGACATGCAGAGACTGCAGAAACTAAGACTGCTCTGCTTAAAACCCAGAAAGGAAGTTTATTCGGTGCATTCAAAATGACGAGGCATTTTGATACTGCATTGAGGAAAAAAACTGTGTACCGATACAAGGGTTAGACCAACTGACAAAGAACTGGGGAATTGTGAGGAGTTATTGTTTACACAATGCATTGCCATGATCTGGAGCGCATTGCCATGATCTGGGGCACATTGCCTGAGGGGGCCGGTGGAAGCAACTTCCATTGTAATAGTCATGAGATAAATACTTGGAAAGGAGACATTTCCATGTAGGGGGAAAAAGAAACAGGGCAATTGGAAGAATTAGGGGGTAGCAATTTCGCAGAACCTAGACAGAGAGGATGGGCTAAATGGCCTCACTTTGCACTGGAAGGTCTGAAGAGTGTCCCGCAACATGGATAGCTCTTGGTTGTTCCTTCCACACTCAGGAATGACAGAGAAGGAGTAGTCACAGAGGTGCTTGTGCCTGTGCTGTGTCTGAGCTCTGAGTGGTATCTCCGGTACCTGGTGGACTTTTTGTAGAACAGCAGAGGCCCTTTGAGGAGATTCTAAACAGATGAGATTTCCAGACGTGGAAAACCGCTCCGTCGCATGACACAGATGAGATGCCCTCGGAATACGTTTTTTAAAAATTACGACTGACATTTTGATTAATCTTAAATTCAACCCGACGACTTCATTTGCAATATGCATATATAAACCGTCATAAATCATTCTTAATGTGACGCTAGCTTCCCTTCTGTCATTCAGCTTCTGTACACAGTTCCAAGGGAGAGACTCCCTTGCCCTTTGCTTTGAGTGTGAGTCGGCAAACGGAAATGGGAAAAACAGAAAGGTTTGCATTTAGGTGGCACCTTTCCCAACCTCAAAAGTTGGTGGTGAGGTGGGGGTTCTCAAAAGTGTTTCACAGCCACATTTTTTTGCAGTGAAGTTACAGGAGCTGTGGAATGCAGTTTGCTCTTCCTGCCGTTGGGTGCTGGGGAAAAACATTATGCCCCTCCCTCCTGGTCCTGACTGAAGTCAGCACTGAGGACCAGGAATTGTTCCTAATGCAAGAATCAGACCTGGCAAGCAAATGTGGATTCCAATAAATTCGAGGCTTGGGGAAACCTGGCCGGTGGTGGTGGTGGTATCTAACCAGTTGAGGCCAACAGGACGAGGGGTAGAGGGGGTAGATGGGGAAGGAATATGTCTGATCCGAGCACTTGATGGGCAAAGAAGAGAGTGGGGGCTTTAATACAACAACTGAAGAGCAAGGGAAAGGGGGGAATACTCCCAGTCTATCCAATTTGTTTTTAATTTCAAAAATATACTGTATTCATAAAAAATAGTCATATAGCACGCTTACAGACCCTTAGGTCCAACTTGTCCATGCCGACCAGACATCCCAATCTAACCTCCTCCCATGTGCCAGCATTTGGCCCATATCCCTCTAAACCCTTCCTATTCATGCACCCATCCAGATACCTTTTAAATGTTGTAATTGTACCAGCCTCCACCACTTCCTCTGGCAGCTCGTCCCATACACACTCTACCCTCTGCAAGTAAAAGTCACCCCTCAGGTCCTTTTTAAATCTTTGCAACAAAAACAAAGTTGCTGGAAAGTCTCAGCAGGTCTGGCGGCATCAGTGGAGGAGAAAACAGAATTAACGTTTTGGGTCTGGTGACCCTTCTGGTGACAGAAGGGTCTGAGGAAGGGTCACCGGACCCGAAACGTTAGCTCTGTTTTCTCCTCCACAGATGCTGCCAGAGCTGCGGAGCTTTTCCAGCAACTTTGTTTTTGTTCCTGATTTACAACACCCGCAGTTCTTTTGGCTTTTTCTTTTTAAATCTTTGCCCTCTCGCCTTAAACCTCTGCCCTGCAGTTTTGGACTCTGCCACCAAGGGAAAAGACCCTGGCAATTCACCCTATCCATGCCCCTCATGATTTTATAAACCTCCAGAAGGTCACCCCCTCAGCCTCCCACGCTCCAGGGAAGACTACCCCAGCCTATTCAGCCTCTCCCTGTCAGAAATGCAGTAGCATATCAAGGAAACAAACAAACATTGAAGTTTGGCTCTATTAAAACAAAGCTAAAGGCATCTTTTTCTGATGAAGGGTTTAGGCCCGAAACGTCAAGTTTTCCTGCTCCTATGATGCTGCTTGACCTGCTGTGTTCATCCAGCCCCATGCTTGTTATCTCGGATTCTCCAGCATCTGCAGTACCTTTTATCTCTAAAGGCATCTCTTGCTGGTACAAGTAAGAGCTTGGGCATTTGAAGCACTGAGTGGAGTCCGATAACCGAACAGGACTCCCAGACTATCCGGTAGGATGGGGACGGGATTCTATTTCAGCCAATTATGAGGCACTTGGAGAAGAGAGGAGTTGATCTAATCTAGTCAATGTGGAAACAATGTGAGTGGGCTTTAGTCTAGTGGTTTGTGGGAGGGGTGTTACTATCAACTCTAGTCTTTTCATGCAACTTGGTGCCTTTATCTTCAATGTCTGTTAAAGCTCCTGTGAAACGCTTCAGCACGATGCTCAAGGCCCAATTTAAATCGTATTTTATAGAGTCACCGTAGGTTCGCCCCCAGGAGAACCGGTTCCTGATAGTGGCAGTGTGAGGCAGACCAAGGGAGCAGGGTCTCTGCGAGCAAATAAAAGAGCTGCTGGTGTCTGTCTTGTGTGAACTTTTGTCTATCCTGGTGCAAGCGACAGGCGAAGTAATCTCTCCATCAAGACAGCTCAGCGAGGACAGGAGGCCTTTCAGTGCTTAAAGGACGCTGTTTAGCACATAAATGTTTCCTGTCATCACTGGGTTGCTTTATCTCTTAAACTGATGCAGAGATAGCTGGTTTGCATTCAGCTAAAATACACAAACTTATCGCCATCATAAATAAAATGCTATCACGTCGATGCTGGAGATTAGGGAAACAATGCGTTTTTCAGCGAGACATTTCTTTTGAAATCTGTCGTTTTTTTAATTTTGCTTTTATGGAGGTTTCTTTTGTGTGTGTACTACCGAGATATGGGACTTACACATTTTCATCTTTCATGCTCAGTGCCAACATCCAGCACTGTCAAATCAGATACAGACCCGGTTTAAGGGCTGAAACGAAATAAAAACAGAAACCGTGAGAGTGTGGAAGCAGGCCATTCGGCCCATCGAGTGGAACGGGAGAACTTCATTGTGGTTTGTGGGACTGTGCAGTGTATGGACTGGCTGTTATGATTCTCGACATTAAAGCAGCGCTTCACTGACTGTTAGACACTGAGGCATACTGTTACAATGTGGTTCAATAAAGTGTGGATTTGCATTTCTAGCAGGGGTCTCATAGCTCCCAAAAGAGTTACATTTTTATTCAAATCTTCAATTTGCTAGTTATGAATTAGAGAAAGTAGGACTTTTCTTCTTAACATGGCCCATCAAGTAAACAGTGATCTTCCAAAGAGCTTCTTACC
Organism: Ginglymostoma cirratum; assembly: GCA_024137785.1. Taxonomy (NCBI): domain Eukaryota; kingdom Metazoa; phylum Chordata; class Chondrichthyes; order Orectolobiformes; family Ginglymostomatidae; genus Ginglymostoma; species Ginglymostoma cirratum. Next base: position 5,877,162 of record JAHRHZ010000145.1, on the reverse strand, counting down.
CAGATCATCCCCCCCCCCTCCACCACTACTCTATCCCTGTTTTTCCCATGATTAATCCACCTGGCCCGCACATCCCTGGAAACTATAGGCATTTCCCGTGGCCAATCCACCTAACCAGCGCATCTTTGGACTGTGGGAGGAAACTGGAGCAAACCCACGCAGACACGGGGACAATGTACAAACTCCACACAGACAGTAGCCCGAGGGTGGAAAGAGGCAGTAGTGTGAACCAGCTGAGCCACTCTACCACCCCAGATGCCAGTATATCTGACACACCTTCAAGACGGAAACATGTGATGCTGCTAGAGGCCAAAAAGTGCTTCAAAAGGATCATGTTTAATTTTTAACAAAACATGGTAGCAATTCAGGATATGGATGTAAATCTGTGTTTGTATTTTGACTTTTGATCTTTTAAATTTCAGAGTTGGTGGTCAGTGGGCATTATGGAATGTAAAGTTATTCTCTTTGTCTGAATCGCGGACACCTGAAGTGATATACTATTCCACATTTGACAGCAAGAATAGCACCCAGTCATAACTAAGTTTTTCAGCCCAGTAAAACAGCTTAATGAGAGGCTACGTGTGTGTGTGTGTGTGTGCGCGCGCGCGTGCGCGTGTCTGTGTGTGTCTGTGTGTATGTGTGTGGATGTATTTGTGTGTACGCACCCATCTATATTTGCTCCTGTCTTTGTGTGTCTGTGTTTAGGTATCTGTGTGCATCTAGGTGTGTGCGTGCATCTATGTGTCTAATATGTGTGTACCTGTGTGTCCATCTGTGTTCATATGTCTCATACGTATATTTGCATGTGTGTGGATGTCAGTCTATATGTGTCTGTGTGTCTGCCTGTCTCTCCATGGGAGTATGTCTGTGTGGGAATGTGTTGCATGTGTACGTGTATCCATCTGTGTGTCTGTCTTGTGCCTGTGTTTGTATGTGTGTTTATTGTGTGTCTATATCTGTGTCTCTGTCTGCGTTTGTGTGAGTCTCTGTTTTGTCTGTCTGTGTCTCTGTTTCTGTCTTTGTGTGTGTGTGAATGTCCGCCTACGTGTGTCTGTGCCTCTGTTAAAACTGTGTGTATGTGTTGGTGTCTGTCAATGTCTGCATGTGTGGAGGCTGAGGGGTAGGATTGGAATTTCCAGGAATTGAAGATCCAGCTGACCACTGGGTACAAACCCACAAGTCCGAGCTGCGTGAATAATGCCTGTTTTTTTATTTCGTTTAAACGCCTTTGTTTATCACTTTGAAAAATAATTGAGCTGGAACAAAGACTGACCCGCAAAGGGAGGCGGGAAGGCCTGCTGGCTTTCTGATTGGTGTAGACAGGAGATGGGCATGTGGAATAGCTGTCAACAGGAATGTGGGAGTAGACAGTAAATGTGATAGTCAGTGGTCATTCAATCAAACTCCTGAGAATAGGACCAACCAGAGCTGTGCCAGTGAGTGCATGTCCTGAGGGTGGTTTGCATTGGTTTCTGCCCCGACATAGCTAAAGAGTTTTAGGAAGAGCAAGTGCTCTTCAGAGGAGAAACTACCCTCAACTGATGTGTAGAGTCGAGTGGCAAAATTCTACTAGGTGGTGGATGATGGGGTGTGGAGGAGGTGAGGAAGGTTTAGAAAATTGAAGGCTGGTCCTAGTCATACAGCACAGAAACAGGCCCCTTTGTCACAACTTGTCAATGTTGACCAGCTTTCTTGAACCGAAAGTCCCATTTGCGCCTGTGTTTGGCCCTTAGCCGTCTTAAACCTTTGTGGAAATGAGAGGCGGTTTCGGGCACTTTACTGGAGTAAGGAGATCTCCAAGAGGTGAAAGTTAAAATAATAAAAGACGACTGAGCTTGTCATGCCACTGTCCTTCTGTGTGTAAACTTGGCATAATGTCTTGTAGGACCGCCGTTGCTGAGGCAACGAGCCCTTTAAGGAACACAGGAGGGTGACCTTTATGCAGGCTGCAGGAAGACTGCTAATGAATAATGAGGTGTTAACATTGACACAGGCAGAGACCCTGACTGCAAGGATTAGTGTTTGCAAAAGGTGAACGTGAGGCCCTGTTCAGCTTGGACCGCACTTTAAAAGGAAAATCTGTTGGTTTCTGAGTAGAAGGCTCAGTGGAAATATTCAGCCTTGGCTTTTTATCCCTTCCGAGGTGGTTTCCAGAAAGAGATATGTTTTTCTGCCTTCTTCGGTTGCAGGAAAATTGACCCCTCTCCCCTTCCTCGGTTCGTAGTCACTCACTGGTTTCTGTAGATCTCAGATTCCTGTACATTGCTGGTTCCAATGACAGTGTGGTCTGTGTGTCAGTCTCCTGCATTAGCCACCCGTCCTTTGTGAAGTCATGACACTGAAAGAGTCCTTTTGGCCAATAGTGGCTCCTTGAATGAGCTTTGCCCATTTCACTAGCCTTGTCTTCCACATTTTGACGTTATTTCCTGATCAAAAGTGCAATCCTACCTGTACAAAAGGCCCACCATTACCAACCTCAGAGCACCAAGCAGAGTGAAGTACTTTTAAAGGGCAGTCATGCCAGAAGCACCGCCTCAGGTGCTCACTGGCAATGCCAATGCAGAGATGCCAGTGGATGGAGAGGGGGTATTATGAACTCCCAACTCTTGGCTCCTGTTGTTGGAACAGGAGAGGCTTTCAACATTCCCACACTGATGCCACACTACCCAACAGTTCTGTCTGTAAAATCTCACTGGCCACGTGTCATCTGTGACGACAATGCTACCAGCTTGCATTTTACATTATGGTGCCTGTAATGTCACGCTGAACCCCATCTGAGGTTGTCACTGGTTGTGTTAAATCATGGGGCTGTTAAATCCGTGGGCCAACATCAATATTTGTAGAGTCGCATTTCAAGGCAAGCATGTCTTCCCCACCGACAGTTACTGTTCTTCCTGTTTCAGGAGAGGCACAATGTGGGGAACGTTTAAATGCAGGAGAAGCAGGTTACATCACCTCGCCTGGATACCCACAGGACTACATGGCGCACCAGATGTGTGAATGGGTCATCTATGCCCCTGAGAGCCACCAGAAGATCCTGCTGAACTTTAACCCGCATTTTGAACTTGAAAAACACGACTGCAGGTAGGAGTTCACAAACTTTACCAATGTGGAGTGTGTGTGTGTGTGTGTGTGTGTGTCTGTCTGTCTGTGTGAGTGTGTGTGTCTGCATGTGTGTGTTGTGTGTGCGTCTGCGTTTGTCTGTGTGTGTGTGTCTGCGTGTGTGTGTGTGTGTGCATGATTCTATAACATCATCTGGCTGATCTGCCCCCAGCTTCAGCCCCTCATTGTTCCCAATTCAATATTTCAAAAGCCTCTCTATCTCCTCATTCAGTGATCTAGTCTCCACAGCTCTCAGGTACAGAATTCCAGACGTTCACTACCCTCTGAAAGAAAAGAAAATTCATCTGCTTCTCAGTTTTAATTGAGAGTCCTTCTATTCTGTCACTATGTCCCCCTAGTTTGAGATTACTGCACTAGTGGAAACATCTTCTCAACATCTAATCTGCCGAGCCTCCTCGCAAACGTTCTTATTTCAATAAGATGACCCTTCATTCTTCTAAGCTGTAATAGCCATTATTAGTAAGTCATCCCAGACATCAGGTTGGTGAATCACCATTGTAAATATATCTTTTCTTAAATACAGGGATCGAAACTCCAGGTGCAGCCTCAACAAAATCCTGAACAGTTGTAATAAGACTTCCATATTTTTAAATGCCAAATACCTAGCATTTGCTTTCTTAATTACTTGCTGCACCTGCATGCTAACCTTTTCTGTTTCATGCATAATAAGATCTAGGTCTCTCTACACTGTACTTTTTTGGAGTGTTGTTCCAAACATTTACTACAGTCATAGAGCCACAGAGTTGTAGAGTCATACAGCACCGAAACAGATACTTCGGCTGTACTCGACCATGTCAACCAGGTTTCCGAAACTGAACGAGTCTCATATGCCTCTGTTTGGCCCATATTCCCCTAAACCTTTCCTATCATGTACCGTCCAAATGTATTTTATATATTGCAATTGTATCTGCCTTCACCACCTCCTCTGGCAGCTCGTTTCATATATGCACCAGAGGAGGTGTGAAAAAGTTACCCCTCAGGTCCCTTTTGAATCTTTCCCCCCTTCACCTTAAACCCAAACCCTCTATGTAATTCATAATCTGATCAAGCAGAGTCAGTGTGGCTCCATGAAGAAGAAGTCATACCTGACAAATTTACTCGAATTCTTTGAGGGGATAACAAGCAGGAGGGATTAAAGGGGAAACAGTGGATCGAACATTTGGATTTCCAGAAGGTGTTCATTAAGTTTCCACACATTAGACTACTTAATAAGAAAGAGCCTATGGTGTACACTTAGTATATTAATATGGATAGAAGATTGGTCAACTTAGAGGACAGAGAGTTGGGATAAAGGGGGTATTTTCAAGATGGCAACCTATAGCTAGTGGAGTGCCACAGTGTTGGGGCCACATTTATTTATAATTTATATTAATGACTTGGATGAGGGATGTGAATGTACCATTGCTAAGTTTTGTGAATGATAGATAAATAGATGTGAAGCAAGCAGTGTGAATGACACGAAGACTATGGAGAGGGATAAAGACAGGTTAAACATATGGGCAAAAAAAACAAACAGATGTACCTTAGAGATATATTCCCTTATAAGTATTGATCTCATTCACCTCCTATTTCTCATTGCTCTGTAACTAAACATCCTTTGGTATCTTGCTTTTGTGTGTCAGAAACAGCAGCTCAACATGACCCAGGTATGGCATCTTAGCCCCATGTACTGGGTATATTTGTGGTGCAGTAAGGTATACTTAAAGATCTCTCAGTGAAGACAAAACTGTACTTTCTGTTAGGCTTTTCTTGCAATAAATTTCAAATGGCCTTCTTCGATTTGCCTTCACTGTACCTTTAGTGTAGTCTGAAAGGGCTTCACAGGACTGATTATGAAACAAAATTTGAGACTGAGTTACCTGACAAGCTATCAGGGCAGACGATCAAGCAGTTTGGTCAAAGAGGTGCATTTTAAGGCACATTGTACAGGTGGATAGAGAGAGGCAGAGAGATTTAGGGATGGAATCCTGCAGCTTGATAGCCCAGCAGCTGAAGGCACAGCCACCAATCTGACAGCGATTAAAACCAGGGAAGAATAAGAAGCTAGAATCGGAGGAGTGCAGAAATCTCAGGGGTACGGGGCTTCGAGCGGCCAGTGGAAATTACAGAGACAGAGCTGGCTGCAAACATGGAGGCATTTGAAAGCATCTGTGAAAGTGGCAGTGGTTGAATTGGTAACACACTTTAGCTAAGAGATCCTGTGTTCAAGTGCCACTCCATAGTCACTGAGTCACACAGCATGGAAACAGACCCTTCAGTCCAACCAGTCCATGCCAACCGTGTTCCCAAACTAGTCCCATTTGGCCCACATCCCTCTAAACCTTTGCTATTCATGTATCTATCCAAACGTCTTTTAAAAGTTGTAACTGTACCTGCATCCACCACTTCCTCAGGCAGTTCATTCCACACACAAACCCGGATCAGTGTTGGAGTTACAATTATTTATGTTTTGTATTAGTGGCGTTGATGAAGGGATCATCATTGTGTTTTCAGCAAATTTGGGTACAAGGATAGGTGTAAAGTAAATAGGCTGAGAGGAGAAGTCTGCAAAGGGATACAAACAGCTTACCATTAGGGGGAAGAGATGGCCTGGTGGTATTACCACTAGATTATTAATGCTGAGAACCAGGTTCAAATCCTGCCATGGTAGCTGGTGGAATTTGAATTCAGTAAAGGTTTGGAATTAAGAGCCCAACAATGACCATGAAATCATGGTTGAATCCATCTGGTTCATTATTACCCGGTCTGGCCTACATGTGACTCCAGACCCAGAGCTTGAATGTTTGATGCTTCAGTGTATTGATGAGGGAGTGCTGCACTGCAGGAGGTGCTGACTTTCCAAAGAGATGTTAAAGTGAGGCTCCGTCGACCTATTCAAGTGAATGTAAACAGCCCCATGACAGTATTTTGAGGAAGAACAAGAGAAGTTATCCTTGGAGTCCTGGCTGATTGCTATCCCTCAATTGACACAATCACACAAAATAAAACAGATCTCCTGGTTGTTCCCACATTGCTTGGTGCATCCATAGTGAAGAGAACACTGGTAGAATGTGGAAGGTAGTCTGTGACACTGTCAGAACTGAAATAGAAGCAGGAGACTTTCCAACTGGAGGGTAGGCTGAACTGGGAATCAATGGATGTCAACAAGCAGAGAGGTGGATTTGTAATTGGGAGCCAGTGTGAGCTAGAAAAAAGGGAAGCTGAGGCTTGGAAGAGCTGACACTTCTGATGGGTGGTGGAGGGATGTGTGGGGACAGTACACTCACCACCCTCAGTGTGAACAAGTTACCTCTCATATCCTTTTACAATCTTTCCTCTCTCACCGTAAACCTATGTCCTGTAGTTTTGGACTCCCCTCCCCTGTGAAATCGCCCTATCCGTGCCCCCCGTGATTTTATAAACCTCTATAAAAGGTCACCCCTCAGCCTCCGATGCTCCAGGGAAAAACGGGCCAGTGTATTCAGTCTCTCCCAAAAGCTCAAACTCTCCAACCCCGGCAACACGCTTGTAAATCTTTTCTTTGCTCTCTGCAGTCGAACAACATCCTTCCAAAAGAAGGGAGATCAGAATTGTGCACGGTATATTCAAAGCGGCCTCACCAGTTTTCGCTGGTTACGGTAACAATTTTTTTCATCCCCGTTCTGCCATGTAATGAGGTTTACGCCAGGACTCTGCTCACTCTTCAGTGTGGCTAATTCATTGCAAAGCTCTGTCGTTCCCGTCCCAACTCGCAACCCCAGCCCCATCCATGTGATCTTTCTACGCCAGCCGCAGACATGCACGCAGACACTTGGTCAGAGTTAAATAGGGGAAGCAGTTCAATGCTGGATGCAACATAAGCTTCATGTTTCTGAAACATTACGGCTGGACAATGCTATGGCGGTGGTGAAAGAAAGGTGCCGGATGAAAGGAACCTTGCTTGTTAAGACATGAGAAACTCATCTACGTTTGATCTTTGAAGTTGGGTGGGGTCTTCGATAATCTACCTGACAGATCCTACATTTTAGCATCTCATCATGGAAAGACAGCACCCCCAGCAGTGCAGCCCTCCCTCGGTTCTGCACTGGCAGTGTCAGCGGCAACTTCTGTGCTCTCATCCCTTCAGCGTGCCTTAAGTCCACAATCCTACGACTCAGGGGCTAAGTGCGCCAACTGAGCTAACACCAGCTGCACTGCCTGGGCTATGGAATAACAAAACCCGATTGGTCTCAAAACCAGGCGAGCAATGAGTCCAGCTGGGGTGACTGTCCTTGATCCATCTCCACCCCAGTGACTTGAGAAGGCATTGATCTATCAGGGGAGGAAGTCAAATTGCAGCCCAGACAAGTGCGTACACTGACACTGACCTGTGCCACAAAATAAGCAATAGGCCAGTTTGGGGTTGAAAGAAGATGGATTTGGTGTGTGAGAGAAATGCTATTGAGCTCATTCATCACCCAGAATTGACTGGTGAGTATAACTAGGGGAAGTGGCAGGGTGGTAGGGTGGCTCAGTGGTTAGCATTGCTGCCTCACAGTGCCAGGGATCTGGGTTTGATTCCACCCTCAGGTGACTGTCTGTGTGGAGTTTGCACATTGTCTGTGTGGGTTTCCTCCCATGGTCACAAAGATATGCATGTTAGGTGGGTTGGCTATGGGAAATGAGTTTTTTGGTGTTCCAAAGTGCTGATCTCTCTGAGATAAGCATTTTCCCATGCATGCATGGGAAATGCAGGGTTACAGTGTAGGGGATGGGTCTGCGTTGTCTGCTCTTTGGGGGGTTGACATGGACTCAATGGGCCAAAAGGCCTGCTTCACCCTCTAAGGATTTCTCACTGTGTTCAAAAATGTTGTGTACACACTGGGTTAAAAGTTTGATGTGTCAGAACCCGAGTGACCAACAGTGAAGTCACTGATAGCAGGAACTGCAGATGCTGGAGAATCCGAGATAACAAGGTGGGGTTAAAATTGTTTCAGAGGTAGCTGGGGTTTTTCTGAAGAAGGATCTACGCCCAAAACATCAGCCTTCCTGCTCCTCTGACACTACTTGGCCCGCTGTGTTCATCCAACTCTACACCTTGTTATCTCAGTTAAGTCACTGCGTTGACTTTGCTGCCCCCTGCTGGTTGGAATGGAGAATTACACCTCAGGTACCCTGTAATCGCAGGACCATGATGTGGAGATGCTGGTGTTGGACTCGGGTGTGCCAAGTCAAAAATCACATGACACCAGGTCGTAGTCCAACAGGTTTATTTGAAAACGCAAGCTTTCTGAGCTCTGCTCCTTCCTCAGACGTAGTGTGAGAGAGAGGGATAAGACACAGAATCTACAAGCAGAAAGGTAACATCCCTGAAACTGGCCGCCTCTTGTTGAAACTTTAATCAGTTGGGAAGGAGACTCCCGACTGAAATGCAAAATCCAGATTTCTCTCAAGTCATTGTCCTGAGATAATTAAAGGTTTTATAATGGAAGCAAGAGGTGACACCTCAGGTCAGACAATGCATTTTAGGTGTGAGGTCTTACTTAGAATCTGTCTATGATTCAAACAGGGGTCAGGTATTTCTCAAGCAAAACAGAATGTATCTGCAACTACACAACCATCTTGAAATAATTCATATGTGTGTGTCTGTATATGTGCATGCATGTGTCGTGTGTGTGTGTGTGAGGAAGGGAGAGAGTGTGTGTGCTTAAGAGAGTGTGAGTGTGTGTGTGTGTGAGAGCAAGTCTGTGTAAGTGTGCGAGTGTGTGTATATGGGCATGTTTGAGTGAGAGACAGTGGGTGTGTATGTGTGCGTGTGAGTGTGTGTGTGTGTGTGTGTGTGTACAGTGTGGTGGGGTTACATGTAGTGCAACATGAACCCAAGATCACGATTGAGGCCATCCTCATGGGTATGGAACTTGGCTATCAACCTCTGCTCGGCGATTTTGTGTTGTTGTGTATTTCGAGGTCCACCTTGGAGAATGCTTACCCAAAGATCGGAGGCTGAATGTCCTTGACCGCTGAAGTATTCCCCACTAGGAGGGAACATCACTGTCTAGAGATTGTAGCGCGGTGCCCATTCATCTGTTGTTGTAGCTTCTGCATGGTCTCGCCAATATACCAGGCCTCGGGGCATCCTTGCCTGCAGAGTACGAGGTAGACCCTCAATATTAGTCGAATCACATGACTACCTGCCGTGCACATGGTGGGTGGTATTCCCACGTGTGATGGTAGTGTCCATGTCGACGATCTGACATGTCTCGCAGAGGTTACCATGGCAGGGTTGTGTGGTGTTGTGGTCGATGTTGTCCCGAAGGCTGGGTAGTTTGCTGCAAACAATGTTCTGGTTAAGGTTTGGTAGTTGTTTGAAGGCGAGAAGTGGAGGTGTGGGGAAGATCTTAGCCAGGTGCTCATCATCGCTGATAATGTGTTGAAGGCTGTGAAGAACATGGCATAGTTTCTCCGCTCCCGGGAAGTACTGGACGATGAAGGTAACCCTAGCGGTCGTTTCTCATGTCTGCCTTCTGAGGTGGTCTTTACGGTTTTTCACTGTGGCATGACAGAATTTGCAATCAATGAGCTGAGCATCGTATCCTGTTCTTATGAGGGCGTGCTTCAACACCTCCAGGTGAACAGACCCTGTGTACGCACAGGGCTTGTCTGTAGGGGATGGCTGTTTTAGTATGGTTAGGGTACGAGCTGGACAAGTGCCCTCATAGCAGCAGGATACAATGCTCAACTTATCAATCGCCAGTTCCAACGTGCCACAGCGAAAAACCGTAATGACCTCCTCATAAGACCGATGCGAGATATGACTGATAGGGGACCCTTCGTCGTCCAGTACTTCCCGGGAGCGGAGAAACTGCGTCACGCTCTTCGCAGTCTTCGACATATTATTGACGATGATAAACACCTCACCGTGACCTTCCCCACACCTCCACTTCTGACCTTCAAACAACCACCAAACCTTAAACAGACCATTGTTCGCAGCAATCTACCCAGCCTTCAGGGCAACATTGACCACAATACCACACAACCCTGCTATGATAACCTCTGCGAGACATGTCAGATCACCAACAAGGATACTACCATCCCACATGGGAACACCACCCACTAAGTGCATGGCAGATACTCATGTGACTTGACCAATGTTGTCAATCTCATACGATGCAGGCAAGGATGCCCCGAGGCAAGGTATATTGGCGAGGCCATGCAGATGCTACGACAACAGATGAATAGATACTGTGCAATGATCTCTGGACAGGGATGTTCCATTCCAGTTGGGGAACACTTCAGCGGTCAAGGACGTTCAGCCTCCGACCTTTGGGTAAGCATTCTCCAAGGTGGACTTTGAGATACACAACAACGCAAAATCGCCGAGCAGAGGCTGATAGCCAAGTTCCAGAAGTATGAGGACGACCCTCTCTCTCACACACACACTCCCTCTCATACACTCACAAAAACATGCACACACACTCATTCATGCACATACACTCCCTCTCACCCACAGAGCCTCAAAAATACACACACACAGACACACATAGACACAGACACGTACATACACAGTCAAAGACACACGTATGAATTAATTCAAGATGTTATTGTAATTGTAGATACATTTTGCTCAAAAAAACTGACTCCAGTTTAAAACATAGACAGATTCTAAGCAAGGCCTCACACTTAAAATGCATTGTCTGACCTGAGATGTCACCTCTTGTATACATTGATAAAACCTTTAATTAACTCAGGACAATGACTTGACAGGAATCAGGATTTTGCATTTCAATCTGTAGCCTACTTCCCAACTGATTAAAGCTTCAACAAGAGGAGGCCAGTTTCAGCGTTGTTACCTTTCTGTTTATAAATTTCGTGTCTTATACCCTCTCTCTCATACTACGCCTGAGGGAGGAGTAGAGCTCCGAAAGCGTGCGTTTTCAAAGAAATCTGTTGGACTATGACCCGGTTTTGTGTGATTTTTCACCTTGTTCATCCCAGGACCAGACAGCAACGGACTCCAGTGTCCCCAAAAATTGCCATCCTCACTACGAAGGAAAGCAATTGCATTTTCACAGCACCTTTCATGACCCTCACCGACCGCTCATCAAGTTTTTTTTGAAGTGTCGTGATGTAGGAAACCACAGCAGCCAATTCACATCTGCTCCCCACAAACGACAATCGTGGTAACGACCAGATACTCGATGTCTGTGGTGGTTTGGGGATAGTTATTGGCCAGGACACTGAGGAGGACCTCCCTCCTCATCCTCATAATAGTGCCACTGAATGTTTTGATGCATGCTTCTGAAGGCAGTCGATGCCTCTGTTTAACGTCTCATCCAAAAGGTGGCACCTCTGACAATGCAGCACACCCCCAGCGCAAACTGCTGTCCCATTTTGTAAATCTGTTTCCTTTATACTTCCACATCGCTTAATACTCTTCAAAATGCCCCCCCAAAAAAGTATTGCTGTTTGTACAAAAACACACTGGGGACTCAACTCCATATGTAGTGAAGCTTTACCTGGATTTGCTTTTTAAGAGGATTACTTGAATTCTACGGTTGCTTTCCCTTTTGCGGGAGACTCCTGTACAGGGGGGTATACAGTTCCCCTATCTGCCATGTCAACTCTTATGTACAGCTAAGAATTTGTTTGAAGTGCCCTCCTGCCTCTTAAGTAAACAGGCAGTGAACAGTTCACCTGTGTCATATTCACTCTAGAGATAACAAGGTGTAGAACTGGATGAACACAGCAGGCCGAGCAGCATCTGAGGAGCAGGAAGGCTGATGTTCCGGGCCTAGACCCTTCTTCAGCTTTGCTGCTCCTCTGATGCTGCTTGGCCTGCTGTGTTCATCCAGCCCTCCACCTTATTATCTCAGATTCTCCAGCATCTGCAGTTCCTACTATCTCTGAATCATATTCACTCAATTTTTTTTCCAGAACACAGGCAGAAGCGTTGCTTAATAGAAGTCTCAAATTATGAAAAAGTTCAATAGGGTAGGTGTTGAGAAAATGTTGCCACTTGTGGGGGAATCTAAAACTAAGGGCCATAAATATGAGATAGTCTGGTCTCTCCTCGATATAGGAATGATGTTGTTAAACTTGAAGGGGAGCAGAACAGATTTGCAGGGATGTTGCCAAGTTTGGAGGGCTTGAGCCACAGGAAGAGGCTAAATAGGCTGGGGCTATTTTCCCTGGATCGTCAGAGGCTGAGGGGTGACCTTACAGAGGTTTACAAAATCATGAGGGGCATGGATACGGGGTATAGCCAAATCTTTTTCCCAGGGCAAGGAAGTCCAAAACGAGAGGGCATAGGCTTAAGGTGACGGGGAGAAATCTAAAAGGGACCTAAGAGGCAACCTTTTCACGCAGAGATTGTTGCGTGTATGGAGTGAGCTGCCAGGGGAAACGGTGGAGGCTGGTACAATTACAACATTCAAAAGGCATCCGGATGGGTACGTGAAAAAGAAGGGCTTAGAGGGATAAGGGCCAAATGCTGGCAAATGGCACTATATTAATTTAGGATATCTGGTCAGCATGGGCTAATTGTACTGGAGGGTCTGTTTCCATGCTGTATAACTCTATGACCAATAAACCAATTGCAGAAAAAAACTTCTTCATATAGAGACAGTAGGAACTGCCGATGCTGAAGAATCTGAGTTAACAAGGTGTAGAGCTGGACGAGCACAGCAGGCCAAGCAGCATCAGAGGAGCAGGAAGGCTGACGTTTCGGGTCTGGACCCTTCTTCAGAAAATGCAGAAAATTTCTGAAGAAGGGTTCAGACCCGAAATGTTAGTTTTCCTCTGATGCTGCCTGGCCCGCTGTGTTCATCCAGCTCTACGCCTTGTTATCTCTCTTCTTCATATAGAGTTTGTTTAAAATTGGAACTTGTTGCCGCACGGAGTAGTTGTTATGGATAGTGTAGGCGACTTTAAAGGGAAACTAGCCAAGTTTTTTTCTATGTTTTCATGGGGTACAGACATCGCTAGATGGGCCTGCTTTTACTGCCCTTTCCTCAATGCCTTTGAGAACGAGCCATTTTCTTGAAATGCTGCACTCCTGGGGGTGTAGTGATGTTACAAAGGGAGTTTAAGGGTTTTAACCAACTGATAATGAAGCAAGGGTGCATAGTTTCGAGATGGTGAGTGGCTTGGAAGCAAAGGTGCAGGTGATATTCCCAAGTACCTGTTGCCCTTGTCATAGAGATTGTGGGTTTTAGAAGGTGCCGTTGAAGGGCCCTTGGTGAATTTCTGCACTGAATCTTGTCAATGGGACAAAGTGCAGCTACTGAACATCTGTCATGAAGGGAATCAGTGTTGGAGGCGGTGGATCAGTTACCAGTTAAGTGGGTGGCCTTGTTCCAGATGATGTCAAGCTTCCTGAGTGTAGTTGGAACTAGACACATCCAGGCAAATGGGGAATATTCCATTACACTCCTGGCTTGTGCATTTGACTCTGGGGGGGTCAGGATGTGAGTTACTTGCTGCAGGATTCCCAGCTTCTGGCATGCTGTTTTCGCCACAGTTGGTCCAGTTCAGTGTCTTATTAAGGGTAACCTCCAGGATATTGACAGTGGGGATTCCATATTGGTGATGTCATTGCATGTCAAGGGATGGTGGTTGCATTCTCTCTTGTTGGAGATGGTCTTTGCCTGGTGTTACACAAATGCCAGACAATGTTACTTGCCACATATCAAGCCAACCCCGGGTGTGTCCAGGTCTGGCTACATGTAGAGTCATTGAGTCTTAGAGTTGTATAGCATGGAAACAGACCCTTCAGTCTAACATGTCCATGCTGACCAGATATCCTAAATTAATACAGTCCCACTTGCCAGCATTTGGCCCATATCCCTCTAAACCCTTCATAGTTAAATACCATCCAGATGTCTTTTAAATGTTATAATTGTACCAGCCTCCACCATTTCCTCTGACAGCCCATTCCATACACGCACCATGCTCTGTGAAAATGTTGCCCCTTAGATCCATTTTAAATCTTTCCCCTCTCACCTTAAACCTATGCCCTCTAGTTTTGGACTCCCCTGCCCTTGGAAAAAGACCTTGGTTATTCACACTATCCAGTGTGAATTGTAAACTTCTGTAAGGTCACTCCCTCAGCTTCCGATGCTGCAGGGAAAACAGCCCTCGTCTATTCAGCCTCTCCCTATAGCTCAAACCCTCCGACTCTGGCAACATCTTTGTAAATCTTCTCTGCACCCTTTCAAATGCAGTATCTGAAGAGTTGCAACATTTTGAACATTGTGCAATCATTATCAAACATTCTCACTTCAGAGTTTACAAGGGATGCAATGCACAAAGAGATATGCTAACATGATTGGATAAATTAATTTGGAAGGGAGCTTATAAGAACATAAGAATGAGGAGCAGGAGTGGGCAGTTCAGCCCACCTAATACAACTATAACTAATCTCAGAGATAAAAGGTACATTTTCTGATGAAGGGTTTAGGCCCGAAACGTCAAGTTTTCCTGCTCCTATGATGCTGCTTGACCTGCTGTGTTCATCCAGCCCCATGCTTGTTATAACTAATCTCATCTTGGCCTCAACTCTACTTTCCTGCCTGCTCCCCATAACCCTTCAAACAGTTACTGATTAAACATCTGACTGTCTCCTCCTTGAATTTTCTCAATGTCCTGGCATCCACTGCATTCTGAGGTAGTGAAATCTACAGATTCACAACCCTTTGAGAGATGTAATTTCTTCTCAACTCTGCTTTAAATCTGTTAAATCATGTACGGCGTAAACTGAAGACAGAAGTTTTGGGCTGAATATCCTGTTACTGTGCTGCAAATTCGATGACTTGAGTCAATATTGGGTGACTAACCTTGTGGGGAATGCCCACAAGAATGGGTGGAATATTAAAAGCACACTGCAGCTTTGGGGCCTCGTGATTCAGACTTCCTGTTGCTGAATGTATTTGAAGATGTTGTTAATCATATTCTGAGTTTATCCGGATCCGCCACGCACCCCCTCTCTAAATAAGTATGAATGTTCAGAATCATTCAGAATTTGGAGATGGGAGTGTGGAATAGCTGGTGGGGGTGGGGATGGGGGGAAAAGGAATGACATCAATGATCTGCTCTTCTGGAAAGGAATGGGCCCTTCAGGGATGGTGTGGTGGCTCAGTGGTTAGCACTGCTGCCTTACAGTGCCAGGGACCCGGGTTTGATTCCAGCCTCAGGTGACTGTGTGGAGTTTGCATGTTCTCCCCATGCCTGTGTGGGTTTTCTCTGGATGTTCTGGCTTCTTCCAAGAGTGCAAAGATGTACAGATTAGGTGGGATGACCATGCTAAGTTGCCCATAGAGTGCAGGCTAGGTGGATTACCCAAGGGAAAGGATGGAGGTGCTCAGTCTGGGTGGGATGCTCTTCGGAGGGCTGGTGTGGACTGAATGTCTTGCTTCCATACTGAAGGGATTCCATAATTCTTTATTGAGTGAAAGGATAGTCAGCTTCTCTGGTGGGATAACAGTGTTGGTGTGATGTATTTGTGCTTAAAAATAGCCTTTCACAACTTGAGTTTATTATATTATAATGCCTTTACTATAAGTGTCTGCCATGAGCCATTTAGAGAAACATTGGGTCAGGTTTTAGAGATGACCACTCTGTAGCTGCGGTCCCAAGCAGCTGAAGGCGCACCATCGCTGTTGGAGGGAAGGAAATTACGGGTGCGCAAGGTTTTGGAATTGTAGACAAGGAGCATTCTCTGAAAATTGTTGGGCTGTGGGGGATTCTCTTGGGGAGAACAGCCAGGGAGCCAATCAACTCCAAGGCTGGGCAAAAAATGGAACAAAGCCTGAATCTGAAATACAATACATTTACTGGGTAGTGCTGACAGGATACTCTGACAAGTGTTTGTCAGGAGGTGATGGCCCAGTAGTATTATCGCTAAACCATTAATCCAGAGACTGAGGTAATCTTCTGGGGACCTGGGTTCAAATCCTGTCATGGTAGGTGGTGGAATTTGAATTCAAATATTTTTTAAAAATCTGGAATGAAGAGACTAATGCTGATCATTGGGGGAAAACCCATGTGGTTCACTCATGTGCTTCAGGGAAGGAAATCTGTCATCCTTACCTGGTCTGGCCTACATGTGACTCTAGACCCACAGCAATATGGCTGAGTCTCAGCAATTAGGGATGGGCAATAAATGTTGGCATAGTCAGTGATGCCTACACCCACCTGAATGAATAAACGTATCAGCACATGGGCTGTTGGTGTGCATTGGAGGAAAAGGGAGATTAATATTACCCAGGTTTACCCTCATCCCCTTCCCCTTAACAAAGCTGCGGACTCCTACTGGTGATGTGTTACCATGGAAATTCTCCCCCAGGTGTTCCCCACATGGGGGAAAGTAAGGCAAAGCAATACTTGCATTCCTCTGGTCCCTTTCATGGCCTCAGGATGTCACAAAGAGCCTGACATCTCATCAAAGAATATTGAAATGCAGCCACTCTCACCATGTTGGAAATTGTGGCGGCCAATTTGTGCACAGAAAGTTCCCACAATCAACAATGTGACAGTGACCAGGTAGTCTAATCCTTGTGATGCTGGCTGAGGGGTGAATATTGGTGAGGACACTCAGAGAGCTCTCCCATGCTTCTAGGAAAGAGCACCAGTGGATCTTTTGTGTCTATCTGAGAGGAAAGCTTCTGAACAGATTTAAGAACAGCTTCTTCCCCGCTGTTATCAGGCTTACGAATGGACCTCTCGTATATTAGAGTTGATCTTTCTCTGCATCTTCTCTGTAGCTGTAACACTATATTCTGCATTCTATTCTATTACCCTGACGTACTAATGTAAGGTATAGTTTGTCTGGTTAGCACGCAATACAATACTTTTCCACCGTATCGCGGTACATGGGATAATAATAAATCAACTCAAACGAACACTGCCTGTGCAGCAAAATATTTTCAGCCAGGATTCTCTGCTCCAGTCTTTGGAAACAGGAGTTGAGCCTGCAACTTTGAGTTGCAGAAGTAAGTCTGCACACATGTATCTGCCCCACCAGATACATGATCCTTGGCAACGTTGCGTTGCTAAGGTATTCCACAATGGAGGGGCCATAGTTGCCAGGCCCAATCCTGTCTTTCTCTGACCCGCTTCCGCTGAGCATTAATCTAGGCCACTTGATCACCAGTCCAGTGACATTACTGTTATGACCATTGGCATTTTGCTCCATTTGACTTGGTGTGCTCTCCTTGGCTTTTCTTCAGGTATGACTACATTGAAATCCGTGATGGAGACAGGGAGAGTGCGGATCTGCTGGGCAAACACTGCGGGAACATTGCCCCATCATCCATCATCTCCTCAGGTTCTGCGCTCTATATCAAATTTGTGTCGGACTATGCGCACCAAGGAGCAGGATTCTCACTGCGTTACGAGATCTTCAGGACAGGTTAGTCTGTCGTCCTTCTCAGGCTAGTGAGATTGTGAGATTGTCATATATGAACATCCCTACGAAGATGACATTTGTTCTGCCCAGGCCCAGAAGCACTTTGTAGCAGATGGCATTTTAAACGAGCAAAATTCGAAAGTTAAGATGTGTAATAGAGAGCCCAAAGGCAGCATTATTTCATTCTGTGGCATTCATTCAGGGGATATGGGTGCTGCAGGCTAGGTCCAGAATTTATTGTACATCCCTAATTCCCCAGAGGGCAGTTAACAGTCAACCACATTGATATGGATATGGGGTCATATGTAGGCCAGACCAGGTAAGGAGAAGAAGGCTTCCTTCCCGAATGGGCATCCATGATCCACAGTTTTTTAACAATCTTTGATAGTGGTTACATTGGTAACCATTAGGCTCGCTTTTTATTCAAAACTTACTTTTTAAAATTGAGTTCGAATTTCTCCATCTGCTGCGGTAGTTCTGGAACCCATGTCCCCGTCGCATTAGCCCAGGGATCTGGTTTTGTAGCCCAGTGACAAGGCATCAGATATACACAGATATACGCTCTCAGCCATTTGATAGCATGAAACACAAAGGCCTAAGTTCAAGGTCCGTTCCAGGGCTTGAACACAAACTTAAAGTCGACACTGCCACGCAGTTTTGAGGGAATTTCAGGTGAGCTGAAAAACTGAGTTCCTGCCTGCCCGGATGCACGTGAAAGGTCCACAGTGTTATTTTAAAGAAGAGCAGGCTGGTTCTCCTCATGTCCTGGACAGTATCAAGCCATCAATTAGCATCGCAGCAAATTACTCGTTGTGACGTTGCTCTTTGTGGGAGCTTGCTGTGCACACGTCGGCTGCATTGCGGCAAAGATTGACTGCAAATGTACTTTATTGGCTGTGAAATACTTTGAGGTGGTCATGCAAAGCATTATTCAAAGTCAAGCCTTTCCAGCCTTTAAATAGGGGCAGGAAAGGCCTTCCTCTGTGAGAGTGAAATGGCAAATGATACTTGCATAAGCCTAAGAGAGAATTCTCACCATTGGGCACACGATGCCTTTTGTGGGACCAGTACCCTCGGGTGGCCAATTTTGATTTGGAGATGTCACCGTATGACCTCTGACTTGAAGCCTCACCCACCCCCTGCCATTGGTCCACCTTTTGAACAGTCTGTCTTCCCGCAGCCAATGGGAAAGGGGAGCAGGCTTCTCGTTACCCAATTGGATTGAACTTGACTTTCCCCGTGCGCCAACTGCCTCGCCCGAAGCATCCGTGCCATTTTCGCCATTAGTAAGTCAGTACGTCGAGATGAAATGAAGGAAAAACACGTCTTTCGTGGCATACGACTTTAGTGCCGGGAGATTATTCTTCAATTCTGCTGTGGGCAGTCCCGCAGATTCGTAACCTGACTGTGGGAGGCAGGGAGTGGAGCGGGAGGTGGGGTATGACACATTTGGGTCAAGAGAAGGAGCAGATTTGGGGCTTTGGGAGAGATAGTTGGCTGAACAGACCTTTGGAACACTCAGTTTATTGTTCTCTTGTTGTCAGAGGCAAAAACAAACTGAAGCGGCCTTGAGGTTTTACAGAGGTCTGGACTTTACTGGTTGGTTTGTTTAATGTTTGATCAGGAGCCAAGAATTAAGCTGCTGTTTATTTAGCAGTGGAGCTGAGATCTTACGAGGCAGATGATTCGTCAGCCACCCCACCTCGGGCTTTCTCCTGTCGCAGCTTCTCGTGTTTACACTCTGCACGCAGCCTGCTGCCAGGAACCATGAGTTGCTGCCAATTTTCTAAACTCTCCTCTTGCGCCCTGTTCCGTGCTAAAAGAACCCCTGCAAAAAAAAATGAAGGTGAGAGTGAGGGAGAGATGGAGACTGAGAGATGGAAAAGCAGGTAGAGTGCGTGAAAGACATTGGGCGGGGGAGACAAAAAGACTGCAGCAGGCACACGTGGAGAGTCGAAGATGTGAGAAAGGCAGAGTTTGGGCAATAGAGACAGAAAGATGGAGACAAACGTATATTGAGACATATTCATAGGAAAAGGCAGTGGAGAGAGAGAGGTAGAGATCGATATGGAGAGACACTGAGACAAGCTGGGGAGAGTTCGCACTTCAATCTTGAGACACCTTGAATGTTGTTTGCATGTTTCAAGCATGATCCATGTTTCAATTTATTCCAATTTGTGATAGGGAGTGATTATGTGTACGTCCAACTGTTCTCTCAGTCTTCTATGCTTGTCACTTGGGGGTTCATTATAACCCTAGACTATTAATCCAGAAGCCCTGGTAATGTTTCGGTGACCTGGGTTCGAATCCTGCCAGGGCAGATGGTTCGAATTGAATTCAATAAATATCTCGAATTATGAGTCTGCTGACGACCATGAAACTATTGTCAATTGTCAGGAAAAGCCCACCTGGTTCACTAATGTCCTTAAGGGAAGGAAACTGCCATCCTTACCTGGTCTGGCCTACATGAGACTCCAGACCTAAAGCAATGTGATTGACGATGGGCAATAAATGATGACCTGGCAAGTGCCACCCACATCCCGTGAATGAATTTAAAAAAACACAGACATACGTGAGATATATAGAATCCCTGCAGCGTGGAAGCAGGCCATTCGGCCCATTGAATCCACACCAATCCTCCAAACAGCATCCTACTCAGACCCACCTCCTCCACCCTATGCCTGTAAACCTAGATTTCCCACAGCTAACCCACCTAGTCTGCACATCCTGGATGCTATGGACAATTTAGCACAGCCAATCCACCCACTTGCACATCTTTGGACTGTGGGAGGAGACCGGAGCGCTTGGAAGAAACTCACACAGACACGGGGACAACGTGCAAGCTCCACCCAGATGGTGGCCCAAGGGTGGAATCGAACTGGGTCCCTGCTGCTGTGAGGTAGCCATGCTAAGGTTATCTCACAGAAACAAGGCTAATCCAACCTTGACTCACACCAAGTCCTGCTCATTTAGCCTCCTTGTGCTCGCTGAATGATATCCCGGTCCAGTATATGTCTCAAATTTAATTCTCCAGCTAAATTCCTTCCTCTTTCTGTCATCTCTCAAGCTCTACAACCCCCTGAGGTCTCTGTGTTCCTCAAAATCGGGCACCATGTGCATTCCTAATTTCCAATGCTCCACCAATGGCTGTCATGCCCAGCCTAAACTCTTAAATTCCATACCCTAAACCTCTCTCTCTAGGGCTCTATGTTTCTCTCCTGATGTTAGACCTCATATGAGCCTAACCCTCCAAACAAGACTTTGATCACCTGTTCCAATACCTCCTTAAGTAACTCTGTCAAATTTGGTCCGACAATACTCTTCTGAAGAGCTTTCTGGTACTTTGTTGCATTAAAAATGCCAACTAAATTTCTGGCTTGGTCCGCATCCAGGACAAACACGCTTTCCCATCAAGGGACGGCAGAAGTGAATCAGTCGCAGGAATGTTGACTGATTTTGCCCTGCTGCCACTCCCTACCCTCCTTGTTGGAACCCCTGGATTCAGGGGAGGTGTGCCGTGGTGGTACCGTCACTGGACTGGTGATCTGGGAGGACCAGGCCAACGCTGTGGAGCATGGGTTTGAATCACACCAGGGCAAATGGTGAAGTTTAAACTCTATACAAAAAAGAAATCTGGTCTTAAAAAGCTAGCCAAAAGACCACCATGCAACTGGCATTGTAAAAACCCATTTGGTTTAATAATGTCCTTTATGGAAGGAAGTCAGCCCTCCTTACCTGGCCTGCCCTCCATATAAGCTATTACTGTAGACTTTACCCATTTCAGCAACACAATCCTATTGCACAGTAAACTCAACAAGGCCAGACATGGTTATGGGCCTAGATTATGGTAATCCAATGCAATGTGAAGAGACCAAGCCAATAGCTGTTGGGAAAACTGATTTAATGTCCTCTACGCTCAGTGGCAGTTTGACCTTGTATGAGGACTAGGACATTTACTAAAGCTGATGGGGGGAGGAGAGACACGCACAGTGTCATCTGGTCTAGTTGCCTCATTGCCTTACCTTCTTTGCAGGGTCCGACGATTGCTCCAAGAACTTTACTGCCCCCAGTGGCACGATTGAGTCTCCCAAGTTCCCTGACAAGTACCCGCACAATCTGTACTGCACTTACATCATTCAGGCACCACCCAGGTCAGAGGTGACCCTCACCATGCTGACCTTCGACCTGGAATATGACCCCCTGCAGATCGCACCAACAGACTGCAGATACGACCGTCTCGACGTCTGGGATGGTCTTCCGGAAGGTAAGGATTGCCATGGGGATTTGCAAGGTCAACAGCCAGTTTGGAGCACTTGTGTTCCTTTATCCAAAGCTTCTTTGATTTCTTCTATTAAGTATTTCACTTTTAAGTTTTTGCAGCGACCAAATTTGACCTAATAACCCCAGTGTTTATTTCACAACTGAACGCTTTTCCAAGATTTTAAGTTGGAGATTGGATTGGACAGGCATGTATACCATTTATCAAGGAAGGAAGCGTACACCAATGCATGTGATAGTCCAGTACCTTTGGAAGTGGATATGAAGACATGGTGCAGGGAGAGTGTGCCTACCGGACTCCTGATACAGATGCTGTCTCTTTGTCCAATAGGTTTCCTGGCAATGAAACATTGGTGCGACCAATCTCACACAAAACTGCTGGAGTGCAGGGAGGGTGGAGGGCAAGTTGTGGACCTTCTTGCGGGTCTTGTTCTGGGTCTTTCCAAGGTGCATGGTACCCATAGGTCAGAGGAGTGGACAGCAGGAGACCTAGCTGCCTGCCTCTATCCCAAAGTCTTCTGTGCATCTTGGTGGCCCAGGGACACATGAGACCTGCTCTGATGGACGTGTATACACTTCAGGTTATTGTAGACATCAAGGACTGTGCTATTACGTAAATTTATTAGGTTTATTTGTGACCGTGATCTTTATTAGTTGTGGCTGTTTAAAAAAGGGAGCTTATTTATTTGTTTTTTTAATGAATGGTACTGGGCGACCTCACTGATGTTCTTCATATAAAGGTAACAAACCTTTTGGGTGGGTTAAATGCGTGACATCCAGGGAGGCCCAGTCAATACAAAGACCAGCCAAGGAAACCAAACAGATAGCAAAAACATGGTTACTTTAATTCTTTGGCTATAAGTAGCCATGGATTATCTCAGGGTCAAGCCCAAACTCTGGCTGAAAGATTGGTGCCAATGATTGAACTCTCCAGGAGGATTCCACCTGTGACTTTCTGTTCAAGTTTCAGTATATTGTTGGCACATGTTAACTTTTAGACAAGGTTTCAAATTGGAGGAACAATGTCTCACAGAAACTGTTCCAACTTCAAGCTCCTCTGCCTGTTTTCTCGTTGGTCCCCAGTGAGCCCACTGATTGGACGCTACTGTGGTTCCAAGATCCCGGCGGTGATCCGTTCCGATACCGGGATCATGTCACTCACCTTCCACACAGATATGGCCGTGGCTAAAGATGGATTCTCTGCCGTGTACAACATCACAGCGAAAGACACCGTGGACTGTAAGTATGGAATTGGAAGCTGCTCAGAGCATGGGCTATCCATAGGGATTTCAGGATTGACCTATCACCTTTAGGATTTAAGTCAAATTCACATGAACCGGGATGATAAGGACCCCCTCACAAAATCGGCATCCTGAGGGATACCAATGAGGTCCAACCCAATGACAGTCCCATCAACTTTTCTGGTCCATTGTGGGAACTTAGTTATTGCCTCACTCAGCTCACCGCATCCCTTAATACTTTTGGTTAACAACAACCTCTAAAATCTTAACAATTAGTCTAGCATCAGCTGCCATTTGCAGAAGACAATTCTGAAGCTGTGCCATGTCTTTCATTCCTGTGAAGGGTGGCTCTAATGTTTAGGCTGCGCCTCCTCGTCCTGCTCTCCAAATCAGCAGCGCTCGTTTGGTTCGTCCTTCTCAATTTGTTCTCCTTGAATGTTTTGAAGACTTTAATCAAATTACCCTTAAAGTGTGTAAATTCCAGGGAATACAGCCCTAACTGGTGTAATCTCTCCACGTAATTTTAACCCTTGGCATCCTGGTAACTTTCTGACGTGGACTTGGCTGACAGAGCTGCACTCTGGCACACGTGTTCCTCCTTAATCCGTCTCATTCCTTCTTTACCACTGCCAGCTATCTGAGGCGCTTCTGTATTTTCCCAATAGCTCCTCTCTATCCTTTGGGAATTTCCAGCTGCCATGTAGAAGTCCAACTTCGGCCACGCAACAGGTCAAAGGTTACACCACACTAATGTGATTCTCTTGTATTTCTAGCCTATCAGTGCAATAGTCCACTGGGCATGGAGTCTGGTCAGATTAGCAACATGCAGATCACTGCTTCATCCTCCTATACCTATGGAAACTGGGATGCGACCCAAGGGCGGCTCAATTACCAAGTCAATGGTTGGACACCGAATGAGGACACCATCAGGGAATGGATCCAGGTATGTCAAGAGTTTCAAACTAGGGTTACAGGGGGAATAAAAGGGAGGAAATTGGGAGCAGAGAAGAGGCATTGCAGATATGACGGGCCAAACAGCCTCCCTCAGCAAGCCTATCACACTGCTGTGTTTCTGTGAAGCTAGGAGCTGAATATTGTGCAGAATCGCATTTCAGCCTGTCGAACACATTACCAGTGCAGAAAAAGGCCATTCAGCCCATCGGTCTATGATGGTATTTTTGTGCCACATCTCCCACCCTATTTGACCTAAATCTATCAACATATCCTTCTCTTCCTTTCGTCATTACATGTTTGTCCAGTGCCCTACCAGCTGCTAACTGTCTATGAAACCTGTCGGCAAATTTCTCCTGTATTCCTCCCTGGCTGAAAGGGGCATCTCTGGAACTGCGGATGTTTGATGTATTATTCTGCTCCTGAATTAACATTGATCCACTTTCATTTGCTGGTGGTGCTCAGAGATGCTGGACGATGGATCCTGAACAAACTGACAATGGATTAATGGCAGCTTTTAACCTGAGTGAATGGTTTGGATGAATTCTCTGCTTATATTGATTTTACTGTCACTGCAATCTCCGCAGGCAAAGCACCAGGTAGACCAGATGGGTTCAGTTTCTCCCTGCTGTGCCTTTCGCCTCTAGAGTTTCCAATCCTACAAGATTGTCCCAAAGAGTATGGAATTTAAACATTTAAGACACTGCCACAAGTGATCCAGGAGAAATAGTGGGAGGAGCCAGGAGAGGAGCATTAAAAAAATTGTGATTTTTAATCGAAATTCTTTGAGCAGATAATAAAAAGTCTGGTTGTCATCAAATTGATGTGTAAGGGTGGTAGTTGGACTCCTATGGACAAATCCTCCTTGAATAATGTCCAACTAGAGTCAGAAACTCTATCCCTCCCTCCCTCTCTTACAGTCTCCAACAGCCTTGTCTGTTGAGGGTTACTTTGTCCTCATGGCTGGGGAGAAAGGCAGAAGGTTTGCACTAAGCAATGATGCTCATTCTGTGAGCCTGCAAGGGGCATGATGGGACGAATTGTCACCTTTCGCGTCATAACCATTCTGTGATTCTGTGAAAACCGGTGATCACCCCCAAGCATGCAGGCATGGGCAGCAGGTGTATGAAAATACCACCAACATCCACATCCTTCCACAGTCAGACACAATCCTGACCTGCAAATATACCGCAGCTACTTCACTGTCACTGCAAAATGCTGCAACTCCCTCCCAACAGCAATGTGTGTGAGTGTATGTGTGTTTTCATGTGTGCGTGTGTGTGTATGTATGTGCCTGTCTGTATATCCTGGTTGAGACCCGGATTATTAAGTCACTCTGCAGTTTTCTGAAGGCCTCGAGTCCTCGGCTTTTCAGGACCTGAGGTTTTTGGTTCATCTTCAAGGAATAACTTGCAAGGTTTCAATGCTGGTTAGCTTGTTCCATTGCAGAGAGCATCAATAAAATGATTCAGCATGTCTCCATTTGGATAAAGTGCAGGCCATTGAAAATATCACCCTTTCCCCCCTGAGCTTTGGACAGTAACACAACCCAACAATGTCAATTACCTTTGAAGAACAAAATGCCCAAATTAATTTGATTTGTGTGTAAATGTGTGTGTATCTTTTTTTGTTTTTGTGGTTTAATGTCTCAACCTCCTCTTGTCATTACAGGTGGATCTCGGGATATTGAAAATTGTGACCGGCATTGCCACCCAGGGGGCTATCTCTGTAGATACAGCCAAGATTTACTTTGTTAGCGCCTACAAGCTGGAAGTGAGCTCCAATGGAGAAGACTGGATGGTCTATCGACAAGGGAAGAACCACAAGGTAATGGCAGAGTGATTTATATTCAGCAGATCTGAACCTAGGCAGTAAGAGAAGTTGGGATGCTGACCAACCGTGAGGGGACAGGTTCGATTCCTCCATCGGGTGACAGTCTGTGTTGAGTTTGCATGTTCTCCCCGCGTGTGCGTGGGTTTCCTCCAGGTGCTCCGGTTTCCTCCCAGGTTGGGGCGGATTGGGCATGGGAAATTGCCCCACAGTGTCCAGGGATGTGCAGGCTAGCTGGATTAGCCATAAGAAATGCAGGGTTAAAGGGTAGGGAGATGGGTCTGGGTGGGATGCTGTTCGGAGGGTCAGTGTGGGCACAATGGGCTGAACAGCCTGCTTCCACACTGTAGGGGTTCTATAATGTTTTTTCACCCGAAACAACAGTGAATGGCGCGGAGCGCGTTAACGGGCTGTGTGGTTACGAAATCAAGTCTCAGCTGGAAGGTAGTAGTTTATTTAGAGATTCCCTGGATTCCCCATCTCTGCTGCGAACGCTGAACAAGATGGATCAAAATGGACGCTATTATCAGCCAAATATCAGGAACAGTGGCGTTGTTCTAAGCCAGGCTGGTTAGCGACTTGGAGCAGCTCCAATGTATCTGCTGTCCTGGTCCTTCTCGGCAGAGCCATGTGGCTTTCGAGGGCACTGACAAAAGAGCTTTGGTGAGTTGCTGCAGTGTATAGTGGAGTGGGTATATGATGAATGTAGTGGATGTGGTGCCAATCAAACGGGCTGTTTCGTCCTGGATGGTGTTCAGCTTCTTGAGTGTTGTTGGGGCTGCACCCATCCAGGCAAGTGGGGAGTATTCCATCACACTCCTGACTCATGCCTTGCAGATGGCGGACAGGCTTTGTCTTTGGGAAGTCGGGACGGAGTTAATTGCCACAGAGTTCCTAACCTCCGACTTCCTCTTGGATTTATAACTGTATTTATATGGCTGATGCAGTTAAGTTACTAGTAAGCCCCCACAATGGTAATGGTGAAGGATCCAGCAATGCTATTGAATATCAAAGAGAGATGGTTGGGTTTTCCCTAGTTGGAGATAATCATTGCCTAGCATTTTTGTGGTGTGAATGTCATTTGCCACTTATCAGTCGTGTTCCATTATGACCAGAGACAACAAATCATGGCCTAAAGTGAAAATGCATCATGGAACAAAAAAAATGAGCCAGTAAACAGAAGCGAGAAGTTTGTTAAAAGTTCTTTCTCACCGACCTCTTTGAGTAAAATGCTGATGACAGGACTTTCCCTTGGGTCTGAAGAATCCCAGATTATATTGCAACCATCAAAACCTAGCAGCAAAAGAAGGAATTAGAAACCAGAGCCGCTGATCTTTTGTCTAGACAAGATGGATTTCCTTGTACAAATATAGCTCAGTAAATAGTTTGAGGAATGTGAAATTTAGCACTTGCCTCTCTCTGTCTCACACATTCCCGCTTAAAGCATTAATCCTGTCAACATGTCAGTCACTCATTTACCTCTCCGCGCTATTTTCTGGGAGGCCCACGGATCGGCTCTGTGCCTCAGTGCTTGAGGGAATTCAGAAGTTGGCTGGGAGTTTGCGGTAGTGGTGGTGGATTGAGCTGGGAGTGGGGCGTGGGGTGGGGATTGAAGGAGTGAGAGGGGATAGTAGAGGTGGGGTGGGGGAAAATACCCTTCCAGGCTGTTGTTCAACGACAAGTCTCCGATCGCATAGCAGCAGCTCACTTCAGTTTGTGCTTTCTGCGGGTTTCTGAGGGAAACCTGCCGCTGTCAGCTGGAGACTTTGTGACGAGTGAAGCTTTTGCAGGATAAAAACAGCAACCACCAAGTACGGGTGACAGGGAAGGAGAATTTTTTTCATTTTCGTAGCACCACCCACCCCCTGCCCTGCCAGCGTGTCACTGAACAATTTACGGCCAGTGCAGTGTCTTTGTGATGTTGAGAAGTGTGGTGGGGCTGCGATTGTCTCCCAGAGACAGAAATGGAATGAAGATCCGACAATTTGATCCATCGATGATGGGGACACATTCGCAAGAACATGTGAGATAGGAATAGGGTTAAGCCATCGGGCATTTCGAACTGCCCCGCCTTTCAATGGTATGGCTGATGATCCACCCTACTGTCCTGTTCCATGTCACTTGATTCCTAACCTATCCAAGAGCCTAGTGCTCGCAGTCTTGAAAATAATTGATGACTGGGCACCCACAGCCCTTGGGGATAGAGAATTCCAAAGACTCAAAACCCTTTGAGTGAAGACATTTCTCCTCATCCCAGGTCAAACCACTTAACCTGAGACTAACTCTCTCAGGTTAAGTGGTTTGACCTGTTTACCTTGCTGCCCAACAAGGGGAAACAGAGTCACAGCATCCTACTCTGTCAAACGCCTGAAGAATTTTGTTCTGTTGAATGCGGTCAGCTCTAATTTTCTTTTCTAAATTCTTTGAGATATAGGACTGGCCACTCAACCTCTCTTCATAGGAACAAAGCTTTAATCTGTGCTCTTTAATCCATGATAACGTATTTCACCCAGTCCCGTAAACCCTCCTTTTATTGCAAAATGCAGTGAAAGAAACTCTCTAGGACCCTTACAACCCAAGTGAGAAGCAGTGATATTGATCGCTAGCACCTTATGGAGTCGTTTTACAGTCCAACCACATTGCATCCATTGGTTCCTCTCATCCACCAAGCTCGTTTCATGCTCAGGATCTCAGTGAATCTGTCCCTTTTACAAATCCATGTTGACTCTGTCCAGTCGTATAGTGATTGCCTCACTATCCTGTTACCAGTGTCAGTAATAATATGCAGTGAGCTCCCTGCAGCCGTTAAATTGATGAACTGGCTAAAATGATCACTGTCGTTACGCCCCGATATCAGCAAGCCGAGGCAGACTTTTGATCATTGAAGTGGAGGAGCGTAAAAGAATGAGAGGATAGAAAGTTTAAGATAAAGCAGGAGAATGAGAGAAGGAACTAAGGCCCTATCTCCCATGTGGCAATAACTAGAGACATTCCTTCCTCAACCGTGACTCCCAAAGCCGATTGACTGCTCATTCATCTCATTGCTGTTTATGAGATGGTATTGACATGGAGTAAGCATTTGGCCATCCAGAGACATTCAGTGTAATTGCCTTTGATGTGTTTCACGTGCATTTAGGAGTTATTAAAACAGAAATGTTATCTTTCTTACTCATCCAAAGCAATCCGCGGGAGTTAATTTAATATCTGTTTGGGAGAGATACGGGAATGTTGTTCAGTGAGGAGACTGCTGTACAAGAACCATCACAAAGCAAGAACGGAAAGCACTTTCCATCGTGACCTAGCTGGAAATCAGCCAAATGTCTTGGTGTAAACAGGAGCCCTGGGGAGGGCTTTTCAATCTGACCGATGCTCCCAGTTTTTCAGGTTTCTATTCCGCTTTCCTCCACAGAACAAAACCACTCTCCCCCCCCACCACGCCCCCACCCCTCACCACTAATGCCATGTGTTTGGTAATGCAGATTTCTGATCATCGAGGTCCTATATCACCCAGTTTAGGTCACTCAAGATTCGTTAAGCCTCACTGACTGTGATGTAGATCATGGGGTGCAATAACTTATTCAGGTAATCATTACCTGCGTGTAGATCCTGCCTGGGAGTGTTGTTAAAGTATTCCTCCGTGTGGGAGGAGCAACGCTATAACCAAAACTGTCTCTGACATTGGTAGATCAACACCATAGAGTCATCCACCATGGAAACAGACCCTTCGGTCCAACCAGTCCATGCCGACCATGTTCCCAAAATAAACTAGTCCCACCTGCCCGCTTCTGCCCCATATACCTCTAAACCTTTCCTACTCACCTACTTATCTAAATGTCTTTTAAACGTTGTAATTGTACCCACATCCACCACTTCCTCAGGAAGCTCATTCCACTTGCAAATCACCGTCTGTGTAAAAAAATTGCCCCCAGTCTTTTTTAAATCTCTCTCCTCTCACCTTAAAAATGTGCCCTTTACAGAAAAGACAACTACCATTAACTTTATCTACATTCCTCATTATTTTACAAGCTTCCATCAGGTCGCCTCTCATCCTCCTACACTCCAGTGAAAAAAGTTCCAGTCTGTCCAGCCTGTCCTTATAACTCAAACCGTCCATACCCAGCAACATCCTGGTAAATCTCTTCTGAAACCTCTCTCGCTTAATAATATCCTTCCTTTAACTGGGTGACCAGAACTGGACACAGTACTACAGAAGAGGCCTCACCAATGTCCTGTACAACCCCAAAATGATGTCCCACCTCCTATGCTCAAAGAAGTGAGCAATGAATGCAAGTGTGCTAAAAGACTTTTTGACCACCCTGTCTACATGTGATGCAAACTTCAAAGAATTATGTACCTGAACCCCTAGGTCCCTCTGTTCCACAACAGTATCCAAGCTCCTACTATTAATTGGATAAGCCCTACCCTTGTTTGTTGTACCTAAACGCAACACCTCGGAATTATCCAGATTGAACCCCATCTGCCATTTTTCAGCCATTGACCATTTGATCAAGATCCCTCTGTAATCTTAGTAAACCTTCTGCACTGTCTACTATGCCACCAATTTCGGTGTCATCTGCAAACTTACTAACCATGCCTTCTATATGCTTATCCAAATCATTTACATAAATGACAAACAAAAGGGGACCCAAAACTGATCCCTGTGGAACACCATCTTGTGCAATGTCTGGCAAGAATTCTAAAGGACTCTTGCGACCCAAGCACTGATATTGATCCCTGCAGCACCCACTACAGATATGAGCTAACTCAACCCTAAGCCCTCTCAGCTCTGGGTGACCTGGGAATGGGGATGAAGGGGAATGGCTGGGGTGGAGGGGGTAGGTGGTGTACCTGTGAGGCAAAGTGATGGCTTTGGGGGTGGAGGGTGGTGCAAGGAAAGCTGGATGGAGGGGAAATGTCACCTCTTCTCTGACAGAATGAATCAATCAAGGTTAATTCCACTCTCTTCCACTCGCATCTGTCACCCTGCAGGGAGGGAGAGGAAGTGTCTCTCATTTCCAAGTGGCCTTGAAGCTTGTTAATCTTTGTTTACATTGACTAGAGTGTAAAATTCCAATGCACTGCTGTATTGTTAAGAAGACTTTAAGATGTATTGGTAAAGCAATTTTCCATTCATTACAATTAAATTGAATGGAGAGAGTTGCAGTCCGTTCAGTAAATGGAAAAATATAGAATCCATAAACGATTCAAAATGAACTATCGAACGCTTAAATAAAAGGCAGGGAAGTGGATTTTAGACCACAGTCACATCAGACTTCAGAGAGTAAAGTGGGCTCTTGGTGTCAAATGGCCTACTCTTGTCCCTGTTTCTGATGACCTTAAGATCATATGACCTGTAGCAACCAGCTTGACATACAGATGCTGCTGGTTCGACAGAATGTTCCCAAGAGTCTAGCTGGTGGTGGTGTCGGCTGGGCCTGACGTGTCCTGACAGATGGTTCCATACCCATTCCCGTGAATGCAGCTGGTCTCTCAAGACTCTGTGAACCCGGTGTGACAACAGTGGGTTGCCAACTCCAGATGGGTGTATTTCTGGAGGACTTTTCACTTGACCTCCCACCTCAAAGTGCCTCCCCCTGTCTGTCTGTCTGTCGCTGTCTCTCTCTCTCTCTCTCCCCCGCTTACCCCTGCACCCACCCAATGCTGCTCCGATTGGATTATATGCTCCAGTCCACCCCTTACCATAACTAACCGGAAACATGGATAGGAACATCGGAACAGGGGGCAGCCACAAAAACAAATGGACAGGCACTGTGATGCCAGATAGTACTGACATCCAAATACAGTACATTAGGCCCCTATTCCCTCAATCGTTAACATTTTGCTTTGTAAGACTTGAAGGTAATGAAAAACGTATTTTATAGACTCTATGATTTATCTCCTGGATTTTTCCTCATGACAGCAACCAGACCATTCATCTTTAATTCCTGGCAACTCCATGACAATCCTGGAAGAGTTGCCAAGTGTTAGCCTTACAAAATGGCTGCCGTGTTTACTTACTTTTTACTGCAATCCCCTCAAGAAGTACTTGAGACAGCATGTCCAAACTGTTCTGTAAATATTAATGTTTCCTTTTGTTCAGGTCGGAATGTTTGGTTTGGTGCCCAGTGTCTTCTCCAAGTCGCTGACATTTCTCAGCCCAGAGGGAAAAATCAGTCAAAAAAATTAAGTAATATTTGGAAACAAACGTACTTGTCCTCCATTTTGAAGGATACAGGACAAATTGGACCAGCATATGTCTTTTGTTTCTTTCCTTCTGGGAAGCCTTGAAAGAAATCAATTCATTATGATCAGTGGGCACAAACCAATTTGAACTGAATTAAGTGGGAAACAACTGGAAGAGAGAGATCCAGAGGTCGCTAAGGAAATTGAGCGAAAATTAAATTGGATTGAGACGTCTGTGAGTTCCGGTTGGTGGGCTGTGGGTGGGGAGGTTGTGGTCTTTCACTTTGTGAAAAACAAAGACGTCTTTTTAGGAATAAGATCTGTACACAATGAATTGAAACATGGCTTTGAACCCGATGACAAAGAAAGAATCAGGCCAGGTGCCAAGTCAGCTTTCCGGCGTGTGACTTGTGATGTTTTATGAAAGTAAACTGGGGCAGCAAGGGACCTTCCGTGCATGAGGCTGGAAGGTTTCCTTCAGGACACAGTTTTCACTGACACCTCTTGGCTGTAGCAGGTGCTCTTGAAAAATAGGTCCCCATGGAAAATGTAATCCTTCCATGCAATGGAGCCAATTTGATAGCATATATGCTATATAAAACAGGCCCAGGATAGACAAGCAGGAGAGAGGCATTGAAATATTATGTGATTTAGCAGGATTGACATCGCTGAACCATCATTTGCAAATGCTCACCCTGCAGATTTTAAATTCAGAAATGCAAACAAAATATAAGTACATTGTCCAAACTTGAAATATTCAGCCCTGCTCTTCACCCTTCCATGGCTCACAGTAGGATCATACCGTGGTGTTCAATGAATTGAGGTCTGGATAATGAGATCAAGCCCTTTGAATAGGATTCCAGTTGCTAAGATTGTCCCTTTCAAATTGGACTCCAGATGGAGTGATCAACTTGCCAAGCCCTGACAAGTGGGACTTCCATTGTAATACAGGTCTCAGTGTTGACTGGAACCGCTGTTGGACATCCACCTTCTCTCTTTAGGTAGACTTCCCTGTGGTGACTCCATACCCCATCCCATCACACCCCAATCTATTTAAATTCATAATTGACTACCACATTCTTCTGAGATACTAATGGAGTTTAGACTTGAAAGGCACCAGAAACCAAACACCCAGCACAGAAGCAATCGAAGGTACAAGAGTTAGAACGTAGAACAGTACAGCACAGTACAGGCCCTACGGCCCACAATGTTGTGCCGACCTATTATCCTACTCTAAGGTCAAACTACCCTGCATACCCTACATTTTACTATCATCCATGTGCCTATCTAAGAGTCGCTTAAATTCCCTAATATATCTGAATCCACTGCCACTGCTGGCAGCGCATTCCACACGTCCACCACTCTCTGTATAAAGAACCTACCTCTGACAATTCCCCATACCTTCCTCCAATCACCTTAAAATTATGCCCCCTCGTAATAGTCATTTCCGCCCTGGGAAAAAGTCTCTGGCTATCCACTCTATCTATGCCTCTCATCATCTTGTACATCTCTATCAAGTCACCTCTCATCCTTCTTTGCTCCAATTAAAAAAACCCTAGCTCCCTCAATCTTTCCTCATAAGACCTGCCCTCCAGTGCAGGCAGCATCCTGGTAAATCTTCTTTGCACTCTCTCTAAAGCTTCCTCATCCTTCCTATCATGAGGCGACCAGAACTGAACACAATATTGCAAATGTGGTCTAACCAGGGTTTTATAGAGCTGCAGCATAACCTCACGGCTCTTAAATTCAATTCCCCTGCCAATGAAAGCAAACACACCATACGCCTTCTTTGCAACCCTATCAACTTGGGTAGCAACTTTGAGGGATCTATGGACGTGGACCTCAAGATCCCTCTGTTCCTCCACACTGCCAAGAATCCTGCCATTAACCCTGTATTCTCCATTCAAATTCGACCTTCCAAAATGAATCACTTCACACTTTTTTGGGTTGAATTCCATCTGCTACTTCTTTGCCCAGCTCTGCATCCTGTCAATGTCCTGTTGCAACCTACGACGGCCCTCCATACTGTCCACGACTCCACCAACCTTCGTGTCATCGGCAAACTTACTAACCCACCCTTTCGCTTCCTCATCCAAGTCATTTATAGAGATCACAAAGGGCAGAGGTCCCAGAACAGATCCCTGTGGAACACCACTGGTCACCAAGCTTCAGACTGAATACATTCCATCTACTACCACCCTCTGTCTTCTATTGGACAGCCAGTTTTGTATCCAGACAGCGGAATTTCCCTGGATCCCATGACTTCTTACTTTCTGAATGAGCCTACCATGGGGTTCTCCGGAAGCTTTTGGAGTTGTGGAAGGGGAGGTTGGGGATGGGGAGGGTGCAGAATGGAGGGGGGAGTGGGTAAAAAACAGGCAAAAGACAAGGAACTGAACAAGGCTGTGGTGCGCAGAGAGCAAGCACGCACACACACACACACTCACACACAAACGCTCCTTCAATGGAAAATTCCAGAATGTCGACTTCTGGTTACAGTTTAAACAGAAAAGAAGCCAGTAAATCTCCTCACACTGAAGCCACGCTGCCCGGGTAACTGTAGCCTTGTTCCAGCTTGAAAAAGACTAATGTTCCACCAGACTTCCTCAAATTCTTTTCATCCCAGAGGTACTGTGTTGGAAAGGTTAAGAGTTGTAAGTAAAATTCATCAGTTCCAGCAGCGCTCAAATGCATAATTAGCCCATTTATATTCGCCTTGTCTGCACAGATTCAGCCTAATTTAACTTCTCCTTCAAAGCAGAGTGGGTTTTAGTTTTACTTTAACACTAGTACCGCGGGCTGCAATTTCCTCGCTTCTCCCTTGCCGTCGTCAGCCGTGGCAGCCAAAATGAGACTCGAGCTACCCATCTCACCAAATACTGCTGCTTTGACCTTCAGGAGGGGAGTTGGTGATGTGTCCAATGGGGTTTAACAATTCGCACTGGATTTTCAGATTGCTGCTCACAAATTAACCATTTTCCCATCCCCAAACAAGTGCTATCCCAAAGCCCTAGTTTTCACATGGGGCAAGGGAAGCTGAGGGGGGTGGGAGGGGGGGGGGGGGGGGTAAAATTGCCACTCTGGCCCAGCTTGACCTCTCACCTTTCACCTCCCCCTCCCTGGTGAACTCCTCCTTGACAATAAGCCCCATTCACCTGGCCTAGCCCCGATTGGTATCGAACTGCCTTCGTCCAGACTTTTCGGAAGTTGAACTGTTCCTTGCCCAACGCAACATGAAAGGTCCCTCTCGGAGGGATGGGAATCGGGCCTTTATGACCTTCCCCGGAGCTTAGTCTGTTGTCTCCTCATATATATATTCACTGGCAACAGTGGACAGATAGACAAACAGACACACATATATAGAGGAGATAGTAAGAACTGCCGATGCGCGAGTCTGAGATAACACAGTGTAGAGCTGGAAGAACACAGCAGGCCTGGCAGCATCAGAGAAGCAGTATATAGAGGCATGCACACAGACACAGACAATACGGTACACACAGATGAGACCTTAGAGGCACGCACACAGAAAATAGATTAAAATATAACTGCCCAGATTTTACAGTCAATGGTGAATCATAGAATTCCATCAGGGTGGAGACCCACACTATCTCTGTAACCCTGCATTAACCCATATCCCTGGGCACTGCAGGCCAGTCCACCCTACACATCTTTAGACTATGGGAGGAAGCCCACACAGACACAGGGAGAATGTGCAAATTCCACACAGATAGTCACCTGAGGGTGGAATTGAACCCAGGTCCCTGATGCTGTGAGGCAGCAGTGCTAACCACTGAGCCACCATGCCAACCCAAGGTTAGCTGTTAACTGGGTCAGCAGGCATCCTGCAGAACAGTTGGCAGGAATTAGGGTGGACCCTTGCTGCTATTGGGTGTCTGCTCCAGCGCAGCGCACATTGCAGGTAATCTGTGTGAACAGCGAGGGCACGAGCCAAGCTCTTTATCCTCATCTGTTCAGGTTGGAGAATCCTCACTGAGAACATGTAGAGTTTAAACCACGAAGTATAAAGCAAGAAATATAAATCAAGTTTCAATCAGGTACAGAAAATGAAATAAGTGATTCAAAGAAAGAGAAGAAAAGAAGTGGGATAAAAATGTTATAGAGAAAAGGAAAGTTGTCCAAGTGTCAACAGCTGGAGAATGTGAAATCATTCCATAAACTTGCTTATGTCAATGTTTTCTTTAATTTACCTGCTACCAATTGGGTATGGAGTGCTCCTGAATAGAATGTTAAAGATCAGCTCCTGATCACTTTCCAGTGGTTACCTTTGTCTTCATACATTGATTCTCTCTCTTTGAGTAGCAGCAGCGCACTTTGCAATGGGAGAGGAGTTGAGACGCAGGTCCAGAGGAGTCGGGGTCCATATAACTTGTACTGACGCCCTCTTTCCTTCTCTAGTTGTTTCCGGCCAACACGGATGGTAACGAGGTGGTCCTGAACACACTGACCCCGCCCGTCGTGGCTCGCTTTGTTCGTATCCGGCCTCAGAATTGGAAAAACGGAATTTCAATGCGTTTCGAGCTCTACGGCTGCCAGATTACAAGTAGGTTTCCATCTCCTGTCCGAACCTCCAATCATCTCTACACACCCCAACCCCCTCACTTTTACATCCCTAACAACTGGGAAAGCTCGTGAATGGCCTTCATGGTTTTTGTTAGCTCATCGCCGAATGAAAGGTGAATGGGCAAGGGCATGTTTGTGCATCAGTCGAGATAGTGAAGAAGCCATGGTTTTACACTAGCCCGCTCCTATTTCACCGCCCTCTTCCAAATATGTCGACCCACTTCCGGAGATTCTGGCATTTTACCTCGGCTGGTCCACTGCCGGGCTGAGATGAGGAAGATCTCAATCTGTGAAAGGCCTCGCAGACAAACCCAAGCCTGGCTCTCGCTTGGTGTCCACACAAGATACGTTCATGGCAGGGACTCTGACTGAGAAAGAAGAAACTTGCATTATTTTTAACGTGGGAAAGGAAGAAAGCACAAGGTTCTTTATCCAAGTGTAATTAAACAAGATTTGTCAGTGAGCTACAGAAAGAGATATTAGGATAGGTGATCATAAGTTTGGCAGCATGTGTAATAGCAGCAGGAGTAGGCCATTCAGGCTGCTTCTCCATTCATGGTTGATGTTCTATCTCAATGGCATTTTCCCACATCTCTCATTGTCCTTGTTATCTAGAATTCCTTATCAATCTCTGTCTCAATGACTTAGTGTCCACAATCTTCTAGGGTAGAGAATTCAACGAACTTCTGAGTGAAGAATTCCTCCTCATCTCAGTCCCAAATGACCTGGCCCTTTGTCTGAAACTGTGTCCCGGATTCTAGGTCCAGTCTGGGCAAATATCCTTCCTGTATTGAGCCTACTGAGCCCTCTGAGAATTTTGTATGTCTCAAGAAGCTCTAAGGAGGAGGAAGAGGTGCAGAGAGCCAGAAACATACTAGAGGGTACATTCTCTTCATGTAGCCATGTTTATCAAAGGTTGGCTTGGCCATCATTTATTGCCCAACCCTGAGTGCCCTTGAGAAAGGTTGGGGTGAAACATTACCTTGAATCGCTGCAGCCCATCATAGCAGATTCTTTTGGTACAACTGAGAGGTTTTGTTAGGCTACAGAGGGACCTGGATGTCCTTGATGAATCACATAAAGTTTGGATGCAGGTACAGCAAGTGCAAGGAAAATGGAGCGTTGTTGTTTATTCCAGTGGGAACGGGCTATTAAAGTAAGGAGGTTTACCTGCCATGGTGCAGGGCATTGGTGAGATCACATCCTGCATACAGTTGTGGCCTCCTTATTTCCTAAAAGATGTAATAACTTTACAAGCAGTTATGAGAAGGTTCATTCGAGTCACTGCTGGGGTGAGGGCTTGTCATATGGAGAATGGTTAGGCCTATAACCATTGGAGTTTTGAAAAATGAGAAGCACTTGCATTGAAGCATTGGATAGACTGGATACGTAGAAAATTTTTACTGTTGAAGGGAAGACTACGGTAAGAGGACATTGTTTAAGAACAAAAGCCGTCTTCCAATTACAACAGAGTCCCAAAGTGTCCTAGAGTGTGGAGCTGCCCTTTCTGGAAGGTGACGCAGGCTGGGTCTTTAAACTTATTCAAAGCTCAGTTCGACTTTTTGATCAACACAGGAGTCAAGGGCAAAGGGGAGCAGATGGGAAACCACAACGAGATAAACCATGATCTTATTGAATGATGAAGCAGAAGGGCCAAATTGCCTAACTCCTGCTCTGATGTCCTCTGTTCCTACTTCAGAGGGAAGTCACCCCTGTTTTCTCTGAATCTGGAATTGCAGTAACACCAGGTCAGGAAAGGACAACAGTTTTCCTTCTCTGAAGGGCATTAGTGACAATCCATTGGTTTCATGTCGTCTGTTACTGACTTGAAGTCCTACCTGAGGAATCACCTACCAGTCAGTAACATAACCACTTTGCTGCTGGTATGTAGTCACAGAACTCAGGACCAAGTGGATTGAAGGCATGGGCCAGTAAATTCAGAATGAAAGCAATTGTTCAAGAGGCTAGAGCACGCAGATCTTGTAGTGTTGTAGGGTTGGTATGTAGGTAAGGAATATTAGAAGCAAATAGGAGTTGTAGATTGGTTGAAGTGGCCTGTTTAGCCAATGCAGAGCATGTCATCTGTCGAGTTCCGCCGCAGACTGTCCATTGCCACACACTGACTCTGTCTCTTTTAACAGATGCACCGTGCTCCGATATGCTGGGAATGCTGTCCGGACTCATCCCTGACTCCCAGATCACGGCCTCTTCCACCGGGGACTATCACTGGTCACCGGGCAGTGCCCGGCTCGTCGCCAGCCGATCGGGCTGGTACCCACGGCAGCCTCACCCTCCGCCTGGCACGGAGTGGCTCCAGGTGGCCCTGCCCACTCCAAAGGCTGTCAGTGCCATCATCATCCAGGGGGCGCGTGGAGCATCGGTCGTGGATGGCGGGACAGGAGGGGAGAACAAGGCTTTTGTACGGAAGTTTAAATTGGCGTACAGCATGAACGGAGCCAACTGGACGTTTGTGAAGGAATCTGGAGGATCACGGCATAAGGTGCGGCCCTCGATTTCTTCCATTTCTTGTTGCAAAGTGTTTGTGCCTGATAAGGTCGACCACGTGTGTACTAAAGGTACCCACAAGTCGCAATCAGAATAGAGGTGGCTAGATCATTCCCCCATCAATCGGAGCTGGAACTGCTGAATGAAACTTTTTTGACATGTAGGACCGTTATGCAACTATCCTTCCCCCATTACTGCGTTCAATAATCCCGCTATTAACAGGACACTTTGCCTGTGGCTTCAGTTATAAGTTCCTTTGCTGTCATTCAGAGAAAGTCAGAAGCCACACGACACCAGGTTATAGTCCATCAGGTTCATTTGAAATCAGAAGCTTTTGGAGCGCGGTCCCTACCTGATGAAGGGGCCCCGCTCCGAAAGCTTGTGTTTTCAAATAAACTTGTTGGACTATCGCCTGGTGTCGTGTGATTTCTGACCTTATCCACCCCAGTCCAACGCCAGCACCTCCACATTATGTCGTTCAGAGATGCTCTCTTTAAGTAGTTCTGAGCAAGGGTCCCTGGACTTTAAACGCTAACTCTGCTCTCTCTCCACAGATGGCTGCCAGACCCGCTGAGATTTTTCCAGCAATTTCTGTTCTTGTTTCTGATTTCCAGCATCCGCAGTGGGTTTTTCTCTCTAAAGTAGACTCCTTTTGCTGCACCGTAGACTCTCCAAAGTCCTGTCATAAAAACCCCACCCTCTCTCCCAACTCATTGGTGGATACTGGGTTTGTCAACACTTCGTTTTCAAAAAAAGACAATTGCAATCACCTTTACTCTCCTGAAAGCAGGAACAGTCTGGAATGAGGGAAGTTAGGGAAGTTGAGAGGAGAGGAGACCTAGTTTCGTAGGATGCCACCTGTATTCCAACAGCTACTCAACTGCGTTGCCTGATGTGTGGGTCTTCTAAATGTTGAGATTTATTGGACGCTTGGACTACTGCGAGTT
The DNA here is from genome assembly GCA_024137785.1 of Ginglymostoma cirratum. Classification (NCBI taxonomy): domain Eukaryota; kingdom Metazoa; phylum Chordata; class Chondrichthyes; order Orectolobiformes; family Ginglymostomatidae; genus Ginglymostoma; species Ginglymostoma cirratum. The sequence continues at coordinate 5,837,161 of JAHRHZ010000145.1, read as the reverse complement.
GTCACATCTAAGTACTGTCATCAACAACCTCACTCATGTACAAAGTCAATGCAAAGATTCGATAGTGGGCACTTTATTTCGTCCAGACTGTTCAGCCCTGCTAGGTTAAATTAATTGAATGAATTTCGCACAATCTGAATGCTAAGCGGAAAAGTGGCTTGGAATCTTCACCTGCGCAATCTGCCTCCTGTCTGGTAATTGAAACGATATGCCAGGTTTTGTAACCTGTGTGCGGGGAAAAGGGTCAGTGACAGCTGTCCCTGGCATCTCGAACTGTATTGTCGAGTGCTCATGCCTATACCGTTAAACACTAAAGTGGGCTCCCTACACCCTGAAGGATATTGAGGCCTTAAGAGAGGGCATAGAGAAAGTTTACCGGAATGGTAATACACAAAATAAAAGTGGAAACTTGCCACGTCTTCCAGGCTCAGTGTGTACCTGTCTATCTTAAGGAGGCAGTGTTGCTGAAAGCTTATAGAGATCCCATCACAGGCTAGGGTAAATTGTCCCTGGCAGTTTGGGGTTTTCTTCCCTCACTGACATTGACTGCAGTAGAACTGATGCCGATTGAGAATGTAAACCACTGTTGGGGACCGACAAGCAGTCAGGAACAGCCGGGTCTGTGCAGATTGTCCACAGCTGTTCCTGGAGTGCTGTGCCCGGATGAGCAGTGGAAGCTGATCCCCAGTATTGATCATTGCAAGGCTATGGGACAGGAATGGAACTTTTGAGTCTTTCAGAGAGCTAGCAGTGGCTGGGTGGGCCAAATGGCCTCCTTTTGCACTATTCCATCTTCCCCATTGTGTGACTGTGAGGAGCAAGACTCCGAGACAAGAAGGGAACAACAGAAGAGAAAAGGAGAGGGAGAAAAAAAATCCAAATACTCTTTATGTATTAGGAAACATATTTTCTCATTATCAGAGAAGGGGAGAAACAAAAACATATTGCCAGTCGAGCTTTTTTTTCAGCAATTAACAATTTATTGCATTTGTTTTCAGTTGACTTAATTTACAACTTCTAGCTCAGGGCGACGTGACAAATGAAATATTCAGAGCGGTTTGTAACATTTGCATTTCCACCACATGCCAAAACGAAAACAAGGGAAGATAGAGCATCTTGTGTGTCTACAGCCTCTCTCGTGTTCTCAACTGCTGTTGTAAGGTGTGAAGGATAGCAGCCAGCGTGCGCACAGTGAGATCCCACAAACAGACCCGCGATAATGACCCGACATATTCCATTTTTTATTTTACTGATGATAGTTGAGGGGATAGGTGTTGGCTGGAGCACCAGAGAGAAAACCCCGCTCCACCTGTTCATTCTCCTTGGCCGACCATCATCCGGTCCTTTGTCTGTCCAACTGTCCTTCTTCTTTGGACTCCATCTCCACCTATCATTTTACTCCTTATCCACCCTCCCCCAGATCTATCTCCTGTGCAAAACAAAAATAACTAAGCTTTTCCCAGCCATCATCAGTTTTGAGGAAGGGTCACTGGACCCAAAACATTAACTCGTGATTCCTCTCCACAGACACTGCCAGGCCCGCTGACCCTTTCCAGCAATTTTCTGCTTTTGGTTCTGACCTCCAGCATCCGGCAGTTCTTCCGGTTTTTATCCCGCCCCCACGATTTGTTCCAGACTGGCGTTGCCGTGCTGCGCTAAGGTGTGCATTTTGGCTGGGACCATCTCTCCTGTGAGACCTCAGCCTCCACTCGCCCTCTTGAGTGCATCTCAAAAACATCATGTCTTCATTTTGAGCAGGTATCAGCTCCCCAGAGGTGATGGTGTAGTGGTAATATCACTGAGCTAATAATCCATAGCCAACACTCCACACACACAGGCTAATGCTCTGGAGATATGGGTTCAAATCCCCCTCTGGCAGCAGGTGAAATTTGAATTTCATTTTTCTTTTGAAAAAGGCCAATCTGGTGACAACCATTGTCAATTGTTGTAAAAGTCTATTGGATTCACTCATGTCCTGTTGGAAAGGAAATCTGTTGTCCTTACCTGGTCTGACCTACATGTGACTCCAGACCCACAACAATGTGGTTGTCTCCTCGGGGTGGGTAATAAATGCTGGACAGGCCGGTGAAGCCCACATCTCGTGAGCAAATAAAAATAAAAGACTGGAATTTATTACTAAAACAGATTATGTCGACCTCTGTTTTACAGTTCCTGTGGGAGCTTGCATTGTGCAAATTGGCTGCATTGCTTCCTACTTTAAAACAGAGTCTAGGCCCGAAACGTCAAGTTTTCCTGCTCCTATGATGCTGCTTGACCTGCTGTGTTCATCCAGCCCCAAGCTTGTTACTCACTACACTGCTCTGGCGGAGGAAGTTATTAAAGAAATGCAAGTCTTTCTTTAGTTCCAGTTAAAGGATTTAAATTACCATCTTGTTTACTTCAGTGGAGAAATCCATTTGTAGTTGCTGAGAGAGATACCTATGGTGGTTCTTTGGTCAGTTTTATTCAATCTGCCTCTCTGCATCATTCTCAGATGTTTGAAGGGAACAGCAACTACGACACTCCTGAGATCCGCCGATTTGATCCTGTTCCTGCACGCTTTGTCCGAGTGTATCCAGAGAGATGGACCCCTGCTGGAATTGGGATGCGCTTTGAACTGCAGGGCTGTGATTTAATGGGTAGGTGTATTTCCAAACCTGTCATTTGTGTGTGTGTGTGTGTGTGTGTGAGAGAGAGAGGAGTGTGTGTGAGAGGAGTGTATGTATGTGTGTGTGTGTCTGTATGTATGTGTGTGTGTCTGTGTCTATGTGCCTGTGTCTGTGTGTGGGTGTGTGTGTGTGTGTGTGTGTGTGCCTAAGTCTGCATGTGTGTGGTATGTCTGTGTGTGTGTGTCTATGTGTGTGTATATCAGTTTGTGTGTGTGTGTGTGTGTGAGTTTGTATGTGTCTATGTGTGTCTGTATATGTATGCCTGTGTGTGCACTCGCATGTGTGTCTGTACGTGGGTATGTATGTGTGTGTCTGTGCGTGTCTGTGTGTCTGTGTACAACGTCTGTGCCTCATTTGTCTACACCAAGGCAAAGAATCGTTGTGATTTTCTAGTGGAGTAGCACAGCCAAGATCAGTGACCTGATCTTTAGCCCCAGATTCCGTTTCGCAACTTTGATAGATTTCATCTTAGTGAGGTCATGATTGATATCAGTCATGCATTCACAAACTTTCACTGACATTCATGTATTCTGACTCATTCATAGACTTGTTTACATTCAGCCTCACCCACTCACGTCAATATTTTCACAATACACAATCTTTAGGCCCACAATCTCATATGCTCACTACAATATTCTGAATCAATTCATACCCATTCATTCCAGTGCTCAAACTAACGCACAATCTCCGCACCGTTGCACTTGGCCTGAGATCTGCACTTACGCGCTATCGCATTCGGTGACCAATTTGCTCACTCCACCCTCAGTCTGCCCGGAAGGTCAACACTGCACACAGAAAATGCTCAGAACTTATCAGGCCAGACAACTTCCCGAAGTAGAGCTGCTGCTGACTACTTCCAGCATCTTCTGGCTTTTGTTTTAGAAAAGATAATCTGGCTTCGGTGCCAACTTTGCATTTGTGTAGCACCTTCAGTGTAGCGAAACACCACGAGGCGTTTTGCAGGAGTGTTTCCAAACCAAGCTCGATGCCAAGCCATGCAAGGTGGTCTCTGAATGCCCAACCCATGCTTGACCAAAGAGCTACAGCTTAAGCAAATGTCTGGCGGGGGAGGTGGAGATAGAAAGGCCTCAGTTGCTGGTTGATTCACTGGTGCCTCCATGTGTCACCCCACATACATGTGCATGCACACATGCAATAGTTCGGCCACACACGCCAAGAAATGTTGCGGAAAAATACTTCAAGTTGTTAAATGATCCTGAACAAATAACCCAGATGCGGAGCTTAGTTTTTTGATAAACGTAGAGACATCTCAAAAGGATTGTGTGAAATTAATCTCTTGACAGTTGTATGGTGGAGATGGACTCACAGAGCGAGAGCGTGTCCTGGACTCTGCAATTTGTGTTTGCAGTTTGGCTGCTCCCTTCTGAATTGGTAATTGTGATTTTCCTCTTCTTAAAATAAAGTCAGTTTATGCCTGGGAGCTGTTCGCCAGATGTTTGGGAGGCGTGGGCAAGGACTTACTGAAACCACATCTCAAATGCTCAGCCTCTCTAGATGCCGATGCAGGGAGTTGTCAAGCAAGAGGGTCTGTTCGCAATCAGCGTTGGAGGGGCAAAGTTGGATATTTTGCGAACCGACGTCTCTCACCGCTATCCCCTGCCACCACAGCCTGCTAAATGAAGGAATATCATGACACGGCAAGATTCCCCACAAGGATACTGCACCGGGGAGGGATCTCATTCGTTTGTTTACTGGGACGTCACAAGGCACCACATGCAATGCAGGGCGGCCTTGTGGTCTCGTTCAATTAGCGTTCAGCGTGAAAGGCCCAGACATCTGCTGATGATTACACTGCCCAATGCCATCTGAGCTGACGGGGGAGACTCCCAATGATAGCTCGCCAGATCCTGGAATAATCTCTGCCTTCCCCGGCTTTCATCTCTCCCTATTTTTCTTTACTTTCGCTGTCTCGTTAGCTCATATCTGCCAGCCTCCTCTCTCATCCCTGCTTCCTTACCCCCACCCTCCCACCCACCCCCACACCATAGTCACGATTCCTTCGATAATGAGCAAAGTATAGCTCTCCAGCCTCCTCCACATCATGCTGATTAAGACATGGATGACAAACTATGCAGTGGAAAAATATCCCACTGGATTTTTGTTCTCTCTATAATCATGATTCGACCTAAACTGAGACTTTCCTCTCTTCTCTACAAAGATGCACTGATAAAAATGTAATAACAGATTGCCAAGAATGCTACCGGAACAGAGAGTGCAATTATCCCACAGGGCGGAAAAGGCTGGAGCTCTCTTCTCTGACGCAAGGCTGTGGATGACTAGACAGAGCTCTTCAAAATTTTGAAAGGGTTGGATTGGATAGAGTTGGAGAAGATCTTTCTGTTTATGGAGGAGACTAGAACGAGGCTCACAATAGAGCGTGGCTGGTTGGAGAATATGAGACGGAAAATCCCAAGTACTCGGACGCGCGCTTGAAACATCATAACATTCAATGCAACGGGCCTGGTCTGGGTAAAGTGGGACTGGTGTATATTTTTGGCAACACAGACTCGACAGACTAAAGATTCGCTTCTGTCGCGTATGATTCTACGAATATGCAATCTACTGCCACAGGAGACCACGCTAAATTGCCCGTAGTGTTCAGGGATGTGGAGATTAAGTGGGTTATAGGGGGAATGGGTCGGTGTGGACTTGTTGGGCCGAAGGGCCTGTTTCCTCGCTGTCAGGATTCTATGACCTTCTTTGAATGTGGAAACCATTTCCACAGGGAGTTGAATTTGAAGCTAGATGACCACGTGAAGGAGATGGGAATACGGGGATTTGCAAATGAGAGAGGGGTCAGAGCGCATGTGGGGAATAGATCCTGACAAGGGCCTGTTGAGCTGTTCCTGACTTGCAAATTCCACATATTTCCTCTCTCTGAAGTCCCCTGTTGGTGCCAGTTACTGACAATGCGGCTGCGACATGATACATGACATGCTCTCTTCCAATGCACTCGACGACACATTGTCTCCTCATCTCTGCTTCTTGCTGATCGGGGGGACGGGCTTCCATGGGATTAAAAGAAAAGACCAGCGTTTGCAGGATCTTTCGGAACCTCCGACATCGCAAACCACGTTACAGACAAGAGGGTGATTTGTGCCGTGCACTCGTTGTTACAATTTGGGAGCTGTTGCCAATTGTCCAGTCGGGATACAATGCCTTTGACTCCTGAAATTCAAACTGATGGTCTGCAGAATAGAACATGACAGCTGAAGCTGTAAATTTCAGCGCAGCTTCTCAGAGCTCTGCAAGCCAACCAGAAACTGGAGAAAAGTAAAGCTGGCAATGTCATTTAATCATTTTGTTTTAATTAATCTATGAGTCAGGACCTTGACTATTTACAATGGATGCTGTCAATCAGCTTGAAGCAGAACCTGGGCTCTAGCAGTGTGTTGCGGGGCTATGTTTTGGTTAAAATATGGGAACATAATTGGCATCAAGAGCTTCACAGACTGTTAGACAAAGAGCCATTCTTTATGTTCCTTCAAGGCAATATTCTCACTGCTCAGAACAATGTACAATTTATAATTTGACTTCATATTTTATTTTTTGTAAATTAAGGAGGATGTTTAGTTTTGTTTTTTGAGTGTCCCTGTGGGTTGGTGGTGGGAAGTCTGGAGGTTCCTAATGGTCAGCTACATTTTGATGAGTCTTCAAACCCTTAAGGTGAATCATGCTTCTGCTTAGTGACAGGGGTACAATGACATAAGACAAAGGCAGAACAATCCAAAAGTCAATCCACAATCAGTCAGTTTGTGTGTGGTGTATGCCAGAGAGTGAAGGATTGTAGAGATATTGGATTGAGTGAACTCATGTAGTTCCTCTTAAAGTTAATGTCATTGTGACTTTAGTCTGTGGTTTGATTTCGGGGTCTTGGGAGAGACACTAGCTGAAGGGAGAAAGTATCTGGTGACTGCACAGAAATTTTCTGAAATGAAACTGGTAGCAGCTATCCCAGTCTGAATCTGAGCAAAGAGCCTTAGTGCAGAGATATTGGTAACTCTTCACTGAAGTTTGGATGTTTGCTGGGATGAAAGAAGTCATGTGGATTTGATATCTGTTGATCTCTCTTTTTCTGATACCTGTAATGAAATCTTTGCAACCTTCATTTATCTCGTGTAATGTAATTCCTATTTTTCTGGCTTAATAAATGGCTTTATACTTTGTGTTAAAAGTACAGAGGCAGACTTGTGTGAATGCTGTTAGCAACTGACCTCCATGGTTCTGAAAAACAAAACAAAGTTAAGATCTGACAAGTCAGGTTTCATTCTAAGATCTGGTGTTAGCATAGGCTGGGATCATAAGACTCACCCCTTTCGAAACTGCACAGCAACCCAAAATGTTTCATAGACAATTGAGTACTTTTTGATGCATAACAGAGACAGCAGAGCAACCGGTTTGTGCTCAGTAAGATGCCACAGATGAGATAGAGTCAGATAATCTGTGGTAGTGATGTTGGTTGAGGGATGAATATTGGCCAGGATATCAATGACGAACTCTCCCGGTTTTGGTACTGTGATTTGGAATCTTTCACACCTGCCTGAAAAGGTTAGCATATGCCTCATTTTGCTGGCTCACCTCCTGAAACTGCAGCAATCCCTCAGTACTGCATTGAAGCATCATCCTGGATTATGTGCTGTTTCAATCAGCCAGTGCTTTCTGCTTTCTGTCCCATTACTTTATTAGGAGGTGTAATGTGTGTTACTGAACCCAGATCAATTGGATCAGATATTCTGGGAAACTGGCAGGAGATTGCTTTTAGTGGTGATTTAAAGCAAAGCCTTTGAGGAATTTTAAAAAGCTATTGTGATCAAGAAATGATTTGTTGCAGTCAAGTTTTGAAAGTGTGCCAAGTTGGAGCAAGAAAGAAAGCAATTCATTCATTTTTATAATAACGTTGTTCCAAAATAGAACAGTAAACATTATCCAGAGCGCTAACTGATCTATTTACTCTGTCTTCCCTTCATGTCTTGAAGTAGAGATTCAGGCCAGACATTATTTTTTAAAACTATTTTTTTTGCAGGGCTCGTTGTGTTTTAAATTGGTCACAGATTGTGTGTGTGTGTGTGTCTGTGTGTGTGTGTGTGTGCGTGCGTGTGTGTGTATGTGTGTGTGTGTGTGTGTCTGTCTGTCTGTGTGTGTATGGAATAATTGCCTCCTAATAACATTTACAGTTATGAAGGTCTATTTTCATAACTGGCAAATTTGTATGGAGCAGATTTGCACTAATCTCGCCCAGTTGCAAAGGGAAGATAATTTGTCAATCTGTCGGGGAGTAGTTTATAATGTAATTAATTTTAAGATCCAGGCAAGGTTTATGTAAAATGCATTTGCAGAAAGGTTAATCAAAATGAGAAATCCTGGACTGAGCTGTCAGGCACTGATGCATTGAAGTACATATTCCTCCAATTACGTAGTCTCCACCCATGCTACAACCCTCTGAGATCTCTCCTGCACATCTCCTACTTCCGTAGCCCCAACATTCATTGGTGTGTCTTGAAGTGCCTAAGCCCCAAAGCTCTAGACTTCCTTCCCAAAACCACTCTTTTCTACAGCCCTCTCCTCCATTAAGAAAGTCCGTAAGACCTATCACTTTGACCAGGTTTTTTGCCTGTCCTGACGGCTCCCGTTCGGTCTCAAACTTTGTCTAGCGAAATGGCTTGAGGCGCCCTGTTACATCAAAGGTGCTACAGAAACACAAGTCGGTGTGGAATTGCAGACTGGCTGAGCAGCTCATTCCTGGTCATTCACTTCACCTCGTGACCATGCTTATCCAATCTTCAGCAAAAAATAACTCACTGGTTGTGAACTGCCCCGAGGACATGACGAGCCTTGGTGAGGCTGCAATTTCTAACCCTCTTCTCTCGCACAGGATGTCTCACCAGGCTTTGAAGTCTGAAACGTGATATAATATTGAAGTGCCACCTTTGTCTGTGGTCTCACCTGAACTGCTTTGTTCTTCCAGCAACCACCACATCTGTTGCAACCGTTGTCTCCACACAGTGGGTTGGAGAGAATGCCACAGAGGCTCCGTGTGCCAGTGAGGATGACCCATTCTGCATGGCCAACCCTCATGTAATTGGTAAGTTCAGTGCTTCCATGAACATTGTGGCAGCAATATAACCGTTCTCTGTCGCTTATTACAGCTTTAATGATTTTCAACCATTCCCGGGAGAAGCAGGTATTAAAAAAGAGGGAAATAAGTCGAGGGATGTGTTGAATTGTTTCTTTCTTTGCTGCAATCTACAGCAGCAAGTTTTTTTTTGTCAGGTTCGAGCAGGACAACAACACTGGATAGATAGTACAGAGAAACACTGGCCAGAAACTGAGTGAAGCACTGGGCTGTAATTGACAGAAACATGAGCAGGCGTCAAAAGAAACATCGGTCACTGATCCAGAGAAACACTGGGACAATAATCCAAAATAGGATACGTGCAGTCCTGGTCACTCTTCTATAGGAAGGATGTTATTTAATTCAAGAGCCTTCAGAAAAGATTTACCAGGATGTTGCCAGGGAATGGAGGGTTTGAGTTGTAAGGAGAGGCTGGATAAGCTGGGACTTTTTACACTGGAGTGTAGGAGGTTGAGGGGTGACCTTATCGAGGTTAACAAAATCATGAGGGGTATAGATAAGGCAAATAGCAAGAAGTTATTTCCTCAAAGTGGGAGAGTTCAAAGCTTGGGGGCATATTTGTAAGGTGAGAGGAGGTAGATATAAAAAAGACACGAGGGGAAATTTTTTTACACAGAGTGTGGTTTGGTGTGTGGAATGAACTGCCAGACGAAGTGGTAGATGCAGATTTAAAAGACATTTGGAAAGTACAAGAATAGGAAAAGTTTAGAGGGATATCGGCCAAATGCAGGCAGGGACTAGACTGGATTGGGAACACATTTGACATGGACTGGTTGGGCTGAAGGGTCTGTTTCCATGCTGTGTGACTTTATTACTGTATGACTCCATAACAGCAGACTGCGTCTTCAGTGATGAAGAACAGAAAAGAATTGTACATTTAGCGAGCAGTTCAGTCTGCTTGATTAATTAAAAATAATCCAAAAATAGGCTCAGTGGTCAAGGTAAAATAGTTGCATTCCCTCATTACAGAGAGACAACAGGTGATGGTTTAACCTGAGGGTCACCATGGTTCAGGCGAGGGGAGAGGTTGAGAAGGAGAGTCCTTTGTGGTAACGTAAGCCAGTGCAGGAAGGGAACCCAGGCTGTTGGCCTCCCTCTTCAGTGCAAGCTGGCCAACCAGCCAACTGAGCTAACCACCTCTCTTGTGCATGGTACTGCATGTTTTCCTGTACATGTTCCATCACAAGCAAGTCTTGGGTTTGAACGTTGGTTGTCAGAGCTAGAGAAGCCCTCCACCATTGCAAAGTTGTCGGCCCGTCTCCTTCGAGGCATTTTATTTCCCTCTGCCAACTCCATCTCGCCACTTCCTCACCTTGTTGCTGACTAGATGAGACCACCCCCAGCTCGGGATTGCTCAAATCAAGTGTCTCGTACCTCCACACCCTTTCTGTCCCCAACTTCTTGGTGACAGCAGTGAGATTTTCTACCGTCTCTCTTGTCTTTGTTCACACAGTCCATTTTGTACCTTTATCGTTCTCCTTTTCACAGTCTTCTTTTCCACTGATCATTGATTTCTTCTTCCCAGTGTCTGTTTTCTCCCCTCTCACACAGAAGGTATTTCATTGGCTTGGCATGCAGTGCATAATCTCAGGTCCTGTTTTTGCTTTAAATTAAGACCTGTACATGAGATTTCAGATAACTATTGATCATTGACTGCACATTTAAGTCAAATCATAAAATTGCAAGAAAAGTATTTGCAAATAGGCAGACATTGCACGTTCTATAGCTATTAAGAAAAGAATATACATTGACTGAATGGATGCATTTAAATTTTTTAAAAATCGTTTTCAAACTGATCTCTTTTAAAGTTTTAACCGCTAAGAGATTATATTTGCCTTCTTAAGTGTCTTTGCAAAACTTTGCACTTGATTAGGGGAGTCTATCCACTGAAAGGTTTGATCTTAAGACATTTGCTGAGCACACAATTCTGTGTGACAAGGTCTAATTCTTCCCCATTTTATTTAGGAATTAATCATCAAACTATGAGAAGTTAATCGGTGAGGAAGGGGATAGTTATTATAGATTGTTGTTTTGTGTGTGGACAACTGCTTGCAAGTTTGCTGTCACAGCTAATTGTGAGGCAGTTATTTTCATTATCCTGGCTATGTGGTTCTGAGAGAGCAGGATGTGGCCACAGCCATTGCATTGGCACTCCCACTGCAAAGAAAGTCCATAAAAGTGGAGAGTGTGAAAACGCTTTTGTCTGAGACTGGGACTGAGGTACTTTGTTAAATCGGTAGATGGAGCTTTAAGTCTCCAGTTGGCTGCTTTTCTACCTGACCTGTGAATGCTTCAAATAGACACTGGAGGCCGAACCAATGCCTCCAAGGTGATCTATCTCCCTATATGACAGATTGACTCAGCCAGGAAGGGACCGGTTAGATCCAATTTTGTGATCCCAGAAGGGAATCCTGTGTGGTCACAGGGTGCGGGTGTGTACCAAGGTGGCCTGGTTAGAAAGCCTGAGTAGGTTCTTTACTATTTCACCCATCTCCCCCTGCCACTTCCATTCCAATTCATGCCACACCCACACCACCAGTGCCACCCATAATTCCAATGTTACCTCCATAGCCACTCACCCTGCATCCACGTGGGCAGATCCCAGGGGCCACGGTGAGATTGGAAATAAAGTACTTCTCACAATCTAGCACAGTTCTCACTACTACATTCTTATTAGCGAAAAAAAAGAACCCTCCTATTTATGTCAACCACTCAAAGCTTTTAAATCTCCTTACTAAAATAAACTCATCTCTATTCGGACCTGACATCAAAACCAGATGCATTTTTAATGCCTTGTTAAATTTTCAATCAAACTGTGAACCAAGAATGTCCCGTGCGATAATGATAGCATTTGAAACTCAGCCAAGCATTTGTATCGGCAATAATTATAATCACCCCTGTGGAATTATCAACCCAGGACACTTTTGAAACTGAACAGCTAGATAGCAATACGGTTCCTAACTCACACAGATGGAATGTCAACCCTATCAGTCTATAAGATGCCTTTTTTACTCTCATTTCAGCCTATTTTTACAAAAATATTTAGGATTGAGCTATTTAATAGCATTCAACCGCTGACATTTATACAGATATTAGCCACCCTTCAAAGTGCTTCAATTCATGACCCCAGTGTTATAGGAATGAGGAACATTTGAACTCAGCACTAAGTTCCAACAGCCCTGGTCAGTTCAAGTTTCCCCTCTGTGTGAGTCCATTTCCCTGCACCAAAAATTAAAATTGGATCTGTCAGAAATGAGGACAGGTCTTCGAAATCCAGATGCTGATCCCCACACATGCCCCCACTGCTATTTTTAAAGGCTCACAAATTCTTCCTGAATCCCCGAAAGTCTGGCCCACCGGGCACACAGATTTTGTGAAAAGTGCTCTGTGTATGGAAGTGAATGTCACGTAGATGTGCGCAGAACGTCTGTCACACAAACATGCCATTCAGTCCCATTGATTTGTGCAAATGTTTATGCTCCACTGAGTCTCCTCACCTTGCCTTATCATAATGACCTTTAGCATGTCTCTCGTATTTATCTCCCTTCTCGTTAAATACACACCGATTCTCATCACCTTCTCGAGTCATACAACACAAAAACAGACCCTCCGGTCCAACCAGTCCATGCCGACCTCAAACCCAACGTAAATAATCCCACCTGTCAGCATTTGGCCCATATCACTCCAAACCTTTCCTGTTCATGTACTTATCCAAATGGCTTTTAAACATTGTAACCCTACCTGCATCCACCACTTCCTCTGGAAGTTCATTCCACACATGAACCACTCTCTGGGTAAAAAAAAAAGTCACCCCTCATGTCCTTTTTAAATCTTTCTCCTCTCACCTTAAAAATATCCCGTCTAGCTTTGAACCAGAGGCTGCCCACCCCCCTCCCCCCAACCAGGGAAAAGACCCTCGCTTCTCACCTTATCTATGGCCCTCATGATTTTATACATCTCTATTAAGGTCACCTTTCAACGTCCTACGCTCCATTGAAAAAGTGCCAGCCTATCCAGCCTCTCCTTATAACTGAAACTCTCCATTCCCGACAATGTCATGCTAAATCTTTTCTGAACCCTCTCCAGCCTAATAATATCCTTCCTAGAACAGAGCGACCAAAAATGGACACAGTACTCCAGAAGAGGCCTCACCAATGTCCTGTACAACTTCAACATAACGTCCCAACTCCTGTACTCAAAGGTCTGAGCAATGAAGGCAAGCGTACTAAATGCCTTCTTAACCACCCTATGTATATGTGATGCAAACTTCAAAGATTTATGTACCTGAACCCCTAGGTCTCTCTGTTCTACAACACTACCCAAGGCCCTACTACCTTGTTGTACACTTTGGGTGTTGGTGTGACAGAGGGGTGAGGCCTTACGGCATCTTGGTTAGCAATAAGATTGTCTGCCATCGACGTCTCACTTATCTGACAGCAATGTGAGGGGAGAAGAGGGGGACAGTAAACAAGTAGAATGAACGACTGAACATGTCTCGTCTCGGGAAATTTGTTCCTGGCTTTCTAGAAATCCAGTCCGGCATCGAAGGCTTTAACTGCAGTTTCGGGGACTCGCGTGACAACGAACTCTGTGGATGGACGCACGACCCATCGGCTGCATTTAAGTGGACGGTCCATTCTGGCAGCTCCAAGTTCGAAGATGTTGGGCTGAACCAGGACCACAATACAGGTCAGCCAACACAGCGTGATGTTAAACCCTGGCACTGCAGTTCCAGTCTCACCCTTGTAGGAGGCACAGATCACTGACTCCCCTTTTGCTCAGTTTTCTGTTTGTGGACATCGGTTCTGCCGGCCTCTGTTACCCTCCGACCTTACGTTGTTGAAGTGAGCGATGATTAAAAATGGACTGGAAGTCTGCCTGAATTAACGCTCCCAAGTCCAGCAGGACTGAGGCCAATCTTACCTGACTACTACCCAACTCAGCCATAGGCTAACAAGTTGAATCTGAGGCAGAGAATTGTTTTTGAATTCCACCGCGCGCCTACTCCCCGCTGTCTCATTGACTCGCCAAAACTATTGTGCTCCTCCAATTCTGGGCCCTGACGGCTGTGGACTCAGATTGGCAGCTGTGGCATTAGCAGTCCAGGCCTGAAATTCTGGAATTCCCTCCCCGATCCTCTCTGCCTCCTTTAATGCCCTACTTAAAAAAAACTTACCTGCTTGACTAAGCTTCTGGGTCACCTGCCCTAACCCCTCTTTATGTTGCTCGGTGTCAAAACTTCCTTCGATTACACTCCCACAAAGTGTCTTGGTATGTCTTGGGTGGCACAGTGCGCTCAGTGGTTAAGCACTGCTGCCTCACACTGCCAGGGACTTGGGTCTGATTCCAGCCTTGGGCGACTGTCTGTGTGGAGTTTGTACATTCTCCCTGTGTCTATGTAGGTTTCCTCTGGGTGCTCTGGTTTCCTCCCACAGTCCAAAGATGTGCGGGTGAGGTGGATTGGCCATGCTGAATTGCCCATAGTGTCCAGGCTAGGTGAATTAGCCATGGGAAATGCAGGGTTACGGAGATATGGTGGGATGCTCTTCAGAGGGCTGGCGTGGACCCAATGGGCCAAATGGCCTTTTCCCACATTGTAGGAACTCTACGACGATGATCTTGCATTGCAATGCAGAAGGCGCCTCGTGACCGGAATTTGTCTTGCGCCTTGAGCAATTTTTTTTAATCTTTGTAATGGTGGTACTTCCCCTTTTTAGAGACAGCTGGGTCTCAAGCCACAAGCTGCGAATATCTACCATATCCCACACTCCAAGCTGACATCGGGTGGGGAAGGTATGAAGCAAAAGTTAGGGACCTGTATACATAGTTTTACAAATCAGACAGCCATTGCCTGCAGGGCCCAGTGGCTTTTTCAGTAATGACACCGAGCAGCTCCTGACACCACAGGGAGTGCAGGAGGAAGAAGCTAAATAAAGATTTGTTTAATATGTACGCAAAATACACACACGAATGCGAAGAGCATAAAACTATATCGCACAAAATGTGCAAGTGAGGCTCTTTGGCGGTCATACAGTCTCTAAGGCACGGCGCCATGACGATGGTTGAGTTGGGCGTTCCTGAGTGGGCGTGGCAGTTACAGGCATGTGACGAAAAGCTCCAGAATTATGTCCAATCAGAGTTGGCATCCCCTCGGACAAATGGCTCACCCCACTGGTGTGTTTTCTCTCATCTGATTGGTTAACTCAACTTGGCTTGATGTTTCTGGAGGCTTGAGAGAGGAGAAAGAGAGAGGGAGAGCACTGGGGCCAAGTGACATTGATCGGACTCAACCCCGGAGAGAGCATCTATTCTCAGGAACCCTTTATGTCTGTCCATTTTTTTAGGCAAACGGAATTACCTGCACATTGAAGCCACCAAGATGGCTGAAGGACAGCATGCCAGGCTGCTTAGTCCCATGGTGCCACCCATCAACAGCCACCGTTGCATGGTGTTCTGGTACCGGATGCGTGGTGCCAATGTTGGCACCTTACGGGTGTTGCTGAGGAAGAAGACCAATGATGTGATGCTGTGGTCACTGAGGGGAGATCAGGGGGACAAGTGGAAAGAGGGCAAGATCATCCTACCAGGATACAACGTTGATTATCAGGTAACTCGGTGCCTACATTGCAGCTGCAGAGCAACAGCGGTTCCTTTTTGCTTGCAGACTGGGCGTCTTCCTCTCTCTCTCTCTGACGTGGCATTCTCCTGTCTATCCCTCTGTGCCTAGGTCATAATCGAAGGCATCGCAGGAAGTGATGTGAGTGAGGACCTGGCGGTTGATGATATCGCCATAGCGTCGCACGTGTCTCTTGACCAATGTACACGTAAGTACCATGCCCTTGCTGTGAGGAGGAGTTTGGTGGAATGAGATGTGCAGTCAGGTTGAAGCGAAGCCGAGAAAATGTTTGCAAGATTCAAAGAGCATGAGATGCAAGCTAACTTGTTCCTCCATTCTTGGCAGGGTTGTGGGGGAGGGGTGCGTTGTGTATGAACGAGGTCCAACACATTCTTCTTTACGCTCCCTGTCCTTGCACCAGCTTTCGGAGATTATTCCCCGGAGCTCGGCACCATCAAATCAAACGGCCAGCCGTCTCACACATCGTCTTTTGTCTTCCCTTCGTCTCCATGCGATGGTGATCATGTGTGACCTTTGGGGAGAGGGTGACGTAGCAGTGCCGAACTCTGGGTGGCACTGTGTTGACCTGAATGGCCTTAGATGTGTGCAAGCCAGAGAATAGATTGCAGGGGCTCCTACATGGGATGGCACGGTGGCTCAGTGGTTAGCACTGCACCAGGGACCTGGGTTTGACTCCACTCCTCAGGCAACTGTCTGTGTGGGGTTTGCATATCCTCCCCATATCTGCGTGGGCTTCCTGCCACAGTCCAAAGGTGTGCAGCTGAAGTGGATTGGTCGTGGGGATAGGGTAGAATGAGATTCAATGCAGGCTGGATGGGCCAAATAGCCTCTTTCCAAAAGGAAGGGATTCTACAAGTGCCTCTCCATGCCACATATGATCCTGACCTGAGCCATATTGCCATTTTTTTTCACTGTGACTGGGGAAAATGCCCTACTTATTTTTTTTTGGCATTACAGGTGTATCTCCAACTCCCCACAGCCCTATAAACACACCCCTACTCGTGGACCCTGAGTGGTTCAAATTAGCTTCTGTTAGGCACAAGCAGTAAATACAGGCCTATCCGACAATTAACACAACTTGCGAGAAAAATCAGGAAAACCTCCTCAGTCAGCATTTCACAGAAAAAACGAGAGAGTGACTTCAGGACATCTGAAGTACTCCACATTTATTAAAATGGGTTTGTGTAAATTCACAGGTTTATGTTGTAAGAAACAGACCGGTCCTTCAGGCACTGCAAGCTCCCAGAAAGAACATAATGACAACACGGTCCGTTTATTGTATTGATATTGGTTGAAGGGTGAAGATTGTCGGGGAAATTGGTTGATGACTCCCTCAACACTGACCCTCTGACAGTGCGGCGCTCCCTCAGCACTGACCCTCTCACAGTGTAGCACTCCCTCAGTACTGACCCTCTGACAGTGCAGCGCTCCCTCAGCACTGACCCTCTGACAGTGCAGCCCTCCCTCAGCACTGACCCTCTGACAGTGCAGTGCTCCCTCAGCACTGACCCTCTCACAGTGTAGCACTCCCTCAGTACTGACCCTCCGACAGTGCAGCGCTCCCTCAGTACTGACCCTCCGACAGTGTAGCACTCCCTCAGTACTGACCCTCTGACAGTGTAGCACTCCCTCAGTACTGACCCTCCGACAGTGCGGCACTCCCTCAGTACTGACCCTCTGACAGTGCAGTACTCCCTCAGTACTCACCCTCTGACAGTGCAGTACTCCCTCAGCACTGACCCTCTGACAGTGCAGTACTCCCTCTGCACTGACCCTCTGACAGTGCAGCATTCCCTCTGCACTGACCCTCTGACAGTGCAGTGCTCCCTCAGTACAGACCCCCTGACAGTGTAGCACTCCCTCAGTACAGACCCTCTGACAGTGTGGCACTCCCTCTGCACTGACCCTCTGACAGTGCAGCACTCCCTCAGCACTGACCCTCTGACAGTGCAGTACTCCCTCAGTACTGACCCTCTGACAGTGCAGCATTCCCTCAGCACTGACCCTCTGACAGTGTAGCACTGCTGCAGTACTGTGTCAGTCTAGATTTTGTGCCCCGGTTGTAATAACTGGAAAGACAAGGGTGTTTTTAAATGTGTATGGTTCCTGAAAATCTTTAACCAAAACCTACTAATTGGCACACTGTCAAATTTTCCCTGATGGCATTCCTGTGAAGTCTTGGTATGTTTTACTGCAGCCAAGATGATGTATATATGCATGTTGTTCTTGTAAAGATGAAAGACTTGTCGTAAGGTGTTGCCATGTATGTTTAATAGTTGGTCCATTTTATTTGCAGAACCCATTAGTGCCTTTCCAGGAATCCACCCTACTGATATACCAACAGGTGAGTTAAATTTTACCATGTATGTGAGTCAAGACATTTATTTGGATCAATGGGTATTTAGAGGTACAGAGCTATATGGTAGTAAGGGGATTTTCTCCGTCACTGAACCTGAGCTCTCTTAATCGTCAGTCTTGTCGAGATCTGATTACACTGGCACAGTTTGGTCAATTAGAACGCCCTTTTGCAGAGCCAAGTTGATTTCAGGTTAAAGGCACAAGTGGACTGCATTAATTAAGCTCCGCAAACACTGACGGAATCTTGAAAAGGCCAATTTAAAAAATCTTCACTGTGAACGATTTATGTCAATGGTCTCCGTGAATCTGCAGTCACCATTTATTTGTCTGCACCAGCTGGTTCGAGTGTGTCTGGTCTCGGCGCAAAACCGAGAGGGCAACAAAGCAGTTTGAAACTTTATGAGGGCCAAGAAGAGTATTGTGTAGGTTGAGCAAGGTGTGTAACTCTGGAATATCTCTCCTCACTTCCTTTTACAGATGAATTAACCTCTTGGTTTGCCAATAGGTTAACACCTCTGCTAAAAGAGCAGAGAGAGGCAGTTCATGAACACTGTCACAGCATAGTTTCAGCACTTCAGAATTTCCTTTAGTGTGCTGAGACCAAACCGATCGCCCTATTGCAGTGAATTTAATCGCCTAAAGTGATCTCGAGATAGGCTGTGTTTAATTTGCTGTCACAGCCTTGTTTTTGTTTTTGAATAAAGTGTCATTCACCGCACCGCGCCTTTGTAAACAAAGTAAAGCCACCGTGCATCATGGAATCCTGCTTGTCCCCCAGCTCCTCATGTTTGTACGTGGTGGATTCTGGGACGGTTCCACTGCCCTGACTGCACTCTCTGCCATGGGAAACTAGGCCGGGAGGCCATTTTGGAAGGTCAGATTGGCCAGCCAGATAACGTGTCATCGCCGTTGGGAACGTTGCCCAGGGTGCCAGGGCATCCTGGATTTGAACCAGTTGGTGATCTGGGTTCTGGAACCGTCCACCGGGTGGGATTGAGGGCCTGGGTATCCCTTTCCCAAACCCCTGCCATGCGCTCCCCGCCTTACCCTGCCCCGCACACCCACCCCCTTTGTCCTAAGCCCGAAGAAATTATGGTCTTTCCAGCTGTCCTAATGGCGAAGCATTCCTTATCGCCCAGAGTTGGTCACTCTGGCATTGGCGAGTGCGGTCCGCCCACCAATCATGTGTCGCCACAGATTGGAGGGAATTCTCCCTTCGGAATCTCTACCCACAATTCCACCATGATGTAAAGTAGAGGGGGGGGCGGTGGTTGGTGTTACAGGTGGGGAGAGGAAGAGAGACAAGCATCCACCTGGTGGCCATAGCGTGTTCCCATGATGCACCCCGCGCACTGAGCATGCTCTTAAATCGATCAATGAGATTAGTTCCCAGCGCTATTTTGTGTCTCTTCACCAGGGGGACGCCCTGCAGGGAGCGAACCCACAGTGGAGTCTGTGTCAGCGCAGCCCATCCCCAGTTATTGGTATTACATAATGGCCGGAGGAGGTGCTCTGATAGTGCTGCTCTGTATCACTCTGGGCATGGTGCTGTATCGCCAACAGTACGGATTTGCGGCCAAGAAAAGCCTTCACTCGGTCAATTTCCAAAACGTCCGATTCCCCAACAGCTATGTCACAGGAGTGGAGCCTGGGCTCACTATAAAAATTGGAAAGGAAGATTACACCTCAAACTGAGAGATCGCACGGCTAGTTAACAAAAAAACACACACACACATACAAAACGTTGAATCGTGTCGCTGGCTGTATTTGCACTCTTCACTGCGATCGCCATGGGAACGCCTTTTTTTCTATTCTCTACACTCAACACCGCACCTGTGGATTATAAATAGAGAAGAAAAGAGTGATGATCTCACATGCATCGTGTTATCTTTTGATTTGATTATTTTTCCTCCCTCCTTCTTCTGAGAGAATTTGGTTGCGCAAGACCGCCTCATGGAGTCGTACACGGGGCAAACCGAAGGAACGGCTGAGAAGGGAGAGACCTTCTACATTTCTCTGAGAAGTCAGCGGCTTGTGAAGATTGTTTGTTTGTCGAAGTTTTACATCATTCTGGTTGGAAAATGAATCAACATTCCGTACCTACGACACATGTACAAAGAAAAATATTTTTTAAAACACAAACAAAAAACACGAGGAAGTGTGTGGCAGTTCCCAGTAAAGTGTCTCCCTTGAGGCCAGACTTAAATTCCATTTTAATGACATTCAGGGAATGCGGTTGCTTTAACGTGGAATATTTCTAGGGAGTACGTGCTGGCTTCCATGTCTGTCTTCGTTTGTTCTTCTCTTTCTGTCTTAACTTTGTCCTGCAGCCTTTATGAATTAACCTGCTTGGGCTTTATATCACTAGCAGTTGAAAGCATTCTTCCAACTGGAAAAGAGCAAAGGACCTCACTGTGGTCCTTTCACTGTCTCTCAATCTCATCTCCCATTTTTCCTCCTATATCCCAGTAGAACCAGAGCACTGGTGAACTGGTCAGTCATCCTGCTCTGTTTGTGGAACCTTGCTGTCCACCAACTTGGCCAACCAACTCCCCCACACTCCAAAACAGTTTGTTCTACCCCAAGCACTGAGATGCTTCAGAGTATTGAGTCGGTGTTGGTGGGCGACGAGGGTGGATGGTGGTGGGGACAGGAAATGGTGCTCGATCTATATGCCTCCATCTTTCTGAAAGTGCTAAGGAGTAGCACCGCAACAATTTGCAAAGACTCGAGCAATTTGAGATACAATTTGTGCCGTGGCCTGGAATGGTCAGGGTGGCCATTTTGGAATCGGGCCTTTAGGGTACCTGAGGCGACCCACCACACAATTTAGTGAAACAGCCTGCTAAAAATCATTAGGTACTGATTTCTCAGGTTTTGTTTAAGAAATGAAACCCAAATGCTCGAGGGAAAGAGAGAGATGGAGGGGGCGGGGGGGTAGGGGGTAAGAAAAATTAGGACTATGAATGAACATACCTGCCTCCTGGTGGAAAGGGGCAGTTCCATTCGTTCCTCGCCCTGTGAGAAGGATAGCAAAAGCTGAGACTGTTGCGAGGGACAGGAATTCACGCGTAATTGCTATGAATGTGAAAAGATTTCTCCCAGTTTTCGAAAATAGGTCTGTCTTACTCTTTATTATGCCGAAAATTACATCTTTGAAAGGCAAATCAAGCTGAATTGTGCAATAATTGAGAAGCCAAATGAACACACCTGCTACAACTCTCTCTGCCTTCTAGAACATTCCTAAAATAGGACAAACAACATTTTTCAGTGTGATTTTGTTTTTTGCATGCGATGCTGAAAGAAAGTGCCTCTTCGACCACCTGTAGCATGCCTTCATGACTTCAAAAAATGCACTCACAAAATGAAAGCAAGGCTTGTAAAGATAAGATCTGCTTGCCCACTGAGTAAGCCTCCATTTTGTAATCTTCCCTTCAACTCCCCTCCACTGATGTTCCAGAAGGGTTCCTCATCCAAAACATGAGTCAGGGAATTAAGACAGAGCAAAATCCAGTGACGGTCTTGGAAATTATTTGACTTCCCTTGTTTCAAATTTTAGTACCTGCCACCGCCCCAGTGAATTGGTCACACTGCTTCAGAGAATGATCACTTCCCCAGTTTTGTTACTTCAGGGATCAGCTCCTATGATGCTGCTTGACCTGCCGTGTTCATCCAGCCCCATGCTTGTTAGCTTGCAAAGGTTGGGTGCCTTTTCTGAGGAATAGTGCCCCAGGGTGTGAAATCAGATAACAGTGGCTGCCTGAAGAGAGAGACGCTGAGGGCCCAAAATCTCAGCCCTTGCGTAGCTTTGAAAGAGCGTCAGAGAAAGCAGAGAAAGAGGTGGACATGTTTAGGGACGGAATTCCTCCGCCTACCACCAGCCCGAAGAAGCCTGAGCCGCAGCGGCATGGAGTTCTTGGGGGTTTTAAACAGCTGTTTAAGCTTTTGTGTGTCACAGAAGGAGCAACTTGGTGGCAGTACTCAGTACAACGCCATGTACATCGCATAACACAATACGCTGCATGCAGTACGTTGCATTGTACAGTACCTGCATTACATGTACACTGCCCATTACATTGTGTTGCATTACACAGTACATTGCGTTCCACAGTATACTGTACACTGCAGTAGACAGTACACTGTATCCCATGGTATACTGCAGTTCCCTGCATTACGTGGTACGCTGCATCGCACAACACTCTGCATTACACATTACATTGCACTACTCCGCAAACTGCTCAGTACTCTACCTTACACAATACATTGCATACTTCAGTATATTACATTCTACAGTACACCACATTACACAGTGCATGATAGTCCGTGCAGATCAGTCATAATCTAGATGTGTGGCAGACTGGGCTTCAGGCTTGAATTACTCCCTCCAGTTTCCTCGGTTCCACAGGAAGATAGGTTTGTGCTGAGCAGACGTGCTCAATGTTGCAGTGCCTACTGTGCCTCAGACAATCTTTCAGCAAAGATTGTGTGTTCAATTCCCTGTCCAGTGGCATGAGCACAAACATCTTAGCTGACACTCCAGTGCAGTAGAGATACTGTCTTTCAGATGAGACACTAAGCTGAGACCTTCTGTGTCATATCAAATTGGATGTAAAAGATCCTGAGCAATTAAGAAAAATGGAGGAGTTATCCCTGGCATCCTAGCCAATAAATATTTGAAATAATTACCCCAATTAGCATTACCAGAAACATATGAATTGGTCCTGTGCACAAGTTTGTAGGCATGTTTCCTATATTACAACAGTAATTGTACACTACGTCATTGGGTTTTAAAGCCTTTGGAATGTCTGTGGTTGTGATGGGCACTATGTAAATGCAAGTCGTTTTTTTTTCCTCTCTCTGATCTCAGATGCATCTGAAATTAAGACACCTCGTCTCTTAACTCAGAAAGAGTTTTAATTCCTAGCTTTGACATTGCTGACCTTGATGAGCCTACAGACAAGCACACATACAGGCAGTCATGTATACACACACATGCACATAAGCATGTGCTCGCACACACACACACACACACA
>JAHRHZ010000145.1:5773835-5813910 GCA_024137785.1 Ginglymostoma cirratum | reverse complement strand
ACACACACACAAATACATATACACACAGACACACACACAAACACAATACACACACAAACATACACACACACAAACACACACACACATACAAACACAAACACACACACACACACAGAAGCATGTACATAAAAGTCTCCTCTTAAAGTGGTTGTTCTCTGCATGCCTTTGCCACATTGTTTTAGTAGCCTTTGTCAATTGCATGATGATGTCACGCTGATTGCCATTTCTGCCTAGAAATAGTTGTCAACAAGATGATGGTCTTTGGAAAGATTTGATTGAAACAGGATTTTGCTGGTGATTAGCCAGAAAAGGAGTTTGCTCTGTGCTAATGGTAATCACATACTCCGGGGGGAAGAGGAGAAAGAAAAGAACTTAAAATGCTCACGGCTCCTCGTTTTCTGTGTAATTTGAGTCTGCAGCGAGCAGCATGACATCGCCATCCAGTGACAAAAGGCTGTTAATGATTCTGCCTAGCAATCAATCATCACTCTCAGTAAGTAGATGATCCTTCACTCCGAGATGTGCTTTCCGAAGCAGTCTTAATCCAAATGTCACATTTATTCATATTCCCAGCACTTAAAACTCATCGTACAATTGCCACGTAATCACCAGCACTCGAAAGGAAAGGCATTTCTGCCAATTTGAACTAAGCCCATGTGTCAGCCATGCTTCAGTGGCTAACACTCAGGCCCTCTGACTCAGAGGATTGTGGAATCGACTGTGCGTGGCATCAGTGTCTCAACAGAGACATGACAGCAAAGTCTGGCCTGATACCCTAGTGCAGTTGAGCACTGAACTCTCAGAGGAATAAAGTAGAGTAAAGAATACAGGATTCCTCCTCTTCCCATATCTGTCCTTCGCCCGCATCAGTAAGAGGCAGATTGTCTAGTGCTGCTTGTGGGGCCTTACCTCTGAGCAGATTGAATGTTGTCTTTCCCCAGATCACAGCAGTGACTGCACTTAAATACTGTAAAGCAGTTTGACAGCTCCTGATGCTGTGGGAGGTGCTGCTTCAATGCAAGTCTAACGTTGTACCATTTCCGGGCTTACTTTCCTGTGAAAGCGATTGGTGGACACGACTGTTTCAGTTACTGCTGTTCCTTATTTCTGCCTTCGCCAAAAAATAGTGTTTGCCAAGCCTATTTTTTACCTTACGTTTTGGCAAGCAATAGAGGCGCTGGGCCACCTGTGTGCCAAAATGCATCGCTGCACTCCTGATTCACTCCTAGTGAGCACCAATAAATGCATGCCAGGGCGATATTTATTTCACGTGGGCAATATCCTTTTAAAACTGCTGTGTAAAGGCAGTATTCTGTATAGAGTGCCCTTGCTATCACATTGCTCTGGTAATATAAAAAAAGCAGCCTGCAGTGACATTACTGGAGGGGCTTTGAGAAGCATGGTGATTGAAGAGGAGGAAGAGTGGTTGCAATAATCCAGGAGTGGGAGAGTCCAAAACTAGAGGGGCATGTTTTTAAGGTGAGAGGAGAAAGTTTTAAAGAGGACATTTTTACACAGAGAGTGGTTTGTGTGTGGAATGAACTGCCAGAGGAAATGGTAGATATGGGTACAGTTACAATGTTTAAAAGGCATTTGGATAAGTACATGAATAAGAAAGGTTTGGAGGGACCTGGGCCAGGCGCGGGCAGGTGGGACTAGTTTACTTTAGGATTATGGTCAGCACGGACTGGTTGGACCAAAGGGTCTGTTTCCGTGCTGTATGACTCTACGACTGCCTCCGACCTGCAGTTGATCCCAGCCTAACCAAGAAATTTCCAAAGCAAGGCTGCATTGTGTAGATTGCAACAAACTCCTGGAGCTGATGAGAATTGTTTAGTGCAAAAAGACACTGGCCCAACTTGCATTTTCTTCCCCATGCAGCTCCGTAACTAACAGCAGCTCCTCACCAGGCAAGGCAATTGATCTGTGGGCAGTTTGCACGGGAAGGTCTCATTGCTGGGGAGCTCTATGAAGCCTAGTTCCCAAGTCACCTGTTCCTCCCACGCCTGTTACACTATCACCGCAAGTCATATCTCAAATTAATCATACACTGTTTCCCAAAACGTTTCCTGAAAGAAATCTTATCTAATTTGCATCTGAATGCATCAACACTAACTGCTTGTACCGTCTCCCTAGAAACCTGGTCCCACACATTGACCACTCACCTGCGACAATAACACTTCTGCAGACCAGCTCTGTATTTTTCTCTCTATAATTTAGCGGAGGCAGCTTTCTCTGCTCCCAAAAGATGCCACAAGGGGCACCTTTTGTTTACACAGAGAGTGGTTCATGTGTGGAATGAAGTGGATGTGGACACAGTTACAATGGTTAAGAGACATTTGGATAAGTACAGGAATAAGAAATGATTGGAGGGATACGGGCCAAGCGCAGGCAGGTGGGACGAGTTTAGTTTGGGATTAAGTTCAGTGTGGACTGAAGGGTCTGTTTCTGTGCTGTATGACTCTGTCATCTTGTCCCTTTCCAATCCTAGAAATCATCATCGCCTCTCCACCTTCACAAGTGGTGAGCTAATAAAATGCACAGATTTCTTTTGCTGTGCAAAAGAGGTACCAAATCTTAACAAAAGGAATTTCCGTTATTCAATGCTTGTTGGAAAGAATGAATTGACACACTCAGAGTGGTGAGCTGTTTCAAAGGTAGTAGGCACCTATTGAAAGGGCAGTCCTTTATGTGCTGGGGAAGTGTCCTCACTGTGATGTTTTTCTGCAAGTTGCACGTGTACCGTCCTCCCCTAGAAGACAAGCAGTTCATTGTTCTTTTATGCTTTTCAGTCATCTAGCAATTATGCAAGGATCAAATCACCCACCAGACCTCCGTATTACTCCATTCTCCATGACCTACTGCAATGCTGCCAACCCTCGTTGGCTCTAATCCTGACTGTCCCATCAAGCGACCTCTAAGCTGGCCAAACTTGTTGATGTTCTTGTTTTATCTTCACAGCTGTTATTTTAGTAACTGGCAAGTAGAACTTTTCAAATGATTAGTTTTACACAGGATGGATCCTTGATGGTTTTTCTTTGCCTCTGCTGGTTTCCTGGAGATTCATTGTGAATAACCGGATGTTCCAGGGCATTGGGTGGACACGGCGGCTCAGCGGGTAGCACTGCTGCCTCACGGCGCCAGGGAGCCAGATTCGATTCCAGCCTCAGGGGACTGTCTGTGCGGAGTTTGCACATCCTCCCCGCGTCTGCGTGGGTTTCCTCCGGGTGCTCCGGTTTCCTCCCGCAGTCCAAAGACGTGCAGGTTAGGCGGATTGGCCGTGGGAAGTACAGGGTTACAGGAATTGGGTAGGGGCTAAGTCTGGGTGGGATGCTCTTCTGAGGGTGGGTGTGGACTCAAAGTGATCAGCGACCTGCTTTTATTATTATTTCAATCTGAAATCAGAAAGTGTGCAGTACTGAACGAAACACTGGACGTTACATCCGAGTTACCTCAAGATAAATATTCAGTGTAGTTTGCTATGGTTCAGTCAGTAATTTGCATTAGTGAGTAATATGCACGGATAAGTGCGAACACAAAGTGGCTGGAGGGAAGTATGTGCGAACACTGCGCATTGTGGAGAGTGTAGAGAATTTACAGTGTGAGATCAAAGGTAGATAAGAGAAGGATGGGCAATTTATGAAATGACTGCTGGCTGAAAAAGTAAAAAAAAGACTTGAACTTACCTAGTGCCTTTGGAATGTCCCAAAGCACTTTACAATTAATTACGTACTTTTTCAAGTAAAAAGAGAAAATGTTGGAAACGCTCAGCGGGTCTGGCAATGGCAGTGGAGAGAGAACAGCAGAGTTAACACTTCAGGTTATGACCTTTCACCCAGAACTGGAAATGTTGGAGAAATGGCAGGTTTCAAGCAACTCTGGAGTCAGGGTCACAGTGGGAAGGATTAAAGCGCAGATCTGTGATAGGACAGAAGACGGAAAAGTTGAAATGACAAGGCAGATGTTGGAGTAAAGCAAAAGGAAATGGTAACGGCATAAGCTGCTGTCTCAAAAATTGGTGGTTACAGTCTGAAATAATTGAACTCAATTGTTGTGTGCTGATGACAGTAAGGTGCCTAACTCATGTTTCCATTGACCTTCATTGGCAGGCCAAGGACAGAGAGGTCAGGGAGAGGATCAGATGGAGAATTCAGACAATAAGTGACTGGAATCTCAGGGTTATGCTTGTGTTCAGAAAATGATCATCCTACCGCATCTGGTCAGCCCAATGTAGAGGAAACTCCATCTAGCAGCAGAATAAAGTTGACATAAGTGCAAGGATATCGCGATGGATGGTGTGTCGGGGTTGTTGGATGGTGAGCATGGAGGAGGATAAAGAGCAGGTATTGCCTCCTATGTGCTGGCATAGAAGAGGGCAATGGGAAGGGGAGTTGGGAATGCCTGAGGAGCGCACCATTAGGAACAGTCCCTTCTGAATGCTGAAAGCAGAGGGGAGGGGAAGGTGTGTTTGGTTTTTCCATGACCCTGGAGGTGGCAGAAATGGTTGGGATTAAATCAGTCTGTTGAGTACAGGAGCTGATCTTTATTGTGATTTAGAAAGGAGGAGAAGGGGAAGTGTGGTAAATAAATTGGATATGGCCAACCACAGCAAGCGGACGGTCCTCGATAGAGGAAAACATTTATAGAAGGTAACATCATCAGGCAAGATGTAGCAAAGTTGAAAGTAGCTGGCAGATTGAAATAGTATCCATACAGGAAGCAAATAACTGGAGTCAAGGTAACCACGGGAATCAGTGAATTGACAGTGGACATTCATAATTAACCTATTCCGAGAAAAACTGCAGGAAGGGAAGGGTCAAGGATGGGCCAGTTGAAGATGGAGGAAGGATCAAAAATGAAGCAACATTGATGAAATATTCAGTGTGCAACAGGAAAGCTGATGAGCGCCGGAACAAAGAATATTTCACACCTCCCACAGAAAGGCAGGCGTAGCCAGGACTGGGACAGCTTCCTTTTAAAGTATAGTCAACTTGCATGCCCACGCAGATCATGTCCAAGCAGAGCTGAATGATTGGCATTGATTGAGGGATTAACGTTGGCTCAGAGAACTCCCCCTGCCATTCTTCGAATAGTGCCATGAGATCTTTCACAGCCACCTGAGGGGGCAGACTAGGTCATGATTAAACATCCAGAAGGCAGCGCGTCTCCGACAGAGCAGCGCTGAAGCGAGTGCCCAGATTTTACATGCAAGTTCCCTGCAGTGTCCTTCTTGAACCCACAACCTTTAACCTGCTGAATGACAACTGTTGGCAGTCTGTGAACAAATTGAAGGTCAGCCGCAAACCACTGAGCAGATCAATACACCTAGATAGGTAAGCCCATCTAAGTAGGGGGGAATGTGTGATTTCTAGAGAAGGTTTTAAGCTGGAATGGGAGAGCTGTGTTAATTAAAGATTGGATTCAAATGCCAGGCTGCAGTGTTCGATCTGGCAGGGGTTTACGTTGGAAGGAAGAAGCCGAGTTTTGATTGAATCACCACAGGAGTGCAGAAAGCCCTCATTAATTCTGAGATTCTTAATTCCAAAATGAGAGCTATTTGAAACATTGCAGGTAGCCTTGAATTTACTCTCAATCTTCCCAGCGCACGGAGTATATCAAATTTGTGCAACACTCCTGTTGCTGGTGTTTTAATGAGGCTGTGAGGCCATTTGGTTAAACTCTGCTAAAAGTGCTAAGGTGGAAGAATGTGCAAAAACATATACCCAAACAGTAATTTCCTTCAGTTCATAACCTCCTGGGCAGGTCCTGTCTCTTCCCCTCAGATTGGGGAGTCCAACACAAGGCAGCAGCACCATAAAATTAGCACTGGGCCACTCTGGGCTGCTTTCTGAAAATGTTCCTTCACTCAAGACTTGGGTGGGAATCGGAAACTCTCTCTCACAGTAAAGCCGCTGAGTCCGGGGCTCGGTTGAAAAGTTGAAAATTGAGGTTGACAGATATTTGTTGGGCAAAACTATGAAGGAACATGAAACAAAGGCAAGTAGGTGACGTCAGGTTCTGGGTTGCACGTGATCAAAATGACTGACAGAACTGGTTTGAGAGGACGAATGGCCTGCTCCCGTTTCTGTGTTCTACCTCTGTACTGTTAAGTGATCTCTCAGGCCGATCATTAATGGGTCTTTCTGCTTGAAAAGGTTAGTGTCACAGTCCAATCTCATTGCAGGTTAAAACGCCAAACACTTTTTACCATGAATATCAAGGCCCTGTAGGAATAGTAACAGCCACTTTTAGCATTGATTTTGGGGCAAACAATTCTGCACTCTTCCCATTGACAGTTAAAATGTAAATGAGAGTTTGTGAGGGTTTTTGAAATCAGGGAAGTGTGGTTCCCCTCCATTCTGTGGGTTCCTATGATCTCGGAATACCAACTGTGTAAAGAACCTATAAGCTGGTCCTCCAACTGAAAGCCTACAAGTGGGAGTCAAAGGCTGTTGGCCAAATGTACAAACATCTCAGATGTTTCCTTCGCCTGCTAATGCCCCCAACTCAACCGTGAGTAATCATCGTCCTCCTTCACCACCCACCCTCCCCTCCCCCAACCTGTCTTCTGCCACTGTCCATCATTTAAACTTCTGTCCGGTGCACAGAGTCATAGAGTTGAAGAGTTGTACGGCACGGGAATAGACCCTTGGGTCAGCTCGTCTATACTGACCAGGTATTCCAAATTGACCTATTCCCATTTGCCAGCATTTGACCCATGTCCCTCTAACCCCTTCCTTTTCATGTATCCGTCCAGATGCCTTTTCAATGCTGTAATTGTACCAGCCTCCACCACCTCCTCTGGCAGCTTGTTCCATACACGCACCACCCTCAGTGTGAAAATGTTACCCCTCAGGTCCTTTCTAAATCTTTCCCCTCTCACTTCAAAACTATGGCCTCCAGTTTTGGACTCTCCTACCCTGGGGAAAAGACCTTGGCTATTCACCCTATCCAGGCCCCTCATGATATTTTTAAACGTCTACAAGGTCACCCCTCAGCCTCCGATACTCCAGGGGCCAAAAAGACTCAAACCCTCCAACCCTGGCAACATCCCTGTAAGTCTTTTCTGGACCCTTTCAAATTTCACAACATCTTTCCTATTAGCAGGAAATTAGTAGGGGATAGTAGGGAGCAACATAAGGGGCTCTGTGAGCCGGATGCCTGTGGGGAGAAACTTGTTTGTGCTTTTTTTCAATGGACAACATTGCACGGCTATGGCTGACATAAATCGATTGTGCACCTACCAAGCCCCCAACCCTGGTGGTCTTAACATTTTTTTTGGGATGCACAGCTATTGCGTTCAAAGTACATATAAGACATTTGGCTGGCCATTTTTCTTAAACAAAAAAAATTTCACTCGTGAGAAAGCGGCGATGAGCTGACTTCTCAAGTCGGGGTGGGCTATTAAGGCCAGCCCAGGAGGCGATGGTCACAACCCACGAGTGAATTGCAGAAACAAAAGAACGGCACGTTGCCCTGTGCGCTGTGCTCGATGGACTGGGTACTTAGCCCCGTGACGAGGTGGCACAAAGGTGGCACAAGTCATTTGCCGCGTGAAACAGGCTTGCATTTCAACTCCTGGGGTGTAGTCACTGTTGTAATGTAGGGGGAAACACGGCAACCAATTTGCACACAGCCAGCTCCCGCAAGCAGCAGTGTGTGACGACCAGACGATCTGCACTGTCGGTGAGCGTTGAGCTGGACACGGGGAAGGATGTGACTTGCACTTATTTGAAGTCGTGCTGTTGGGTCTTTCCCCATCAGCGAGGGGGCAGTCAGAGCGCTGGTTGCCATCTCATCCTGCGACCGGGTAGGGGGGCAGTAGGATTGAACCCCCTGGTGTCTTCAAAGTGGGACTTGAACTCAGATCCTTCTGGTTGGCTGGGGGACCAGACTGAACCGTGGCTGGCTAGGGCTGGCGACTGCTGCCTTCCTTGTCTGAGTGCATTGGTCATCAGGCAGAACGCTCAAGAGCATTGCTTCTCTGCTTGTGGGAAGTGGATAACGGATGGGCCCTGGCGTGTTGAGCATCTGGGAGAGGGAGGCATTGGGAAAACCGGGATGCTGAATGCCCTTTTAACACGGATCTTGGCTGTTTGGGATACTGATTGTGCTGCGAAATGCGATCGGCATGGCCTGCTCCCCTCCGCCTGACCTCCCCCCCCACAACTCCACCATCCCTCACTGCATCCAGCTCCCCCCTTTCCCGTCTCCCCCCAAAGTCCGTGTCCTTTGAAAGCGTTGGTCTCGCCTGGTTATGACAGTTAACGTGGTTGTAAAATGTGAATGTTCCAGCGGGACGGTCTGTAAGCTGTGCAGTGGCTCGCGTTGTGCTCAGACATTGCTGACAACTGCCAAGGGAGCTGTCTGCTTCTTGCATTTTGAATGTAAAATGGATCGCCCTGGACTTGTACTGTGTGGAATGGAATAAAGGTGCTATTTTTTTATACAGGAGAGGTGCTGTGTAAAGATCTCTTCACGGACGTGGGTCGGGCGTTCGGTAAATCTTTCTTCAACGTGTGTTCGCCAGAAGTCAGGCCCAGGGTTCGGGAATAGGGAAATTTGTGGCAATCAGTCACTCAGCGCTTGCTAATCGGTCCCCAACTCATCTGGCAGAAGTCCCGAGCCACGTCTCGGAATTGCCCAGTACCATTCCCGTCTCGAGGAAACCTTGATCCAGCTGTGCAATTGCTTGCCAAGCCATCACCACAGTCTTCTCCACCCTGGTCGCTGCTCTCTCAGCAAAGAGGAACTGTTGTTTCCTAACTCTGTCTCAACACAGCAGCACACACCTTCCAGTGGGGCTCGGAGAGAAACAGGATCCACCTGGAATAACATCATGTGTGCAGGAAAACACCACACGTTGTCCTCTTCCTGCCAAACTTTGGCCTTAGTGCATCCTCGCCTGCTAACTCAGAAGCAACAGGACTGCACTTCTTAGGCTGCGCACATTCTCATGAATCTTGGTCCTCTCATTTAATCGGCCATTTTGCAGCCAAATTATTTTGCCTTCTTATCCCTGTGTCCGAAAGAAGCCTTTTAAATGGATGAATTGCTTGTTTTCAAACATGAGATAAGTGTGCAGAATTAGAAATGCTTGCCAATTGTCTCAAATCTGTTTCCTCTGATTATTGCAGCTCTTGCCAGCAGAAATAGTTTCTCCTTTTCCACTCCCAGTTTTGAGCGCTTCTGTTGAAGCTCCAAACAGAAGAGTCCCAGCTTCTCCAGTCCACCCATTTCACTGAAGGTATGGGGCCCTGGCACCATTGCCAGTAAATCTCGGCTGGGCTATGACTGAAGTGTGATGCTCAACATTGGAAGCAATCCTCCAGCTGTGGCCTAACGCAGTTACTGGGTTATAAGCTCCTCTCACCTCTCCTTGCGATGCCTCTTTCAACATGTACTACTCTCACTCCTGATGGCGGCCTGAATTTAGGCTCACACCAATGTGCCTCAGTGTTGTCCACAAGAAATGCAGACTGAATGCAGCTGTCTGGCAGGTATTACCTTAAAACAATGGTCTGAAAACCCTGGACAAGAACATCACAGGGGACTGAGTCTGTATTTATTTCTGTCTGGGGACGTTGGAGGGGAAGGGAAGAAAGGTGAGAATCATCTTTACAAAAGGTGTACAAAGACATGACATTGTCATAAGGTACCATTCAGCTTGTTTTCAACACATTGGGGCTTAGAGGGAGCTTGTCCCCTTGTCAGGATCAACAGAGACACTCTTGGTAAGATTATCTTTTATTAACCACCATCTATTTGCATGATGCTAACCATCTCTCTCTCTAGAGTCTGGTGTCATATGATCTTTTACCTCATTGGCGGTGTACACTATCAATATACTTAGCATAAACCCTCCACACTACACTCAGTACACCTTGCATTGGAAGCTGCTCATTCACTCAATATGTGGTGAGCGTAGTCATTTGATGCTAACTGAAGGGCGTATTATATTGGCCGTCCATCTACTGAAGGCGCCTCCCACCACTGAGCTGCTCTAACACACATTGACACTCAAAACCCTATGAACACAAATGGCAAATATAGCAAATTGCTTATGTTTGTTTCCAAGTCTTGACTGCGTTGATGAGAGTTGCCATGAAAGATACTAGAGAGGCTGGGCAGGGTGATGTCTACAGGTCAGAGAAAGAGGCATTGTAATTCACATGCCTTAATACTAATCAATATACAGAGAATAAAAAATTGGCTTATTCAGCCAGGCATTAAAGATTGAGGAATCAAAGATCATCTCAAGATATTAGGCCCGATCAAACAGATGGACCAAAGGATTGACACAAGTGCAGCAAAACTGAAAAATGTACTGGTGTGCATTAGCAAAAAAGCAAAAAGGATGATCATCTGTGTGTGGCTACTGGTGAGGTAGTGAAGAGCTCCAGTCAAACAGAAACTGAGTTCAAAATAATTCTAGACCAGATCCCTGGGGTGATTTCTCGAGTGCATTTGACTGTTGAATAGGTGTAGTTAAATTCTGACATACCAAGACCATGTGGTTCACAGTGTGCTACCATCAGAAGGATTGGGGAGAAATAAGCTGGCTGTCACAGAGGATTGCATAACTTAGCAATAGGAATGGTGAGAAAAGACCCAGATTAGTTAGTAAAGGGCACATTGAAATCAAGGCCAATTAAATGAGGGTAAGATGTAGACTAGCCGTGATCTTGTTGAAAAACAGAGTGGCCTCTATCTGTACTCTCACAAGAGTTAAATGTCCCTTTTGTTAGGGAGTGGATCCACATTAAGGCCTTCAAAAATTCTAAGGGTCACAGATATTGTAGATACAGGCAGGTTCATTTTGACTTGCACAGTTTCTTTAAAGTGTACGGTACGTGTGTTCTATCAGCTATTTAACACCATGCCGTCAAATTGATCATGAGTTACAAGACAAATGGAGTAAGAGTCTCACCCTCTGCGGGGCTGCTTATTACATGTAGCCTGATATTGTAATATTCTTCTTGCCTGTTTCTGTTACAGGGAGAGAAATGATCTCCCATGATGCCGAAGGAACCCAATTCGAGCCCAACGGGGAAGCTGACCCTTATATTTATGGCAGAGGTA
The DNA here is from genome assembly GCA_024137785.1 of Ginglymostoma cirratum. Lineage (NCBI taxonomy): Eukaryota > Metazoa > Chordata > Chondrichthyes > Orectolobiformes > Ginglymostomatidae > Ginglymostoma > Ginglymostoma cirratum. Next base: position 5,802,828 of record JAHRHZ010000145.1, on the reverse strand, counting down.
AAGTGGATTTGAGATGCCACCTGCTTTAACTTCTCCAAATAGCGGTTGGATGACACATTGGGTGGGAGTTTCTAAAAGTGCAATTGGACAATGTCCGAAAAAGCTTTATAGCCCAATTGGGTATTTTTGAAGTGTACTCACTGCCGTAAGGCAGGAAACATGACAACCAATTTACCCACAGGAAGCTCCCACAAACTACATTGAAATGACCGGATGAGCTATTGTAGTGATAGTTAAGGGATAGATATTGACTAGGAAACTGGGGAGAACACCCCTGGAAAACGAAAGCTAGCATCTCATCCAAAAGACGCCACCTCCAGCAGGGCCACGCTGCCTCAGTACCAAACATGAAGCTTGTATTTTGTGATCAGGTCCCAGGAGACTTCCCAACCTTCAACACTACCCACAGCTGTCCCTGTTTGCAGAGTATTGTAGACATTATCTTCATCAGCTTTTCCTGGACGTGCTCATTCTGAAGTAAGAGTGAGTTAGATTCTAATATTTTAGTCACGCTTAAAGGGTAATTTTCTTCCTCCGTTTTGGCCTCTCCTTCTCTGGGGATCAATTGCAGAACATCTCAACAAATTCGAAGGAACTGCACGTACCAAGTCAAAGCATAAACGCAAAGAGGGAGAAAAAGCAGTTAAAAAAAAGCTAGTAACATTTAGAAATGAACATACTAGAGCCCCATTTTGAGGTACACAAAATGTGTCACTCCAGAGTGTCTGATTCGCCGGTTTTGCAGTTTCTCCTCTTCTGGGAATTTCTGTAGTCGAGTTGCACAGAGCTAAGTACAAGGAAAACCTATTAACCCAATCCTTCAGGGAACAAGTGTTGGGGCTGGCTGTGACTCTTCAAAGCACTCTCAAAAATTGCCAACTGAGCCACATTTCAGGAGAAAATGCGGAGAAATAAAGGTCCGTAGAAGATTATTGAAGCCCACATTGTTCTGCCCATTCTCAGTTAAGGTAGCTTTTTTCAGCCCATAGGCCTTGCCCCTGACCATATGCAGTGGCACTGTGGCCAGTTTCGACCAGATGCGGGACACTTTTTCATTATGTTACTGCCGAATGCTTTTGCAACCATTTCATCTACTTTGCTGCCTTATGCGGCGCTGAAACAGCTTAAGGAGTTGTTTAAGGAACACTGTTAAGGTCCGCTCCCATTGCACAGGCCAGGTTTATAGGGACTCACGGCCACTAGCTGACGAGAGGCACTCACTCAGCACAGACAAAGGATTGATTCCCTAGCTTTCCCAACCTATTTACATTAACCTGCACAAACAGGGGCATTTACCTGCTGAAGCATTGAGACAATGCAGAACCACTTTCTACATTATGACATTAAACTGGGTTTTTCCAGGCTCACTTAAGGCTGTCTGCGTTCCACAGGAACCTCCTCTCACCCCCAATCTGAAACCAAAATGCAAGAGATCTGAAATAAAAGCAGAAAGTGCTGGAGAAACTCAGCAGGTCTGGCAGAATCTGTGGAAACAGAAACAGACTGAACACTTCTCATTCTTTAACAGTGCTGTACTGGATTCGAAACGTCAACTCTGTTTCTTTCTCCACGGTGTTCTGCCAGACCTGCTGAGTTTTTCTAGCACTTCATCTCCTCTCACCTACTTATCACTTTTTCTCTGCAGATCATCTATTCCTTAATCCCTTTTGTGCTTATCTAACTTTGTCTTGTGGTATCTATGACGTCAGTTTGAACTTCACCATGTGGTAGAGAGTTGCATATTCTTAACTACTCTCTGCCTCTCTTCTATTGATCACACTGAGTTCTGATCCCGACTGTAAGTGGAAATATCTTTTCTGCATTGACCTTAAAAGATCTGTTTTCTGGTCCTCTCTCAATCTTTCCTTTCGCTGGCCTTTCTTGACAAGTATAACCTTTCAGTTCTGGGATATATCACACAAATCTTTTTGTAACCTCTCCAGTGCCTTGGTGTCCTTTTGATAATATGGAGACCGGAAATTTTGACAGTACTCTGAGTGTGTTCTACACAAGGTGATGCACAACTCCATTGGATCAAAGAAATCTCAACCTGTAGCTATTATTAAAAAAAAAAACGCTGTATTCATTCTCAAGATTTGTGCATAACTGGCTAGGTCAGGGTTTATTGCCGAGCCCATGGGTTGAAGATACTCATAGCACTATTGAGTAGGTGATAGTGACAGTGAGGAGCGGTGATTATAGCTCTGTGGGGATGGTCTAGTGGTATTAGTGCTGGACTGCTGATCCAGGTAATGGTCTGGGGACCTGCGTTCAAATCCTGCCATGGCAGATGGTAGAATTTGAATTCAATAAAAATCTGGAATTAAGAGTCTAATGAAACCACTGGCACTTGTTGGGGGAAAACCCAACTGGTTCGCTAACGTCCTTTAGGGAAGGAAACTACTGGTCTACATGTGACTCCAGACCCACAGCAATGTGGTTGGCTCATAACTGCCCTCTGGGCAATTAGGGATGGGGCAATGAATGCTGGCCTAGCCAGTGATGTCCTCATTCTGTGAATGAATTAAAAAATGTCTTTTTAAGAAGTTTACACAGTGAGCGACTTGGAGGATTTGTTTTTATCAATCCAGAAAATCATATGATACAGGAGCAGAAATAGGCCATTCAGTCTGCTTTTCCATATGCTATTCAATCAGCTCATGGCCTATCTGCTGCCCTAGTCTTTCTAGACGGTGGAGGTCATGCATTTGGAGGCGCTGCCAACGAAGACTTACCGAGCCATTGCAGTACGTCTTGCAAATCCACTCATAAATGATCACAGTCATACAGAGATTGGGTACATGCTCAGGTAGAATACAGTGGGATAAAAGTGCAGCAATTTAACAATTTCTTTCATTGCTTTACAGATGTGGGCTCTGACTTGAATGCTTGGAAAGACAGAGATTCGAGTACAGTGGTACCCGCCGATGGGATGTCAGTCACCCCTACATCTGGGAAGGACAAGAACTGGCTGTACTCCCTGGACCCCATTCTGGTTACCATCATTGTCATGAGCTCAGTAGGGGTCCTCCTTGGCGCAGTTTGTGCTGGGCTCTTGTTGTACTGCACTTGCTGCTATGCTGGCCTATCAAGCCGGAGCTCCACTACCCTGGAGAACTACAACTTTGAGCTCTACGACGGGATCAAGCACAAAGTGAAAATGAACCAGCAGAAATGCTGCTCAGAAGCATGATCATAATAATGGGAGCAGACATTAAACGAAACAAAAAATGCCTTTGTTACTATCAGTAACTTGGCAGTAACAAACAAGAGGATGCAGTAAGTAAGGAAATACCTTTGAGTCTTAACCATTTTCATTCTGAGCGAGCCACACTTTGCCTCCCACCCAGTTAATTGAGGGGCATAATTCAGAACCTCTTAGAGTCAGCACTATAAAGCCTTAATTTGACTATTTTCCCAAGGATATGAGCCATCATTACTCCCCTGACTGTGAACTTTGGGGTGAAGTGAAAGCAGGCTGACTTGATCGCAGCCTGAAACTGGCATTACTATCCAGAAAACACGCTGAGGTTTGTTCTGTTCCATGCTGTGAAGGAAGTATTTCAAAATGCAGTGCCGTGTAGCTTTTCTGGTGTTTACTTTCTGTCTTTCGAATTGTTCGTCCTGCGTTTGGGGCCCGCCAGTAGTTCAGTGCTTTCTGAATCCGGGAGCGAATCCTGAGCCCACGCGTCAAAAATATCCTTCGTGGGGGGGGCGTCGGCGGTCTGACTCAAAAGATGAGGCCCTCAACATTTGCTGTTCGTTGGTGTGAAGCCGGATTCAACTGTTTAAGCAGAGCTTAAAAGAAATTATGGACCACATGCAGAGTGCCTTTTGGACAAGTGTGATCTAATAGTTATGGCAGATTAGTATTCATATGTCTCCTGTCTGTGACAGGAGAGTGTTTTATTGGGCACTGTCTGGAGGCCTATGCAGTGTCTATTGATGTCAGAGGACTTTTATCTATTATTATTTAATACACAGTGTGTTGACTTTTCTGAAACAGTGTTTTTTGCCTGTCTTGGAAGGGGAGGGAATGAGGGCGAAGATATTGTTTGCTTTCTGGGGTGGGAGTGGCATGGGGGGAGGTGAAAGGTGTTCACACAGCCCTGAAGGTCAAAGGCTTTAACTAGAGGGTGGCTGGGGAGTTTTGGCCAGAGTTATGAAGAATGATTTCTTGAGTGTCCCTCTTAAGGTGGGAAAAGCCGCTCAAACCACCTCATCTGTTACCAGAAGCAGATCCGTCAAGCCCAGCGAGACTGAATCAGCAAGACTTTACCAAATGATGATTAAAGAAAACGTGAGAATAAACGCTGACTTGTTGAACACAGGCTTTGCAATGGTGTTACTTGGGAGTGGTTCAGCTGACGCCACTCAGATCTTTCAACGTTTTCGTTTTTGTGTGTTCTTGAATGTGAATTAGCTCTAGATGACCCAGTACCAGCCGCATCTCTGTAATACGACAATTTGTTATTTCTTTTTGATCTTTCTTTCGGTGTAATGCTGGCAATGAGCTGTACCGTCCAGTGTGCCTGAAATCCGGCTCCCGTCGTCTCTCCTCATCTGTCGGAGAAAAATGGAGGTGGGGTGCAGTGGTGGGGGGAGGTGGACCATGTCAAGCGATCGTTCATTTCCACAGGCTCCGGCAGCCCTTTGCTGCACTCATTTCGTCTTTGAGATCTGGATGGGGTGCATTGGGAACCATCCAGCTGAAGGCAGTGAACCTAATGCTGTGATCCACGCACTGGGCTCTGTTCGTGAATACATTCTGGTGATATGGACATTGTTTACAAGGTTTGGCGTGTGCTGCCCAATCACAACTGCCCTTGAGAAGGTGGTGACGAGCCACCTCCTTGGTGAGCTGCAGAGCGTGTAATGAAGATGCTCCCCGTCATGCCATTAGGGAGAGAGTTCTGGGTCTCTGGATCTGGCCATGAAAGAATGGTGACGGCTGTGCCAATTCAGTTCGGTTGTGGAGCTCTCATGGGCAGCTTGGAGGTGGCGGGATGAGGTAGGGGAGGGTTGGCATTCCCCTACGCCTCTGGCCCTTATTCTTCTAAGGGCCAAAGGTCACAGGTTCGCAAGGTGTTCCCAACATCAGGTACAGGAGCCTGGGGCCAGCTTGCGCGCCCCCTCCCCTTCCCTCCCCGGTGTCAACTGTAGAATTCAACTGTGACACAGCTGAGTCCTTGTAGCCAGCGTTTTAACGATTCTGTTTGCAGCAGACCAAGGAATGAACTTAACCCGTTAAGAGGGGTGGACAGTGCCAAAATTAAGTTGCATAACGTAAGAATTCCTTCCAGGAATGCAGGCTGGTTTGGAACCCAAGTCCCAGAAGTGTTCTGAGGAAGGGTCACTGGACCCGATACGTTAACTCTGTTTTCTCCTCCACAGATGCTGCCAGACCTGCTGAGCTTTTCCAGCAACTTTGTTTTTGTCCCAGAAGTGGAAAGATCAATGTGCCACCAAGGTCCTGTTTAACAGTTTAATGTCACAAAACGGGACACGCGGAAGGCAAGTTTTCTCTTAACTTGAGATAAGGTTTGAGCGAGGAAGTTTTTGGGGCAAAGCCTTCCAAGTCTTTGGGGATCGTAAGCAAAGCTGGTTGGTGGAGGGAAACCTCTGCGTGCATTTCTTTCTCTGGAATAAACGTATTATATGATGTACATCTCCTATACATGCGTACATTTATATATATATATATATCTATATATATATGGTATTATGACGTATATTTGAATGTCTGTGGCGCACTTGCACATCCCTGGTGACCAGCTCTTATCTATGATGCTCAGTTTCTACCTGGAGTAGGCGTTCCTTGCCTATCATGCAGGTAACTGGGAAGTGGTGACTATAATCATATCTTGTCGTGCACACTGTATGCATGCTGCGCATGTGGCCTGTGGCATTTTCTTTCAACCTCGGCCCCAGCAATGACCCAGCCGTAGCGGAGGTCAATCCAGATGCGTGCTTGGCTAAGGCATCACCTCCCTGTTTGCCAAGTGGGAAGTGATGGGTGCCATCTTTTGGAATGGGTGAGACTGGTATCGTAATTGCCTTAAGGAGAAGAGGCACACGAGGAAAAGCCAACACACAAGGCAGAAAGGAACAGAAGGATACGGCAATAACCTGAGACGGATTAGAGCGACAGGAGGTTTGTGTGGAGCACATACACTTGGGCTGAATGGCCTGTTTCTGAGCTGTGCGTCGTGTGTTATTCTACCACTTCCTGTATGCGTTAGCCGTATGTTTTTTTTTGTGATGCTAGTTTACAAAAATGTGGTTACCAGCGCACAACATACACATGTTAAGGTTCTTGTGAGCGTCAAATGGTCGTGCGTTCATTTTTGAGGTAAATTCTTTAGTCCAAATGGCAATGAGGGCAGTGCCTTACCCGCGGCCCTGTGGGTGATGTGAGGTTGGAGGACGGTGTGGTGTGAGGCACTAGCCTGTTCTTTGGGTGGATTATTACTACTGACCCACTTTCCCTTCCCCCCCCACTCTGCGCGGGAGCGCTCTGTGGGGCCTTGGGCAGTGAGTTACGTTTAGTGGGCCTCCTTTGACTTGCAGTTGTCGACTGGTTTCTACAACGTTGTGGGGCATAATGTCAGAGGCTTGCAACGTGCGCTGGAGGCACAGTAGTCACCTTGCCTCCCGTGAGGACACAAATGATTGTTTTCCTTGTAGATTTGAAATACTGTCTTAATAAAGTCATTGTTAAAGGAACACTGCAGACTCTAGAATACATTACTGAAGAACTGTTTCCCCATGATGAATGCCTCAATTAAAACAAAATCATAAAAATGTAAAAATGAGAAAAGATTTGCACTCCAACATGTTTCAATTTAATCCACATTTCGATATTTATTGTGTGAACAATTAAGAGCTTGGGATGGTGCCAGTCTGCAGTTCCCACTACGTGCCACACATATTGGTCCCTCTATCTATACCTCTGCAGTGATGCACTTTAATTGTCAGCCTTGGATCTTGCCTCAGAGTCAGAAGGACACAGGTTCAAACTGCGCATCCAGAGACATAAACCTGAGACTGACACTCCCAGTGCAGTACAGCAGGAGGCGCTGCACAGTTGGAGATGCCAACTCATCAAAGAGACCTTAAGTTGAGACTTCTCCTGCCCGCTCAAGTGAATTTGAAAGATCCCATCTTCCAGAAAAGAGACTGGGAGATTTTCCCAGGGTCCTGGCCAGTAATAATCCCTCAACCAGCAGTAGGTGATCAGTCATTATCACATTGTTGTTATTGGGAACTTAAGTGCAAATCGGTTATAGCGTTGCCTATGTGTAACTGAGACTACACTTCAAAATCCATAATTCACTGACCGTAAAGCACGTCTGGGAGACTAACCGAATTGCATTCTTGAAGCAAGTACCAGATGTGCGTATTAACAAAGAAGACGGGAAGCCCCGCATTTTTGTAGCACCTGTCACGACCACCAGCCAAAGATGTTTATTGGTCAGAACATTGAGTATAGCAGTTGGGAGGTCATGTTGCAACTGAACAGGACATTGGTTAGGCCATTTTTGGAATATTGCATTCAATTCTGGTCTCCCTGCTATAGGAAAGATGCTGTGAAAATTGAAAGTGCTCAGAAAAGATTTACAAGGATGTTGCCAGGGTTTGGAGGGTTTGAGCTATAGGGAGAGGCTGTATAGGCTGGGGCTACATTCCCTGGAGTGTCAGCGGCTGAGGGATGACCTTACAGAGGTTTATAAGATCATGAGAGGCATGGACATGGTAAAAAGACAAGATCTTTTCCCTGGAGTGGGGGAATCCAAAACTAGAGGGCATAGGTTTAAGGTGAGAGGAGAAAGATTTAAAAGGGACCTAAGGGCAACTTTTGCCTGCAGAGGGTGGTACGTGTATGGAAAGAACTGCCAGAGGAAGTGGTGGAGGCTGGTACAGTTACAACATTTAAAAGACATCTGAATAGGAAGGATTTAGAGGGATAAGGGCCAAATGCTGGCAAATGGGACTAGATTAAGTTAGGATATCTGTTCAGCACGGACAGGTTGGACTGAAGGGTCTGTTTCCTTGCTGCACAAACTCTACAGCTCTATCACTCTAAGTACTTTCGAAGTGTAGTCACCATTGTGTTGTGGAATTGACAAGAAAGAATCGACATTCCTGATCATTTATGGGCTGGCATCGTAGCCAAGCTTGGAATTGTCATTGGCAGGGGAACCAGCGTTCCACAGCTCATCCTCTGGGGGCAGAGACATAATCGTCAGCTTGCCACCAGTCGCCTCCAGTTGGAGCACTCCTCCCAATACCCTGAACTTGGATAAAAACATCGGGGAAAAAAGACATGGTGGAGGACTGAGGACCCAAAAAAATTGGAGGATGAAAACGTGAGATTCAAAAATGATTGGGGTGAGGGGAGGGAGCTTGTCTTCCTAAAGATTGGGGTGTTGGGGTGGATAGAGGTTTCAGCTTGTGTATTCTTTTAATGCAATCTCTGTGCTTCTCCAGTTATAGCCTCTTGAGTGACCCTGGCTATCATTACTCCACATTGACAGCTGTCAAGCACCGAATTTCCCAAAAACCTCTTTGCTAAACTGAACCTCAAAGCCTAAACCTAACTAAAGGTGCTGTAACAATGCAAGCTGATAGGAAATGAGCAGACATGCAAAAGGGATATGCAGGTGGGAACATTTTCGATAACACGAAAAGAAAGGCTTAGTTTTATCAGTTTTATTTGGCCAGTAATACTAAAATCTCCCGTCAAATGAGCAGAAAACAATGTGAGTTAAAATTTCTGCTGTTGCACCGTGAGGAGTGGAGGAAGTGTGGGCATCTAATGAGGGGGAAAAGATAAGGTCTCGGTTAGAAATTAGAAAAACAAACAAGGATTTTATTTGGAGAACATATGTAGCACATTTGATTCACAACGGTAGGAGGGATGTACTTCCTAGAAGCCAATCTTCGCTCTACTCATTAAAGAGGTCATTCTCTTTGGTCTAACTGGAACTACACTATGTCGCACAACTGGAAAAATCAATTTACGAACGTCCCAGAGGGATGTCATTTGTATAAAAGCATTAAGCTGGACATGGGTATCAAAGCCAAACAGTCAGAAGAATCTGAGATTTAGAATTGGTCTGATTCACTGCTAATAAAAGCACAGAATGTCCATTGTGAAGGCATCAGCATCAGTTCCATGCACTCATCGCCCCCCTCCTCCATCCTCTCCCCACCCCATTATCTCTTGTACTTGTCTGCCTGCATGAATGGACTGCCTTATGAAGAGAGATTTGGGCCTGTACTCATTGGAGTTTAGGAGAAAAGGGGGGGCGACGTCATTGAAACATACATGACTCTTAGAGAAATTGATAGGGTAGATGCGGAAAGGTTGTTTCCCTTTATGGGATAGTCCGGAGTCAGAGGGCTCACCCATTTTCAGACAAAGAAGAGGAGGAATTTCTTCCCTCTGAGGACGGTGAATCCCTGGAATTCTTTGCCGCAAAAGGCTGTCAAGGCTGAGTCATTTAGTATAATCAAGGGTGAGCAAGATTTTTTTTAACTAGGTTATGGGGAAAAGGCAGGAAAGTGGATTATCAGAGCAGCCAAGTTCACATTGAATCAATGGGCTGAATGGCCTACTTCGCCTATGTCTTATGTGTTGGTCTTCGCGTCTTAAGACAAGGGCAAGCTGGAGAAGAAGTAAAGGCAAGCGGATGAATTTGGCTTGTGGGCCTTTCAAATGAAATAATTCCTTGAGTAAAGTTGTTGCAGGGTAGACAAGCAGTTAAAATTGGGCCTACTTTAACAGAGTAAATGAAGAGAACAAAGAACAAAGAAAATTACGGCACAGGAACAGACCCTTCGGCCCTCCAAGCCTGCGCTGATCCAGATCCTCTATCTAAACCTGTCACCTATTTTCCAAGGATCAGTATCCCTCTGCTCCTTGCCCATTCATGTATCTGTCTAGATACGTCTTAAATGACGTTATCGTGCCTGCCTCTACCACCTCCGCTGGCAATGTGTTCCAGGCACCCACCACCCTCTGCGTAAAGAACTCTCCACACATATCTCCCTTAAACTTTTCCCCTCTCACCTTGAAATTGTGACCCCTAGTAAATGAGTTCCCCACTCGGGGAAAAAGAGGGAGACAATTTTGTCCGGTAGGGGAGTCCAGGGCAAAGGGACATAAACTGAAAACAAGAACTAAGCCATTAAAGAGCAATGTCAGAAAACATGTCCTTCAACAAAGAGGAATGGTGAATCGAGAATGTTCTCTCCCTAAATGCTACTGAGATTGGCAGTAAACATCAATTGAAAATTTCAAATTTGAAAACGGAAGTGTTTTTTTGACAGTAAAGGCTATGAAGGGAACAGGAACCAAAATGGAGTTGAGATCCAGGCCATCTATGATCTATTTGATGGGCAGAAATGGCTCAAGAGGGTGAATGGCTTCCTCCTGTCTCTACATTCCTCAGTTGCTAGCTGTATGAGGGTGAAGTTGATGATCGCCAACATCTTTCCTGGAGATTTGATTTCATTATGTCTCTTGCATCCAATGCTAATATAATTTGGGTTAAAATAAATAGATCCACGCAGCATCTCTAGACCAGGTACAACATGTGCTAAACATGGGACAACACTGTTGCTACAACTGGTCGCCCTGCTTTTGGAAGGGTGTTACTAAATTGGGGAGGGTGTAGAAAAGATTTGCAAGGGTGTTACTACAATTGGAGGGTTTGAGTTATAAGGAGAGGCTGAGTAAGCTGGGACCTTTTCACTGGAGCGCAGGAGGTTGATGGGTGACCTTAAAGAGGTTTATAAAATCATGATGGGCATAGATAGGGTAAATAGCAAAGGTCTTTTCTCAAGGGGAGGGGAGTTCAAAACTAGAGGGCGTAATTTTAAGGTGAGAGGGAAAATGTTCAGAAGGCACCCAAGGGGCAACTTTTTCAAAGGGTGGATCATACGTGGAATGAACTGCCAGAGGAAGTGGTAAATGCAGGTACAGTTACAACATTTAAGAGACATTTGGATGGGTACAAGAATAGGAAGGCTTTAGAAGGATTTGCGAAGTGCAGGCAAATGGGATTATGGTTAGCACGGACGAGTTGGACCAAAGGGTCTGTTTCCATGCTGTATGACTCTAATCAGGTATTCAAAGCTCACAAAAGTATTTCCAGATGCATCATCCAGGTCGCAGTTCCCAACTTGCACATCAACCACCTCCTACCACTCCTCCAAATGGTACAACAATTTGACTCATAATTCCTGCGAGTTTGGAACTGTGTACTGCAGGCATCTGGACTGAGTTTTTTTTTCTCAGACTAACTTAGACAAGAGGAGGGCATCTCTCTCCACTGGTCTCAGGCGGGCACTAACTTCCCATGCCAGCCACTGCCCGTCAGCTAACTCTTCTTGCTTTGGTTTTAGGGATTGCCGGTTTCCAAGCCTTGTGCAATTACTAGAGGAATCCCTGAGGAATTTTCGCTCACTTGTCCTAACCACACTGTTCCCGTGTTTCGAACATATGGCCCAGCAGAGTACAAAAGTGGCCACATGTCTCCCTATTGCAACAAAACCCACATGTTTGCAGCAAGATGTTCAATTAACTCTTCGTTAATTTCAAAAATACACTTTATTCATAAGGATATTTTTATATACATACATAGGCACTAAAGCAGTTCGGTTCTGTATAGTACCATACGAAGGAACAAACAGACATTGGACTTTGACTCTATCCACCAAACAAACCAAAGGCATTTCTTACCTTGCCAGATTACGTTTATATATATTTGACATCCTGGCTGGGTCCTACTCCTGAACGGACCCCCATTTAACTTCAGCAGAGAAACGTCAGACAGTGGTCTTTCCCCACTGTTCCTTGGAGGCAGATGCTCTAAGTTTTAGTGCAACCCTGAGCACGTAGTTCTGGACCTTAGAAAATGCCAGTCTGCAGCTTTTGGTCGAGGTCAACTCCTTGCTCTGGAAGACCAACAGGTTTCGATCAGGCTAAAGAGAGTCTTTCAGGCACAGTCAATGTCTGTCCCAGAGACATTCACAGGAACAGAAGGGGTTGCCTCACTTCCAATGCCAACTCCTTTCCTCTTCTCCCACCCACCCTGCTCCCAAGACAGAAAAACTACCGTTCACCGTCACTGACTGCTTTCTGATCCTGAGCCAATATTCTGCATTTATCCTGCTGCTGTTTCTTTATTCCCTGGGCTTTACTTTTCCTGACAGCTTCATTCTGTGGAACGAAAGCACCGCAGGGGCTGGAAATCCAAAACAAGCTGCAAATGTTGGAAATTCTCATCAGGTCAGGCTGACTCTGTGGGAGGAGGGGCAGGGCGATATCACCTCAGTCTTTCATCAGAACTGGGCAAAAAGGGCAGAATATGGAAACCAGAACTAAAGGGAATGTGTGTGATCGGGTGGGTGCCAGGAGACAGGTATTGGCAAATGACTTGATGGCCCTGCATCAAAGAGGGTGGTGATGGGACAAGTAAAAATGTGAAAGTTGTGTGAGTTCACGGGAGATGCAAGAGAGGAGAAAAACCAGTCTCGAACCAAAACAAAGAGAAGAGATACAAAACAAGGGCAGATAATGCAATCTGAAAATGTTGAGAGCTCAAAGCTGAGTCCGGGAGGGCTGAAAAGTGTCTCATTGAGGTTCCTTTGAGCTTCAAAGCAGCAGGCTGAGGACAGAGAGGTCAGTGTGAGAGCAAGACGGAGAATCAAAATGACAAAAAGCTGGGCCTTGTATTTGCAGAAAACTGAGGCGTTCCACAAAGTGATAATCCTATCTGTACTTCTGTCTGTCCAATGCAATGGAAACCACAGTGAGAATAGGAAATACAATATAGAAAACTGAACGCACACATAAATTACTGTTGTGATAGAGAGAACTGCCGATGCTGGAGTCTGAGATAACAAGATGTGGAGCTGGATGAACACAGCAGGCCAGGCAGCATCAGAGGAGCAGGAAAGCTGACATTTCGGGTCTGGACCCTTCTACAGAAACGGGGGAGGGGAATGGGGCTCTGAAATAAATAGAGAGGGGGGAGGCGATGATAGAAGGTGGATAGAGGAGCAGATAGGTGGACAGAAGACAGACAGGTCAAGGAAGCAGGGATGAAGCCAGTACAGGTGAGTGTAGGTAGGGAGTTGGGATGGGGGTTGGTCAGTGAGGTGGGAGGAGCGGGTAGGTGGGAGAAAAGACAGACAGGTCAAGGAGGCAGGGACGAGAGGGGCTGGTCTTGGGATGAGGTCGGGACTGGGGAGATTTTGAAGCTTGTAAAGTCCACATTGAGACATGTCCATCCTGGGACTCCTCCAATGCCACAACGATGCCACCCGAAGGCTGGAGGAATAGCACTTCAAATTCCGCCTGGGAACCCTGCAGCCCAATTGTCTCAATGTGGACTTTCCAACTCCCTACCTACACTCACCTGTACTGGCTTCATCCCCGCCTCCTTGACCTGTCTGTCTTCTCTCCACCTATCTACTCAGATATTCTCTGAGCCTCTCCTCCTCCCTTCTACGGTTGCTTTGCTCTCCTCGTTTCCTGGCACATTCACAACACTCTTGTCAATGGTGAAGATATCAAGCACTTATTTAATGACCCAGCCTCCACAAAAAGACCTAAAGATATCCTTGTTGGTCTGTAAATCCTCAGATTACAAGCAGGTAAAGGCACTATAGCCTTAATTGACCATAGGGCTGCTCTCTCATTAGTGAGAGGCAAAGAGAGAGAGAGAGATAAGCTGATGGTATTTTAGCCCAAGAGTCACCATGCCTCAGGCAATTGGGAGAGGTTGAGAAGGAGAGTTCTTCATGGGAACCTCAGTCCATGCAGGAGTTGAACCCACGTTATTGGAATCACTCTGCATCATAAACCAGCAATCCAGCCAACTGATCAATTCACCCTCTTTTTGCTTTTACTATTTATATTTAACAGAAGCTTTATGAACTCACCTTTATAACAGCTGCCAACGTACTTCCTATATTCAAGCCCATGTCTTTACTATAATGACAAACCTGACAGTTATCTTTGCCTCCTGTCTCAATTTAACTTCTAAAGTTTTCCAGACAGTTTTGTCATGGATGTCTTTCTATTCCACTTCAGAGGCACGTGTCTATTCCGACCCATAATCATCTCTTTTTTTGATTCCAATCCATCAGATTCCTTTCAGGAATTAGGTCCCTTTCAGATCAATGAAATTAGTCATCATCTAATTATGTACTTTTAGGATTGATTATGCCTTGTTTTATCACTTAACTGATGTTATGTTATCATATAAACACTTTGCCAAATGCTCCCCTATTACATTTCAGATGGCATGAAGATAAATGTTTATCGTTCCTTTTGATTTCAATTTACAGGAAGGACAAGAAAGCCTGTTGGTGTCTGTTCTTGAAAGTAACAGCACTCAAAACGGTTAAAAATCTTTCTCAAAAATATGTCTTGTAGGGATCAGCTGAGAGGCAAGAAAAGAAGGAGAACTATTTCGCAGGTAGTAGGAACTGCAGATGCTGGACAATCTGAGATAACAAGGTGTAGAGCTGGAAGAACACAGCAGGCCAAGCAGCATCAGAGGAGCAGGAAAGCTGACGTTTTGGGCCTAAACCCTTCTTCAGAAATGGGGGAGGGGAAGGGGGTTCTGAAATTAATAGGGAGAGAGGGGGAGGCGGATAGAAGATGGATAGAGGAGAGGATAGGTGGAGAGGGGGCAGACAGATCAAAGAGGCGGGGATGGAGCCAGTAAAGGTGAGTGTAGGTTGGGAGGTAGGGAGGGGATAGCTCAGCCCAGGGAGGACGTACAGGTGAAGGGGGCGGGATGAGGTTAGTAGGTAGAAGTTGGGGATGGGGCTTGAGGTAGGGGAGGGGATAGGTGGGAGGAAGGACAGGTTAGGGAGGCAAGGACGAGCTGGGCTGGTTTTGGGATGCGGTAGGGGGGAGGGGAGATTTTGAAGCTTGTGAAATCCACATTGATACCATGGAGCTGCAGGGTTCCCAAGCGGAATATGAGTTGTTGTTCCTGCAACCTTTGGGTAGCATCGTTGTGGCACTGCAGGAGGCCCAGGATGGACATGTCGTCTGCGGAATGGGAGGGGGAGTTGAAATGGTTCGCGACTGGGAGGTGCAGTTGCTTAGTGTGAACCGAGCGTAGGTGTTCTGCAAAGCGATCCCCAAGCCTCCGCTTGGTTTCCCCGATGTAGAGGAGGACACAACGGGTACAGCAGATGCAGTATACCACATTAGCAGATGTGCAGGTGAACATCTACTTGATGTGGAAAGTCTTCTTGGAGCCTGGGATGGGGGTGAGGAGGGAGGGGTAGGGCCAGGTGTAACACTTCCTGCAGTTGTAGGGAAAAGTCCCGGGTGTGGTGGGGCTGGAGGGGAGTGTGGAGCAGACAAGGGAGTCACGGAGAGAGTGGTCCCTCTAGAAGGCAGATAAGGGTGGGGAGGGAAAGATGTCTTTGGTGATGGGGTCGGATTACAGATGGCAGAAATGTCGGAGGATGATGCGTTGGATCCAGAGGTTGGTGGGGTGGTGCGGGAGGACGAGAGGGATTCTGTTTTGGTTTTTATTGCAGGGAGGGGGTTTGAGGAATGAGTTGCGGGAAATGCGGGAGACAAGGTCGAGGGCATTCTCGACCACTGAGGGGGGGATGTTGAGGTCCTTGAAAAACGAGGACATCTGAGATGTACGGGAGTGGAATGCCTCATCGTGGGAGCAGATGCGGCGGAGGCGAAGGAATTGGGAATAGGGGATAGCATTTTTGCAGGAAGGTGGGTGAGAGGAGGTGTATTCTAGGTAGCTGTGGGAGTCGGTGGGCTTGAAATGGATATCGGTTTCTAAGTGGGTGCCAGAGATGGAGACTAAGAGGTCCAGGAAGGAGAGAGAGGTGTTAGAGATGGTCCAGGTGAACATAACGTTGGGGTGGAAGGTGTTGGTGAAGTGGATGAACTGTTCGAGCTCCTCGTGGGAGTACGAGGCGGCGCTGATACAGTCATCAATGTAATGGAGGAAGAGGTGGGGTTTAGGGCCAGTGTAGGTACGGAAGAGGGATTGTTCCACGTAGCCTACAAAGAGGCAGGCATAGCTTGGGCCCATGCGGGTACCCATGGCCACCCCCTTTGTCTGTAGGAAGTGGGAGGAATTGAAAGAGAAGTTGTTGAGGGTGAGGACAAGTTCGGCTAAGCAGATGAGGGTGTCAGTGGAGGGGGACTGGTCCGGTCTGCGGGACAGGAAGAAGCGGAGGGCCTTTAGGCCATCTGCATGGGGAACGCAGGTGTACAGGGACTGGACGTCCATGGTAAAGATGAGGTGCTGGGGACCGGGGAATTGGAAGTTCTGGAGGAGGTGGAGGGTGTGGGTGGTGTCACGGATGTAGGTAGGGAGTTCTTGGACCAAGGGGGAGAAAATGGAGTCCAGATAAGTTCGGTGGAGCAGGAGCAGGCGAAGACAATGGGTCGACCAGGGCAGTCAGGTTTGTGGATTTTGGGAAGAAGATAGAAATGGGTGGTACAGGGTTGGGGAACAATGAGGTTGGAGGCTGTGGGTGGGAGGTCACCTGAAGTGATGAGGTTGTGGATGGTTTGGGAGATGACGGTTTGGTGTTCGAGGGTGGGGTCATGATCCAGGGGGTGGTAGGAGGTGGTGTCGGAGAGTTGGCGTCTGGCCTCGGCGGTGTAGAGGTCAGTGCACCATACTACAACTGCGCCTCCCTTGTCTGCGGGTGCTACAACTGTGCCAGCAGCTCCAGAGGAGACAGCAGCACGCAGCCCTGCCGAATCTTCGCCATCCCCCCAGATCTCCCCCTAACTGAGGACGAACAGTCAGTCCTCAGCAAAGGGCTCACCTTTGTCCCGCTCCACCCACACATCAACGAATACCGCTCACGTTTGGACATTGAGCAGTTTTTCCTCTGCCTCTGCCTCCACGCTTACTTCTCCAACCGCGAATCTAACCCTCCCTCTACTGACCCCTTCTCCCGCCTCCAACACAAGCCCTCCTCCTGGACACCACCCCAAGGCCTCCTACCCTCCCTCGACCTCTTCATCTCCAACTGCCGTCGAGACATCAATCGCCTCAACCTCTCTACCCGTCTCAAACACTCCAACATCTCCCCTGCAGAACGGGCAGCCCTCTGCTCCCGTCCCAAGCACACCATAAAACGTGCGGAAAGGGAGGCACAGTTGTAGTATGGCGCACTGACCTCTACATCGCCGAGGCCAGACACCAACTCTCCAACACCTCCTCCTACCATCCCCTTGATCATGACCCCACCCTCGAACACCAAATCATCATCTCCCAAACCATCCACAACCTCATCACTTCAGGTGACCTCCCACCCACAGCCTCCAACCTCATCGTTCCCCAACCCCACACCACCCGCTTCTATCTCCTTCCCAAAATCCACAAACCTGACTGCCCTGGTCAACCCATTGTCTCCACCTGTTCCTGCCCCACCGAACTTATCTCCACCTATCTCAACTCCATTTTCTCCCCCTTGGTCCAGGAACTCCCTACCTACATCCGTGACACCACCTACACCCTCCACCTCCTCCAGAACTTCCAATTCCCCGGTCCCCAGCACCTCATCTTTACCATGGACGTCCAGTCCCTGTACACCTGCATTCCCCATGCAGATGGCCTAAAGGCCCTCCGCTTCTTCCTGTCCCGCAGACCGGACCAGTCCCCCTCCACTGACACCCTCATCTGCTTAGCCGAACTCGTCCTCACCCTCAACAACTTCTCTTTCAATTCCTCCCACTTCCTACAGACAAAGGGGGTGGCCATGGGTACCCGCATGGGCCCAAGCTATGCCTGCCTCTTTGCAGGTTACGTGGCACAATCCCTCTTCCATACCTACACTGGCCCTAAACCCCACCTCTTCCTCTATTACATTGATGACTGTATCAGCGCCGCCTTGCACTCCCATGAGGAGCTCGAACAGTTCATCCACTTCACCAACACCTTCCACCCCAACGTTATGTTCACCTGGACCATCTCCAATATCTCTCTCTCCTTCCTGGACCTCTCAGTCTCCATCTCTGGCAACCATCTGGAAACCAATATCCATTTCAGGCCCACCGACTCCCACAGCTACCTAGAATAGACCTCCTCCCACCCACCTTCCTGCAAAAATGCCATCCCCTATTCCCAATTCCTTCGCCTCCGCCGCATCTGCTCCCACGATGAGGCATTCCACTCCCGTACATCTCAGATGTCCTCGTTTTTCAAGGACCTCAACATCCCCCCCTCAGTGGTCGAGAATGCCCTCGACCTTGTCTCCCGCATTTCCCGCAACTCATCCCTCAAATCCCCTCCCCGCAATAAAAACCAAAACAGAATCTCCCTCATCCTCACGTACCTCCCCACCAACCTCTGGATCCAACACATCATCCTCCGACACTTCCGCCATCTGCAATCCGATCTCACCACCAAAGACATTTTTCCCTCCCCACCCTTATCTGCTTTCCAGAGGGACCACTCTCTCCGTGACTCCCTTGTCCGCTCCACACTCCCCTCCAGCTCCACCACACCCGGGACTTTTCCCTGCAACTGCAGGAAGTGTTACACCTGCCCCCACACCTCCCCCCTCACCCCCATCCCAGGCCCTAAGAAGACTTTCCACATCAAGCAGATGTGCACCTGCACATTTGCCAATGTGGTATACCACATCCGCTGTACCCGTTGTGTCCTCCTCTACATCGGGGAAACCAAGCGGAGGCTTGGGGATCGCTTTGCGGAACACCTACGCTCGGTTCGCACTAAGCAACTGCACCTCCCAGTCGCGAACCATTTCAACTCCCCCTCCCATTCCGCAGACGACTTGCCCATCCTGGGCCTCCTGCAGTGCCACAACGATGCTACCCGAAGGTTGCAGGAACAGCAACTCATATTCCGCTTGGGAACCCTGCAGCTCCATGGTATCAATGTGGATTTCACAAGCTTCAAAATCTCCCCTCCATCTACCACATCCCAAAACCAGCCCAGCTCGTCCCCGCCTCCCTAACCTGTCCTTCCTCCCACCTATCACCTCCTCCCACCTCAAGCCCCACCCTCAGCTCCGACCGACTAACTTCATCCTGCCCCTTGACCTGTACGTCCTCCCTGGACTGACCTATCTCCTCCCTACCCCCCAACCTACACTCACCTTTACTGGCTCCGTCCCCACCTCTTTGACCTGTCTGTCTCCTCTCCACCTATCTTCTCCTCTATCCATCTTCTATCCGCCTCCCCCTCTCTCCCTATTTATTTCAGAACCCCCTTCCCCTCCCCCATTTCTGATGAAGGGTCTAGGCCCGAAACTTCAGCCTTCCTGCTCCCCTGATGCTGCTTGGCCTGCTGTGTTCATCCAGCTCTACACCTTGTTATCTCAGAACTATTTCGCATGTCTTTTCCTCAGTAAAATGTTTGCCATTGTCATTTTCCTGTAGTTCTTGCACCTTTCTGCAATCTGCCTGAAAATGTACTCTTCTATTTCCACCTCACTGTGTGATGATCTCTTGTATACACCTAGCAAAGTAAAATCTTCTCTTTTCTCCCTAATTCCAACAGATATATTCTGATTTTGAATCCTATACTACATCATGCCTGCCCTCCTTTTTCTCCTGCTCTAGCTGACCTGACTAGCTCGCAGCCAGTGAATAGCTTCTCGAGAAGATAATCTGATGTCGATGGGCACTGTTTTACATCTCCCTTCAAGTCAACCTCCTCTTCCCCTTATTAAACTTCGGCATGATTTCAAACACTTCTATTCAGTCACCCTTACCAGCAAAGTTGTGAAAAGAGTGCAGGAACAGCGCAGTCTAGGAGAACGAAGTATTTACAAGCAGGATTGTTATCAATCTTGCTGGGTTACGTAGAATCCCTACAGGGTGCAAACAGGCCATTTGACTGATCAAGTTGACACCACCCCACTGAAGAGTATTCCGTCCTGACCCACCCCCCAAATCACCCTGTTCCTGTAACCCCACACTTCCCATGGCCAACCCACCTAAGCCTGCACGTTATGGGCAATTTAAGCACAGGTAATCCACCTAACCTGCACATCTTTGGCCTGTGGGAGCAAACCCACGCAGACACAGGGAGAACGTGGAAACTCCACACAGGCAGTCGCCTGAGGATAGAATTGAACCCAGGACCCTGGTGCTGTGAGCTAGCCACTGCCCCACCCCCACCTTTTATATCAGGGCACTGAATAGATAGATCCAATGTTAGTATGTATTTTTGGACATTGTAGTTGTCACACCTACTATGCCCACAGAGTGGTCAGTGAACTACGAATTTGTATGGCTCATTTAGCCCCTTTTAGTTTCGTGATTTGATTTATTATTATCCCATATATCGAGGTCGGTGAGAAGTACTGATTTCTGTGCCAGACAGACAAATCATACCTCACGTAAGTAGATCAGGGTAATAGGACAGAATGCAGAACACAGTGTTACAGCTAGAGAAGGTGCAGAGAAAGAACGACTCTAATATATGAGAGGTCTGTTCATAAACAATATAACAGCAGGGAAGAAGCTGTTCTTGAATCTGTTGGTATGTGTTTTCAAACTTTTGTATCTTTTGTATCATCTTTTGTGTGTGGAAGAGAGTAGAATCAGTATAACTTTCCACGGTGCATCTATAAAAATTGGTGAGAGTCATTGTAGACATGCTCAAATTCCTTAACCTTCTGACAAATTAGAGGAATTGGTGTGTCTTCCTGACTTTGGCATCGCAATTTAAAAATAACCAGCAGCAAAGCTTTAGTCCTTAACCAAGTTCAGGCTCAGTTTGTTGGGAAACCACTACTGGAGGTTTCTAATTAAAATGTGACACAATTGTTAGCTTAAATGAAGATGCAAAGACTAAAAGTAGGCATGGATAAAATGTTCTTATAAACAAGGACACTCTGTTATTATCGTAGACCCAGATTGCTTTAAAGATTTCTGGAGAAAGTGGCTAAAAGCTTGGTGTCACTGGGGGAAGAAGTCTCGGAATTCCCTCCCTCACAGAATTGTGGATGTACATACAGCATGTGGACTGCAAGAAGGCAGCTCACCCACCGCCTTCTCAAGGGCAACTTGGGAAGGACAATAAATGCCAGAGACATCCACATTCTACGAGTGTATGAAAAAAGTCAGAATGCCGCTTCAGTGATGGCTTCAGTAGTTGAATAGTGAGACATTTTATCCAGAGGTGGCCTGAGCAAAACGCCATCTTGAAGAAAGTGAATGTTTCTTCCTTTTGCGTATAGGCAATGCAGATTGTGACCCTGACACCGCGGTCTCTTTCAGCAGACTTTTGACTGGTTTGCCTCCCTCTGTCTCACATGGAAGATCCTCTCAGGGTCCTAGTCCATGGTGCAGAGCTATTCATTGCCTTTCAGTCAAAGTAATTAATTCTTAACTGGGCCATTGGTTTAGCTGGTTCTCTTTGTCCGGTTGTGATATGCTAGAAAGAGCTATCCACACCTCTAGTGGCCCATAACCCGTTTCTGACTATCTTTGGAAATGTTCATTGTTTTTGATCAGTGCATTGAATATAGGAGCTGGGGGGCCAAGTTACAGCTGTGCGGGACATCGGTGAGGCCACTTTTGGAATATTGCTTTCAATTCTGGTCTCCCTGCTATAGAAAAGATGTTGTTAAACTTGAAAGGGTTCAGAAAAGACTTACAAGGAAGTTGCCGGGGTTGGAGGGTTTGTTCATCGAGTCCCTACAGTGCGGAAGCAGGCCATTCGGCCCATCAAGTCAACACCGACCCTGCGGAGAGCATCCCACCCAGACCCACCCTTTACCCTGTCCCTGCACTTCCCACCCTAGACACTATGGGGCAATTTAGCACATCCAATCCACCCAACCTGCGCATCTTTGGACTGTGGGAGGAAACTGGGTCACCCGGAGGAAACCCACGCAGACATGGGGAGAACTTCAGGGAGAGAGGCTGAGTAGGCCGGAGCTATTTTTCCTGGAGCATTGGAAGCTGAGGGGTGACGTTATGGAAGTTTATAAAATCATGAGGTGCATGGATAGGATGAATAGCGAAGATCTTTTTCCTGGGATAGAGGAATCCAAAACCAGAGGGCAGAGCTTTAAGGTGAGAAGGAAATGATTTAAAACGGACCAAAGGGACAACTTATTCACGCAGAGGGTGGTGTGTGTATGGATTGAACTGCCAGAGGAAGCCGTGGAGGCTGGTACAGTTACAACACGTAAAGGGCATCTGGATGGGTCCATAAATAGGGAGGGTTTGGAGGGATATGGGCCAAATGCTGGCAAATGGGACTAGATTAACTTAGGACATCTGGTCGACATGGACAAGTTGGACCGAAGGGTCTGTATCATGCTGTTCAACTGTATGACTCTACGAATGCCAAGATCTCTTATAATTTCTCCCAGAGGTAAGTACAATTGTCCCAGTACCCTGCTCAATTACAAACAGAGACATGTGAATTCTGGTAGCAATGTTGAGGGATTCTGTCTCCATTTTCATCTCGTTGACAAAATACGTAACATCGCAAATAGAGGTTGACAAGTACCCTGTTGTAGATTGTACAGTAAAATTCAGGAAAATGGTACTGTGGGCAAAGGAGATGGTAACAGTGAGAGGTTTAAGAAACCCAGTGTATTTAGCAGATGCATAAAATTATGGGGAAGCACTCACATTTAATACTGAATAATCAAGGATAGGTTATTTATACTGGTCAATAAATGATTAAGTGGAGGGCATTCATTGGGGATTAGTGCCAGAACATAAGCGAATTGTTAGAGGAATTTCTGCAGGTTTCGTAGGATGTGGAATTCATTACTATAAGTGGTGATTAGAACTGATTTAATCAGAAAGAGCTAGGTAAACACTTGAGGAAAGAAAAATGAGAGGTCATGGGAAGGGAGGCAGAAGATGGGATTTGAGAAAATGTTTCTGCTTGTCTGATCGGGAATGATTGTGTTGTTGGTGGGGTTAGCGTAGGGCTCCTAATTCATCTACTGCTCTTGGCTGCAAGACATTTTAAAAATAAAGGTCATATTTCATTTCAGTTGGAACTTCTAATTCGACAGCTGTTCTGGAGATTGGAGAAAATGCTGTCTAACTCCCTCATAACATTTAAGACGTTTTTAAGATTTACACTTGTGATGTTAAAACATACAAGAGGTATGGGCCAAGTGCTGGAAAATGGGATTAGAATAGTTAGGTGGTTGTTTTTAACCAGCACGGACTCAATGGGCTGAAGGGTCTTATATGAACTGCAGACCTCTATGACTCTATGACTGGGTGGAGCAGTTAAAGGTGAGACGTCACTGGGTCGCACCATTAGGGATGGCCTGGCCATAGTGGGGAATTCTAGTGTAGAAAATCAAATTCCTTGGGAGCCGAGCTATCGCCGATCTGAGTTAATGGTCTCGCCCTCTAGCTAAGACGCCAATGATTATGATTTCCAAGTGACAAAACTAGCTTAGTACTAGACTTGTTAAATATTGCAGGGCCAGTCATCGGAGAATTTGGTGAGCAGCAGAGATTACACACGTGTAATTAACCATTTAAAAAATTTACAAGACATTTTGTACAATATTAAACACAATCAATAAAACATTCAAGACTAATATTTAGTGTAATTATACATAAACTCAGTAACCGGGAGTATGTTTCACACAATATGAGGAAAGAAACACTTGATGCTGGGAGCGGGACTAATTGGATAGATCTTTCAAAAAAAAAGCCAGCATAAAGCACAAAAGGCCAGATGTCAGCTCTCTGCTGCTAAAGGCTATGATTCCGTTTGATGTGATCAGCTCTGTTGATGAGATGAATATTTTAGTATGCAGGCTGCTTTGCCCATTTTAGGCAGTGCATTTAATCTCAACCAGTCCAGCCTCCTGTCAATTGCGCCACTGGGTGCCGATAGGGGTTCATTTTAATCGTGGTTTAAGTGTAGAATGAGGCTGGTGAAGAATCAGGCTCCGTTTTGACGAGCAGGCCTGGTCTTCCCATCTATTGACACTTCTAATGAACGGTTTGAAACTGGGTGTGACTTTGCTCCAGCAATATGAATAGGTGCTCACTTGATCTGCATCCACCCAACACCGTAAACATTCCCTCCCTCCACTGTGTGCTCACAGCACCCACGGGCGGGCACTGTCTGTGACAGATACACTTGCTAAAGCACGGTGACATCTGTCACCTAGAGAGGTGATGGCAACGTACATGTGGGAACGCCGTTATCTCCAAGCACCTGTCCAAGCTACACGTTATTCCTTCGCTGTAGCTGGACCTAAAGGGCCTGGGCGCTTGTTTTCAGTGTTGGTACGGAGAGCAATGGCTGGCTTGCTGCTCCTGCTTCGGGATAAAGGTCTGAAATGGTAGAATCTCCACCCTGTGGGCTGGGGGACTGTGTGAAATAAAGTTGGGCCCACTGACCTGTAATGCCGAACAGATGCAAGGGGTCGGGGTGGGGGGGGGGGGGGGGTTCCTGAGTGCCAAAGTGAGCTGGTTAAACCACCTGCCAATGTTCCCTGGATCTTTGTCCCAGCTGCTTTGCGAAGCATAACGTTCTTTAGATCTCACCCTCGCAACCCCTCGCTCCTCGCCCGCACCTCATCCCTGAACATGCCAACTCCTGCCAATTCAGCGCCAACTCAAGAGTCCCCACCCACCTGCATAGTTTTTGTTTCTATAATGCCTGTGCCCACCTAATGGCAACTCATACCAACTCAGGATTCCCCTCATCTGCCACTTTTGCCCTTACACCAACTTGATGCCAACTCACCCAGTACCCACCACAGGCAGGCCTAGGAGCCATGATCAAGGAGATGAAATAAAGTAAAGTTTAAACTATCTGTTACTGGCTTCAAAATGTCACATGCTCATTCACAAAGCCTATTAATTTAATTTAGTTAACCTAACCCATTATGTGTAGTGGTCAAGTCACCGCACCAATAATCCAGAGCTCCAGGCTAATGTCCTGGTAATGTGTTTTACAGATTGTGAAATGTGAATTCAATAAAAAAAATCTGGGAATAAAGGTTGGTCTAATGGCAAACATGTAACGACTGCCGATTGTTGGAAAAACCCATCCAGTGCAATAATATCCTTTAGGGAAAGAAATCTGCCATCCTCACCTGGTCTGGCCTACATGTGACTCCAGACACATAGGGTCGCGATTGACATTTATGGACGGGCAATTAAATGCTGGCCTAGCCAGAGATACCAAATCACATGAGCAAATAAAGGAACACCCAAGTGATTGTATTCATAATCCCATACCAAGGGCTGCTAATCCATTAATGATCACTTTGACCTCTTAATAAACTGTTGAAATGCACCAACCACTATGATAATGGTAGGCTGTAGAAAGCATTGGAGCATTAATAACATTACAATGATAACAGTTCGAGCAAGGCTTCTTCATAAAGCAAGCTGTGACCCCACTGTCAAAGTCACTGAGGCAGAGTGCCTCATCACCATAAGTTTCCAACAAGCGCCAAGACATAGCTTAGCTGGTGGTGAGAAGGGCACTACCTGTGACATCCTTCATGTACGCCCAGTCTCTCTGCACCGCTGCACGCTGCCCTCGAAGTGGCTGCGGGGGATGGGGGACGGGTGGTGTTGAGACTGTTACACATCTCCTTCTGGAATGTGCCTTTGGAAAGTAAGAAAGATGCTGTAGGTTTTGTTGAGGTTCATCCGTGACGCAGGACTCTGTGCTTTACAGTCTGCTCCCCAGGACACGCACCGAGATGAACGTTGACTGTGCCTGGAGGACCATCAAGTCATAAAAGATGCTGTTTGGTCTGCCTGAAACGTGTGGGTCTTCCAGAACAAGGTGTTGACCCTGACCGAGTGTTGCAGACTGGCACATTCCAAGGCCCAGGACTATGTGCTGAGGGGCAGACTAAAGCTTGGGGGCAGCTGCTGGCAAGGTGCAGTGGGGAAAGACCACCGTCTGAGGGCTTCCTGCTGAAGGTAAATGGGGGTTTGTTCAGTTATCAGACCCTCCGGATACCTCAAACATATGCAAATATAATCTTACACAAGCAAGCAAGGCGGCAGCAGAGTAAGATGCTTCAGCAGGAGGTCCTCTGCTCTCCAGTTCTTTTTCCTTTTTCCTTCCTCTTTTTCCTTCTTTGCACCAGTTTTTCATTCCCCTCCTCCAACTTTTAACTTCTTAACTACCTTACCTGGAGAATGGAGGCAAGACGAAGGGAGCTGAGTCGCGGCTGGAGCCTGGAAGGGGAGCAGAGTGAGTGAGGGCCGAGCTGGGAGCCCAGAGCGGGAGCAGAGCGAGTGAGGGCCGAGCTGGGGTAACGAGCCCTGGAGACAAGTCCTGGAAGGAGGCCAGCATGTGGAGACAGCGAGGCCTTGTGTTCTGAATCCAGCCGACAGAGACCCAGGGGCAAAGGACCATAACTCTGAGTACTTTAAAGACACTTTTTATTCTCATTCCGCATTTTTAAACTCTGTATTCCCATGCTAGCCTAATTTTTAAATTCCAATTCTGTGACAACACTTAAAGTGTCTGTACTTCGGTACCCTGTGGTACCCGAGTGGCAACATTATAAACTTTTCACTACACTCATTCGAGGGCATGTGATAATAAAGGCTGTCTAAGAAATGCCTCGGGTTTGTTCTGTTGGGTAGAGTCAAACTCCAATGCTTCCACGTTCCTTGACATGCTACTGGACGGAACCGAACTGCGTTTGTAACAACGTATATAAAGTTTTTTTTTGCGAATAAAGTATATTTTGAAATAAGAAGAAAAATCTGTGACCCTAAGTGGGCTTGCAAATTGAAATTTGACAGCTCTGACCCAACAACAGCACCTGAGAAATTCTTACTGAGTGTAACAGCTATGCTCCTCACATTCTCCCTAACAGATCTCTGCACTCACACACTTTCATTCCTGCCTGCTCTCACAGTTCTCTCTGAGGGTCCGTGACAATTTTTACGCCTCGAAATACAGGAAAATATTTGCGAGACATTGTCAACAAGCTGCTATTAAAACTACTGGAAGGGACTCAAATCGCCAAGCAGTGTTTTCTGCTGGATATTTAAAGGGTCGGCAACAGCTAGACAGCTTTAAGTTCTGCAGATCTTATCCACGATTCGCAAGTACTCGTGCGCATTTTGACACTTCGTGACCCATATGGCGATGCCTTTCCTGCAGACAAAACAAAGTTTGTTTGAACTTAGCACTGAGTTTAAATGCCCTGATGAGTTCGGGGTTCCCTCATGTGAAAGTCATGTCCCAACACTTCTTGCCGCAAATATAAGGCCACTCAGAAATATTAACTGAAAGGGAAGACGGGCTTTTTTAGAGGCGTCAGCAGCAACAGCGGTGTATATTTACGTAGTGCCTTTAACATAATCACAACGTCCTCAGGCACTGGAACAGACAAACAAAATGGGACACCAGCTACATGAGGAGTTACCATGTCTCTCCACCAATAGCTTGGTCAAGGCAGTAGGCTTTAAGGAACGTCTTTAGGGAGGAAGGTGAGGTAGAGAGGCGGGGAGTGTTGAGGGGTGGGGGTGGAATTTTCCAGGCTTACGGCCCAGGCCAATGATGCGATGGGTACCAGGAGGTGGAGTGACTTAAAAATCACAGAATCCCTATCGTATGGGAGGAGCCCATTCAGCCCACACCAACCCAACCACCCCCCCATTACCCATGGCCAACCCACCTAAACACAATGGGCAATTTAACACAGCCAGTCCATCGAACCTGCACATTCTTGGATTGTGGGAGGAAACCCACACAGACACAGGGAGAACATGCAAACTCCACACAGACAGCTGCCCGAGGCAGGAATCAAACCCAAGTCCATGGCGCTGTGAGGCAGCAGTGCTAACCACTGAGCCACCAAAGGATGCTCAAGAGGTCAGGGTTAGGAACTTGGAGATCTCGGAAGATGGGACTTAGAGGGAATTGAATGGAAATTCTATAATCAAGTCATTGCTGGGCCACTGACCAGTAGCTCGGAGAGGGCCTCAGCAGCAGATGAGCTGAGCTGGGTCATGGGACAGAGGTGGAGATGAGAGTTGCCTTAATGCTGTGAATTAATCAAACAATGCTGATCGATTGCAGTAATACTGTGTGAGTATCACATTTAGTATGCTGAGCAGGTCCTGAGATTGTATTTAGTATTCCCCTCGTCAGTGCGTCTGCTACCTGCTTTAACAGTGAGCACGTTACAGCACAATCTCGTGCTGGTCTTTATTTTATTTTAAATTCATTCACAGGATCAGGGCAAGGCCAGCATTTTTCCATCCATCCCAGAGGGCAATCAAGAGTCAACCACATTGCTGTACGCCTGGGGTCACGTGTAGTTCGGAGTGGTTAAGGATGAAGTCTCCTTCGCATTAATGAACCAGATGGGTTCTTCTGCCAATAATCATCAACAGAATCTTAATCCCAGATTTTTAATTGAACGCAAATTCCACCATCTGCCATGGTGGGGTTCGAACCGAGGTCGCCAGGCCATTACCTAGGTGCCTGGATTAACTTTCCCCAGCGATAACATCGCTAGGCCGTCGCCTACCCGCTACTAAAGCCATCCCTCACAGAGTCCCTACGGTGTGGGAGCAGGTCATTCTGCCCATCAAGTCCACACTGACCTTTTGAAGGGCACCCCACCCCATCCCTGCATTTCCCACCCTGGACGCTACGGGCAATTTAGCGTGGCCAATCCACCTAACCTGCGCATCTTTGTGACTGTGGGAGGAAACCGGAGCACCCGGAGGAATCCCACGCAGGGACGGGGAATATGTGCAAACTCCACACAGACAGTCGCCCGAGGGTGGAATCGAACCCGGGTCCCCTGGCGCTGTGAGGCAGCAGGGCTGACCGCGCCACCCAAATACCCCAGAGATAAAAGGTACTGCAGATGCTGGAGAATCCGAGATAACAAGCATGGGGCTGGATGAACACAGCAGGTCAAGCAGCATCATAGGAGCAGGAAAACTTGACGTTTCGGGCCTAAACCCTTCATCAGAAATGATTTCTGATGAAGG
>JAHRHZ010000145.1:5734982-5773435 GCA_024137785.1 Ginglymostoma cirratum | reverse complement strand
TTCCTGCTCCTACAATGCTGCTTGGCCTGCTGTGTTCATCCAGCTCCACATCTTGTTATCTCGGATTCTCCAGCATCTGCAGTACCCATTATCTCTCATGTCTCTCACTCTTACTGTCTGCCACTGGAATGCATTGGAAACATTTGCAGGTTGATGAACAACCTGCTTAGAGTCATACAGCGTGGAAACAGGCCCCTCAGCCCAACTTGTCCATGCTAACCATGGCTCCTAAACCGAACTAGTCCCATTTGCCTGTGTTTAGCCCATATCCTTTTAAACCCATTCCTAACCATGTACTTGCCCAGATGTCTTTTAAATGTTGTAATTGCACCAGCCTCCAGCATTTCCTCTGGCAGCTCGTTCCATACAGACACCATCCTCTGCATAAATAAGCTGGGTCTCAGGTCCCTTTTAAATCTTTCCCCTCTCACCTTAAACCTATGTCCTCTAGTTTTGGACTCCACCATCCCAGGGAAAAGACCTTGTCTATTTACCCAATCCATGCCTCCCATGATTTTATAAACCTCTATAAGATCACCCCTCAGCCTCAGACGCTCCGGAGAAAATAGCCCCAACCTATTCACCCTCTCCCCTATAGTTCAAACCCTCCAACCGTGGCAGCATAACATCCTAGTAAATCTTTTCTGAACCCTTTCAAATTTCACAACATCCTTCCTGTAGCAAAGAGACCAGAACTGCACACAGTATTCCAATAGTGGCCTAACCAATGCCCTGTACAGTTGCAACATGACCTCTCAACTCCCAAACTCAATGCATAGACCAATAAAGGCAAGTGTACCATACGCCTTCTTCACCTTCCTATCTACCTGTGATTCCACTTTCAAGGAACTATGAACCTGCACTCCAAGCCTCTTTATTCAGCAACACTCCCCACGACCTTCCGATTAAGTGCATAAGTCCTGCCCTGATTTGCCTTTTCAAAATGCAACACCTCACAGTTATCTAAATTAAACTCCATCTCCTCTCCTTGGCCCATTGGCCCATCTGCTCAAGGTCCCACTGTACTCTGAGGTAACCTTCTTCACTGTCCATTACACCACCAATTCTGGTGTCACCTGCAAACTTACTGACCATACCACCTATGTTCACATTCAAATCATTTACATAAATGACAAAACCAGTGGACCCAGTACCGATCCTTGTGGCACACCGCTGGTCACATGCCTCCAGTCAGAAAAGCACACTCCACCACCACCCTCTGTCGTCTACCTCTGAGCCAGTTCTATATCCACATGGCTAGCTCTCCCTGTGTTCTGTGTGATCTAGCCTTGCTAGCCAGTCTACCGTGAGGGACTTATCGAACGCCTTACTGAAGTCCTTACAGATCACATCCACCGCTCTTCCCTCATCAATCCTCTTCATTATTTCTTCAAAAGACTCAATCAAGCTTACGGGACGCGATTTCCCATGCACAAAGCCATGCCGACTGTCCCTAATCAGTCCTTGCCTTTCCAAATACACGTAAATCCTGTCCCTCAGGATTCCCTCCAACAACGTGCCCACCACCAATGTCAGGCTCACCGGTCTGTAGTTCCCTGGCTTTTCCTCACAGCCTTTCTTAAATAGTAGCACCATGATAGCCACCCTCCAGTCTTCTAGAACCTCACCTGTGGCTATCGATGATACAAATACCTCAACAAGGTGCCCAGCAATCTCTTCCCTAGTTTCCCATTGAATTCTAGGGTACACCTGATCAGGTCCCAGGGATTTATCCACCTTTCAGTGTTTTAAGACATCTAGCACCTCCCACTCTGTAATAGGGACATTTTTGAAGATGTCTTTATTTATTTCCACATGTTCTCTATCTTCCATATTCTTCTCCACAGTAAACACTGATGCAAAATAACCATTTAGTATATCCTCCATCCCCATACTGATCTTCAAGGGGTCCTATTTTCTCCCTAGTTACCCTTTTGCGCTTAATGTATTTATAAAATCCGTTTGGATTCTCCTTAACCCAATTCCCTTTTTGTCCTCCTGATTTCCCTCTTAAGTAGACTCCTACCGCCTTTATACTTTCTAAGGATTCACTCGCTTCCTACTGTCTACACCTGATCTATGCTTCCTTCATTTTCTTGACCAAAGTGTCAATTTCTCAAGTTCTGAGGAAGGGACACCGGACACAAAATGTTAACTCTGATTTTTTTCCTTCACAGATGCTGCCAGACCTGCTGAGGTTTTCCAGCAACTTCTGTTTTTGTCCCTGATTTACAGCATCCACAGTTCTTCCTGTTTTTACCTCAATTTCTTTAGTCATCCAGCATTGCCTACGCCTACCACTCTTGCCCTTCACCCTAACAGGAACATACTGTCTCTGGAATGTCGTTATCTCATTTTTGAAGGCTTTATCTCATTTTCCAGCCGTCCCTTTATCTGCAAAAGCATCCGCCCTCCCAATCAACTTTTGGAAGTTCTTGCCTAATACGGTCAACATTGGCTTTCCTCCAATTTAGAACTTTAACTTTTAAATCCGGTCTATTCTTTGCCATCACTACGTTAAAACTCATAGAATTATGATCGCTGGTCCCAAGGTGCTCCCCCACGGACACCTCGGTCACCTGCCCTGCCTTATTTCCCAAGAGTAGGTTAAGTTTTGCACCTTCTCTAGTAGGTACATCCACACAGTGAATCGGAAAATTTTCTTGTACACACTTAACAAATTCCTCTCCATCCTAGCCTTTAACACTATGGCAGTCCCAGTCTATGTTTGGAAAGTTAAAATCCCCCTACCATAACCACCCTATTATTCTCCCAGATAAGTGAGATCTCCTTACAAATTTGTTTCTCAATTTCCTGCTGATTGTTGTGGGGGTCAATTGTACAATTCCAATAAAGTGATCATCCCATTTTTATTTCTCAGCTCCACCCAAATAATTTCAGTGGACATATTCCCAGGGATGTTGCCCTAAGTACAGCCATAGTGTTATCCCTAATCAAAAATGCCACTCCCCTTTCTCTCTTCCTCCCGTTTCTATCCATAGCATCTATACCCTGGAACACTAAGCTGTCAGTCCTATCATCCCTGAGGCATGTCTATGCAATTGCTGTGGTATCCCAGTCCCAAGTTCCCAACCATGCCCCGAGTCCATCTGCCATACCTGTTAGGCCTCTTGCATTGAAATAAATGCTCTTTATCTGTCCTTCTTCATTCTCTGCTTTGTTCCTGCCTGCCCTGACAGTTTGATTTGCTCCTTTTCCCAACTGTATCAGTCTCAGACTGATCTCTTTCCTCACTATGTCCCTGAGTCCCACCACCAACACCCCCGCCTTACTAGTTTAAATCCTCCCGAGCAGCTCTAGCAATCTGTCCACCAGTACATTAGACCCCTTCCAATTCAGGTGTAATCTGCCCTCCTTATACTATTACTACCCTCAAGGACTTACTTTTTAAATTGCTGCCTAACTTCCCATATTGTCTCTTCAGAATCGCATCTTTTTCTCTTCCCATATCATTGGTTCCAAGGTGTACAATAACCTCCTGCTGGCCCTTGTCCCCTTTGAGCATATTCTGCACCCTCTCCATGGTATCCTTGATCCCGGCACCAGAAGGGGCAACACACCATTCTGATTTCTCGCTGTCGGCCGCAGAAATGTCTGTCTGTGCGTCTGACTAGACAGCCCCCTATCACAATCGCTTGCTTGGAACCTAACATACCCCTCATTGTGATAGAGCCAGTCTTGGTAACAGAAACCTGCTGTCCATGCTAAATTCCCCTGAGTGTCCATCACCCCACTAAGTTTTCTAAAACCACACACTTGCTTGAGATGGGGATAGCCACAGGAGACTCCTGCACGACCTGCCTCCCTCTCCTACCTTTTCTGGAGGTAACCCATCTACCTGACCATATCTGCAGTTTTTCTCCCTTCCTGCAAATGCCATTCATCACACCACCTAGCTCCTGTAAATTCCTCATGGCCTCTAACTGTTGCTCCAACCGATCCTTGTGGTCCGATAAGATTTGCAACCAAATATACCTCCTGCAGACATAATCGTCAGGAACATGGAAACACTCCCTAATCTCCCACATCCAGCAGGAAGAGCACATCACTCTACTAAAGGCCAAATTTGCACTTTAAATACCTACAGGCCCAGAAAACAACACAGTCTTCCTGCTTTAAGTAAAAACACTGCTCCGGGTTAACTTACTTGTTTAATATTTTTAAAGTTTAATCGAGAGACAGACCTCAATAAAGCGTACAATCAAAAAAGAACCCACTCCACTCACTATTGTAGCTTTACAAAATAACCCGTAAGGTTATAATTTTAAAAAGCCACTTAGCTGCTCCCCTGCTGTGAGCTCTCCCACATAGGTTTCTCCAAGGTCAGCTGTGAATTTGGCATCTTTCCTAAAGTTTTTTCTTAGGCAAACTCCAATGTCCAGAGATACTTGAAATCAAACAGCAGAGGCAGTAGCTGTGCAGATTCACATCTGGGTCAGACAGCAGTCTAAGTTTCTTTCTCCTTTTGAATCACTTCCAGTGTAGTCACTGCCTTTGTCTGACTTCCTCCTTTTTTAAAGTGCCGTTGTTTTGTTCGTTTTTTTCCAAAGTTCCAAAACAATGCAACATCTTATAAAACAGCAGTTAGTGCTCCTAGAATTCGGGGAAATCAGCTCTAACACTGAAAATACCTCAAAAAAGGAGCAGCTCTTAGAGCCACAATTTTTCCAGATTAAGGTGCTTTAGTGAATGAAGCTCAGTTACAGTAAAAAGCACACAACATAAGCTGCGTGTAAAGTCCGTATCCCACCAAAATGCAAAGAGCAAGAACTAACAAACAGTGACGTTTTGAAGGGGAGGGGGGAGAGTGCTCATTTTTGGAATATCCCCCAGGCCCTGGAAATCCAAATTCTGCTGATCCTTTGCTGCTGTGTTTTGCAGCACTGCAGGGTGTATCCTGATCCAGTGGTGGAGTCAACATGACTAAAGTCGCAGTTGTATGCACAAATCTCCTTTGCCATCCTGTTTGTTGCCTTTGGAAGGCATCAGCATCTGGACAAGCCTGAATGACAGAGTTATATCTTTCAGAAAAAGCCCACGCCTTACCTTGAGACCTTTCTGTTTCAATTCCTTTTGTGGGGACGCGGGGGTCAGCGTTTATTGCCCGTCCCTAGTTGCCCTTCAGAAGGTGGCGTGCGAGCTGCTATCTTGAACCGCTGCAGGCCACTTGCAGTGGGTTGACTCACAAAGCCCTTGGAGAAGGAATTCCAGGCTTTTGAGCCAGCAGCCTTCCCCAGTCACATTTTTCTCAAATGAGTTTTCTTTTCCCCCCCCTTTATTCATTCACAGGATGAGAGCATCACTGACCAGGCAGCATTTTGTTGCCCATCTCTAATTGCCCAGAGGGGGGTTTAAGAGTCAACTGCATTGCCATGCATCTGGAGTCACATGTAGGCCAGACCCAGGTAAAGATGGCAGTTTCCTTTCTCTAAAGGACATTAGTGGACCAGAGGGATTTTTTTTTTTCCCTCCCCCCTGACAACTGACAACTGACAACTGACAACTGACAATGGATTCACGGTCATCATTAGACGCTTCATTCCAGATATTTTATTGAATTCAAATTCCACCATCTCCCACAGACGGGATTTGAACCCAGGTCCCTGGAACATTATCTGGGTCTCTGGAATAACAATCCAGCGATAATACCACCAGGCCATTGCCTCCCCTTTGCAGGCAGCGCACTCTGCAGTCTATTAGTTACCACCCAGTGTTCTATTACTTTTCAGAAATTCAACATTAATCCTTTAGTTTTGTTTCTAGGCAGCCCTCTGTTTATCTCAGTGTCCCAAAATTTGAGAAAATCACGCTTCTGTTTGAAGGAAAACAACAAGCAGTTGAAGGAAACTGACGTATTTGACACCACGTTGTACAACAAACTTCAATAGGTCCCTCTTGTCTCTTTCAAATCCCAGCGTTCACAGCGTAACATCTTTCAGTTGGTGGCTGGATTTAATTGTGTGTGTGTGTACATATATATGTATATTTATATCTACAGCTAACCGCTAAAAACACATACTGTCAAATAATTGCTTTCATTCCTATGTGCTTCAAGCTGGAGAGAGGTCTGTGCCTCTGATGAGAAGCAATTGTTAAGTGTTACATGGTTCCTTAAAATTCCCACCATCCTGGCTGTCCAAGGGTAAAACAAAACGTCGGTAGTTTTCCAAACAATATTACGTCACGTTGTTAACAAAAATAGTTATTTAACACATTTGTCATGCTCCATCACTGTCGAAGATTGTGCTTGCTTCTTTGCAGTTGCCTTGGTGTTCAAACCGCATGAAATCTACCAGTGGTTCCATAATTACAAAACACGAGGCTATGGCGAAGATGATGCTGCTTAAAGGTGGAATGAGCAAGTAAATGGGGAAGGAAGAAACTCGCACTTGATATGGCAGCTCCTATGCCTGCCACCCCATCACAAAGCTCTTTACAGCCAACAGAATAAGTGCTGTTATGTACGAAGTGCCAATTTGCACACAGGAAGATCCCACAACGTGCTGCTGGAAAGAGGTGTAAAAGCTCATCACCTTGCCCTCGTATCCCAGAGGATCTACGAGAATGTACAGGCCAGGAGAAACAGAGCAAACGCCAATGTGGGCCATATTTCAAAGTAAAAACCAAAAGAACTGTGGATGCTGTAAATCAGAGCATCTGAGTTCTGAGGAAGGGTCACCGGACCCGAAACGTTAACTCTGTTTTCTCCTTCACAGATGCTCCCAGACCTGCTGAGCTTTTCCAGCGACTTTGTTTTTGTTCCTGATTTCAAAGTGATGTTGATGGAGGGATAAATATTGGCCTGGCCTCCAGGGGGAGCCAGGAAGGGCCATGTGTGATCTTTGACACCCGTCTGACAAGGCAGTGGTAACATCTCATCAGAAAGTCAGCAGAATCCCATGAGACTGTGACGCTAATGAGTGGCTCCAGTGCCTTCTCTGTTTATGTTTCGGATTGCGGTGAATGCTTGGGGACATTCACAGAACACTTCAAAGGGATGCGATCTGTGAAGTGATGGCACACAACTTCCAATCCCCATTCTCCAAACTGAAAGACAAACTCTGCCAAAACAATTTCTCACAGAGCTGGATGAGAAGCGCTGATGAGGAACAGACCAGATAAACCACATCAAGCAGTCCAGAGTCCTAAGACTACGAAACTCTGATGGAGAGCCACAGGAATGAAGACAACAGGACAATGTATATTGAATTACACAAGTGGAGTTCTGATAACCAAAAATAGAAAGGGGACTGAAACAAATGCAGAGAGACACCACAGATTAAATATTTTTACTGGACTGGAGAAACAAAGCAACATTTTTTTTTAGAAAGAAATGCTTAACAAGAGGATGTGATCTCATTTGTCTCTGTGGAAATTATGCTCTTGCGTCCAACAGAAGCACAAATGTAAACGACTCGAAATGATCGCCATTCCTTTGAGTCCTAGTGTCGCTGAGCTATGATTTTCTTCCTTGTCAGACCCAGGCGGAGTTGATTGAGATTATCTTCCCCCCTGAAACATGGCAGCACAGAGAGTTAGAAAGCGAGCAGTGTTCCCAGGAGAGACGGAGACAATGCTTGGATAATTTCCCTCCACCCCACTGCGATTCTGGCCCCAGAGGGCTCCTGCCAGACAAACACGCAATAAAGATACAAACCGACCCTGGATTCAGCAGGTTCAAGCGTGTGAGACTAAAAAGCAGGTGCTGGGGGCCGACGATGTGTGACTAAGGTGCCTCATAATCCGCGATGTGCCTCATGTAATAGTCCTGCTTCAAAGTTTGCTGAAACTCAGCGTTAGCGTTGTCACTTTTGGGGTCAGAACTTTGGACGTGGATCCCGCACACAATTCGGACGGACGGACACTCCAGTGAGGTACTGAGGCGGTGCTGCACTGTTGATGGTGCTATCTTTTGCATGCTACATCAAACCGTGGCTCTATCAGCGGCGAATCTCACCAAGTGGCGGGGGGGGGGGGGTTCTCCCCAGTGCCCTGGACCCATCAGCCACCGGCCACCTAAACCTGATGTGGGAGCATGCTGTGCACAACTTGGCCGCTGCATTTCCTACACGACAAGGGTGTGGAAATCGAAGGCAGTGTTTCAAGGCCTGTAAATCCTTCATTATGTACATCAATACTCACTCATTGTAGACTGAGACATTAATTAATATACCACGTAGCAATGAATGTCAAAGTAACACATTGCATTGAGATCTGTGATCTCAGGCCGTTCCCAAATCACATGGCAGCCAATGTCTGAGACTTCCTCGCTGCTCTAATGTGGGAAATGTGACGGCCAATGTGCGCCCAGAGAGATGCCCCAAACAGTGACATGATGGTGGCCAGACAACCTGCTTCAATCCTGTTGTCCAAGGGATACTGTCGGGTCACTTTTTCAAACTGGTGCAATGGGACATTTTTAACCTTCGTCTGAAGAGGGCAGATGGAGACGTGGTTTCATATCTTCACGAAAAGATGGTCCCTCTGACAGTGCGGCGCCCCCTGGGTGTTGCACTGGGTTTTGTGCTCATGTCTGTGGCAGGAGACTTTATCCCTCATGTCTTCAGCCTGATAGGGGCACAGAGAATTGGTAAGCATTACATAATCCGTGAAACACCTTGGGGAAGCTTTGCAACTTTAAAGGAGATACGTAAATGCATGTTGTTGTTGAGAGGAATCAGTTAACCTATCGACAGCTTTGAGGCCATATAAATGCAGTGGCTATGAGGTATTACCACTGGACTGTTAATCCAGACACCTAGGTAATGTTCTGGGGACCTGGGTTCTAATCCTGCCACGGCAGATGCTGGAGTTTGAATTCAATAAAAAAAATCTGGAATTAAGAATCGAATGATGATGGTAAATCCATTGGTGATTGTCAGGAAAAACCCATCTGGTTCACTAATGTCCTTTAGGGAAGGAAACTGCCATCCTTACCTGGTCTGGCCTACATGTGACTCCAGACCCACAGCAATGTGGTTGACTCTTAACCCCGCTCTGGGCAATTAGGGATGGACAATAAATGCTGGCCTAGCCAGTGACACCCTCATCCCGTGAATGAATAAAGGAAAAAAAGAGAGCAGGTCAGAAGCTAGGAATACTGCAGTGAGCAAGAACATAAGAGCTAGGAGCAGGAGTAGGCCATCTGGCCCCTTGAGCCTGCCCTGCCATTTAATAAGATCATGGCTGATCTTTTTGAGACTCAGCTCCACTTACCCGCCCACTCACAATAACCCTTAATTCCTTTACTGTTCAAAAATTTATCTAGCCTTGCCTTAAAAACATTCGGCAAGGTAGCTTCAACCGCTTCACCGGGCAGGGAATTCCACAGATTCACAACCCTTTGGGTGAAGAAGTTCCTCCTGACCTCAGTCCTACATCTGCTTCCCTTTATTTCGAGGCAATGCCCTCTAGTCCTAGTTTCACCTGCTAGCGGAAACAACCTCCCTGCCTCCACCTAATCTATTTCCTTCATAATCTTATATGTTTCTATAAGATCTCCCCTCATTCTTCTGAATTCCAATGAGTATAATCCCAGTCTACTCAGTGTCTCCTCATAATCCAACCCTGTCAACTCTGGAATCAACCGAGTGCATCTCCTCTGCACCCCCTCCAGTGCTAGTATATCTCTTCTCAAGTAAGGAGATCAAAACTGCACACAGTACTCCAGGTGTGGCCTCACCAGGACCCTATACAGCTGCAGCATAGCCTCCCTGTTTTTAAACTCCATCCCTCTAGCAATAACAGACAAAATTCCATTTGTCTTTTTAATTACCTGCTGGACCTGCAACTCACCTCCTGACTCCCCAAAACCTGTCCACCATCTACAAGGCACAAGCCAGGAGTGTGATGGAACACTCCCCACTTGCCTAGATGAGTGCAGCCCCAACAACACTCAAGAAGCTTGACACCATCCAGGACAAAGCAGCCCGTTTGATTGACACCACATCTACACGTATCCACTCCCTCCACCACCGACACTCAGTAGCAGCAGCGTGTACCATCTACAAGATGCACTGCAGAAATTCACCAAAGATCCTCAGACAGCACCTTCCAAACCCACGAACACTTCCATCTAGAAGGACGAGGGCAGCAGCTACTTGGGAACACCACCACCTGCAAGTTCCCCGCGAAACAACTCACCCGTCCTGACTTGGAAATATATCGCAGTTCCTTCACTGTTGCTGGGTCAGAATCCTGGAATTCCCTCCCTCATGGTATTGTGGGTCTACCTACAGCACATGGCAATTCAAGAAGGCAGCTCACCACCAACTTCTCAAGGGCAATATTTGGTGGCCTGGCCAGCAGTGCTCACGTCCCAGGACAGAAAGTCGTGACTACAAGAGAGTGAGAAGTTTTGCCTTCTCCTTTACTACATCAGTGTGAGCCTCGATCTGGGTCAGTTCTTACACGGCTGCGCCACATCACCCCTCTGTCTAACACAGGCAGGATACATATGGACCCAACTTTTTAGGCCCATTAAACTGAGCTTAATTAGCAGTTTGCCGGGGTGGGGGAGCAGATGGGTGTAAAACACGTCTTCTTTTGGCGTACTGTGACAGAGGCTGGTGTCAGTCATTGGCCGAAATGAAACAGGCTCAAGTGCTGTCCTGTGACAACCCTTGGTACGGGGCGCCACCCGGTGGATCATTGAGAAACCAAGGGCCAAGCCTTAATTCACACTACATTGCTGCAGGACCCCCATCATTCAGTGAAAACGCCCGACAGTGCATTGCAGGTCTGCGATTCAAAAGATTCAACAGCGAGACACGTACAAGGTCTCTCTCACCTGCGAGTCGGAACGTTTGCAGAGGATCAGGCCATTCGGCCCCTCGAGCCTGCTCCTCCTATTCAAGAAGGGGAGGCGACGGCGTAGCGGTATTACCGCTGGACTGTTAATCCAGGTTCCCAGACAACAAACTGGGGCCTGGGTTCGAATCCTGCCATGACAGATGGTGGAATTTGAACCCAAGAAATATTTGGAATTAAGATTCTAATGATGACAGTGAATCCATTGGCGATTGTCAGGAAAAACCCCCCTGGTTCACTAATGCCCTTTAGGGAAGGAAACTGCCATCCTTACCTGGTCTGGCCTACATGTGACTCCAGACCCACAAGAATGTGGTTGACTCTTAACTGCCCTCTGGGCAATTAGGGATGGCTCAATAAATGTTACCTAGCCAGCAACGCCCTTATCCCATGAATGAATAATTTAAAAAAAATTCAAAAGGATCATGGCTGCTCTGATTGCATCCTCAAATCCTCAATCCTGCCTATCCCCGGTAAGCCTTCTCCACCTCGCCCGCACCCCCTCCACCATCTGCCTCTTTGTTTATCAAGAATCTAACTGCCTCCGCCTTAAAAAAACTTCCAAAGGCTTTGTTCCCACCACCATCTTTTTCCGGAAGGGAGTCCCATCGCAACTCTCTGCGAGGGAGGACCCCTTTCCCGATCTCTGTTTTAAATGGAAAACCCCTGATTTTTAAACCCCAAGAATAAATGACGCAGAGTACTAGGAATCCTTTCGGCGGTTTCGGTGGCTGTTTCCATCAGCGTCGGTCTGGGTCCTCCTTCTGGTGGCTTCAGTCAGTCTGTGACTCCGTCCGGCATTTTCTTCGGAATCAAGGGTGGGGTCTAAGCGCATTTTGTCTGAAATTCACTTTTTTTTTGAAATTTCTTTTTTTTCTTCTCTGTTACATGGAATAGACTGTCGGCCGGAACTTTTATTTCTTCACTTATCTAATTCATTACTCTGATTTTGTACTTTTGAAGGTCTGTAATGCTGGACTTGCTATTTCTTTATTTTTCGAATTTCTTTTCCCGACGAACTTGTACTCGAGAATCTGTACCTAGGCACCTTTGTACCTAAGATGCTGTCGTGAATGGCGACTTATGAAGTGTACTCATTTGAGTACATGTGACATTAAAACTAATTCAAATTCATATTCTCCCGTGATAGGAAACATTCTCTCTCGTGATCTTATAAGTTTCAAACAAGCCTGCATAGTATCCTTCTGAACTCCAGTGGATACAAGCTGAGCCTGTCCAACCTTTCCTCAAAGGACGCACCGTTGGGTATTAGCCTAGTAAACCTTCCCCAAACTGTTTCTAACACATTTACAGCCTTCCTTAAATAAGGAGAGTAATACTGTACCTGCTGCTCCAGATCTGGTCTCACCAATGCTCCGTGTAACTTAAGCTTAACCTTCCTTTTTTGAGGTTCAATTCCCACTCCAGGATCTTCTTTTATCATTCACAGCGTGCGGACTTCACTGAAAAGGCCAGCCCCATTTATTTCCCAGCCCTACTTGCCCCTGAGGGCACATTGCTGTGGGTTTGGAGTCACATGTAGGCCAGACCAGGTGAAAGATGGCAGATTTCCTTCCCTGAGGACATTAGTTGGATTTTTGCAGTAATTCCAAGGTCACCATTACTGAGACTCCCTGTATATCTTCGATGTATTTTAATCAACTACATTTCTTCACAAAAGTTAAATCTCATTGTTTGTTGAGGAACTTGTTTGAGACCTAATGCAATGCTGAGAGAGTGCCACAGCGACCTCAGGAAAGGTGCGGCCCCTGACCCATTAAATGAAGGCTTTGAATGCTCACCCAGGCAGTGGGAAAGATCCCACGGCATTGTCTCTAACCCGGGTGGGGGAGTTCTCCACCGTGCCGTGGCCATTTCCTCAACCAGCATCTGAACAAAAACCTGGTTACCCCAGGTCATTGCTGTTGGTAGGAGCTTTCTGTGGATGAATTGATCACCGCCTTTCCTACATCACTACGCTTTGAAAAGCGTCCCGCATTTGTCCGCAAACCAATTGGAGATACCCGGTGGGTGGGTGATGAGAAATTCGACAGCAATTTAAACGCGCCGCATGCCAGGCAGAGAGAAACCGAGTTAAGGTTTGAGGCCTGTGAGTTCTCATCAGGATCTCTGGCAGCTGAAGACTCAGACTGGTGGGGTGAAGGCTTTCTCCGCACTAGCGGGTTCTGAAGTTCCTTTCCTGAACCTCTTTCCCACTTCAGGTCTCTCCTTCACACATTCCTTTCTTGACTTCTCTGTCTCCATTTCTGGTCATCTGGCTACCAACCAATATTTAACCATGACTCATCAACTCCTCCAGCTGCATCCACTAAGCACCTGACACCCGTTCTCCCAGTTTCTCCATCTCTGACACAACCCTCCCCCTGTGTTCTCTCTGTTGTCCACCCCCTAGAGTTGGCAGAGGCCTCAAGAGTGTCCACTCCATTTTGTTTTTCCCTAATCTAAGATGGCCGCAGGCTGGCAGCAAGCAGGCTCCTTTTCTCTTTATTCATTTACAGGACGAGGGTGTCGCTGGCTAGGCAGCATTTTGTTGCCCATCCCTAATTGCCCAGAGGGCGGTTCTGAATCAACCACATTGCTGTGGGTCTAGAGTCACATGTAGGCCAGACCAGGTAAGGATGGCAGTTTCCTTCCCTAAAGGGCATTAGTGAACCAAATGGGTTTTTCCTGACAATCAGCAATGGATTCACGGTCATCATGAGATTGTTAATTCCAGATATTTATAGAATTCAAATTTCCACCATCTGCCGTGGCGGGATTCAAACCCAGGTCCCCAGAACATTATCTGCATCTCTGGTCCAGCGATAACACCACTAGGCCATCGTCTGCCCCTGAGATCCAGTGCGGAGCTCATCCCCTCTCCGTCTGCTTGGACTTTATCTTTTTTCCTTCCTTCGCTGCTCTTTTTCTCCTGCGTTAATCTACTTAACCTTCGGCTGAGAGCGGATTTGTGCAGCCTGGAAGGAGACTGAACCAGCTCCTCAGGCAAGGAGGAGATCAAGCTCTTGTGCAGAGGTGCGAGGCCAGCTTGGCCAAGCACTTAAGAAGGACTCTAATGCTGAACTTGTTACTCTATTTCTTTACTTTCCGACCTAATAAGGATCGTTATGTTGAACTTCTAACTTTATTTCTTTTTTGTACCTCAGATTTTGTACCTTAGGTACCTCTGTACCTAAGATGGCGCCGGGAATGGCAATGTTGTATGTGTTTCACTGTACTCCTCTATCCCTGTACTTGGCAATTTAACCTAATTCTATTTCTAATTCCACTGATCAGCTCTCACCCATTCCCCTGCCTCCCAGTGCCAATATTGGGTTTTTATACAGACTCCAATCAACCCCTTTGCCCTGACCTCGCGCTTCACCAGCTTCTGTATTCAGTGAATCATCCTCTGTGATTTCTTTTACTTTAAGCATGGTGCCATAACCTCCCGTTCCCCTCTCAGTGTTTGCCAGGGAATATTTTGTTTTCAAGCTCCTGGTCCACCCTTTACATATCCTCTCCCTTTCCCCTGCCAGTGCAGGAGATAGAGTCTCTGCTGTCTCACCTCCACCGTTTTTCCTGGCAATTTACTTGCACTTCTTTCAGTCTGGGGAACTGTGTCCATTGCTGATGCGTGCCCTGCGGACTAAGCAGTGGCCAGACACAGACTGGCAACTTGGAATACTCTTTAATAAAAACCCCAAAGAAATGGGCAGTGTTGTAGAACATAAGGACCTAGGGGTTCGGGTATATAGGTACAGGTCTTTGCAGTTTGCATCACATATAGACAGGGTGGTTAAAAAGGTGTTTAGCACACTTGCCTTCACTGCTCAGACCTTTGAGTATAGGATATGGGAAGTCATGTTGACGTTGTACAGGACATTGGAGAGGCCTCTCCTGGAGTAATGCGCACAGTTCTGGTCCCCCGTTACAGTAAGGATATTGTTAAGCTGGAGAGGGTTCGGAAAAGATTTAGCAGAATGTTGCCAGGAATACAGGCTTTGAGTTATACAAAGAGGCTGTATAGGCTGGGACTTCTTTCATTGGGGTGCGGGAGTTTGAGAGGTGACCTTAGAGAGTCTTATGAAATCATGACGGGTATAGATAGGGTTAATGGTAGGTTGGGGGATTTCAAGACCAGGGGATCATATTTTTAAGAGATAACAAGCATGGGGCTGGATGAACACAGCAGGTCAAGCAGCATCATAGGAGCAGGAAAACTGCTTGTTATCTCGGATTCTCCAGCATCCGCAGTACCTTTTATCTCTGAAAAGTTTTCCTGCTCCTATGATGCTGCTTGACCTGCTGTGTTCATCCAGCCCCATGCTTGTTATCTCGGATTCTCCAGCATCTGCAGTACCTTTTATCTCTGATCATATTTTTAAGGTGAGAGGAGAGAGATCTAAAAAATAGGCATGACGGACAAATTTTTTTACACTGTGGATAGTCCGTGTGTGTGGAATGAACTTCCTGAGGAAGTTCCAGATACAGGTACGGTTACATCTAAAAGACATTAAGATAAGTACATGAATAGGAAAGGTTTGGAGGGATTTGACCCAGGAGCAGGCGGGTGGGACTATTTCAGTTTGGCATGGCCTGGTTAGACCGAAGCGTCTGTTTCTGTGCTGTACGACTCTATGACTCTATAACTGTGGATGTTGGAAATCAGAAAGGAAAACAGAAACGCTGGGGAGAAAGAAAACTCAGGAGCATCCGTGGAGAGAAAGCAGAGTTAATGATTCAGGTCCAGTGACCCTTCTTCAGAGCTTAGGTTATTCCAGCAATTTCTGTTTTTCTTGTTGGGCGGAATCCTGGCGTTTC
The DNA here is from genome assembly GCA_024137785.1 of Ginglymostoma cirratum. Lineage (NCBI taxonomy): Eukaryota > Metazoa > Chordata > Chondrichthyes > Orectolobiformes > Ginglymostomatidae > Ginglymostoma > Ginglymostoma cirratum. Next base: position 5,757,781 of record JAHRHZ010000145.1, on the reverse strand, counting down.
GCTTGCAACCAGGATCCCGAGCTTCCTGTCATTTTAAGTGCCTGCTTTCTCTTGATTTTACGGATCCAGTGAGGTTTGGAGTAAGATCAAGGACCAACAACCCCACCCATTAACCCTGTTTTCCAACTCAATATCGAGTTTGACAATTTCAGATCATAGCCACAGCTTCAGAAGCAAAGCATTTGATGTAATTCTCCTGCTGGCATTTACATCCCCTACCAGACCCATCTTTTAATTCTTTACTGTCCTATTACCGTCTCCTCCCCACCTTGCGCCATCGTCTCTTTTTAATATTTAATTTCTCCTGCTTTCCACTCGATCACAGACTTCACCTTTTCTTCGTTCCTTCCCTCTCCCTGCTTAAAACCTTCCGACAACTTCTTCTGGGCCTGGTCATTGACAAGTAATGCTCACTTAGTTTTCCTCTCTGCCTGACCTGCTGTGCATTACTGGCATCTCCTATTCCTACTTCGGCTTGTCAGTGCCTGCGGCATTTTGCTTTTGTCTGCTGAAGGGCCACAGCCCGAAGAAAGACTTTGCTCTCCCTCTTAAACTCTAAGATCTCCCGCTCTGGTTAATAGTGCTCCTCTGACGATGCTCTGGCCTCCCATTGTCTTGGGCTTTCACAACACTGTCGCTCCTCCTGCCAGGGAATCAGGGTGCCGCATCTGCTTGCCATGTACCATCCTCACACATCCCACTGCATCCCGTCTGTGACCCCTCTGTTCCATCCGTCACTCAACTATACCTGAGTCGATCCCTCTTCCTGCTGCCGTCCGCTTTGCCCTCTCCAGGTGACCTCTGCAGATTTTCAGCTCTGATCAAATGACTGGAATACATCTCCCTGCTTTGTACTACACAGACTAGGGTGTCACCATGGCTCAGTGGTTAGGGCTGCTGCCTTGCAGTGCTAGGGTACCTGGGTTCAATTCCACCCTCAAGCAACTGTCTGTGTGGAGTTTGCACATTCTCCCTGGGTCTCTGTGGGTTTCCTCCCACAATCCAAAGATATGCAAGTTGGGTGGGTTGGTCATGCTAAATTGCCCATAGTGTTCAGGGATGTGTAGGCTAGGTAGGTTAGCCATGGGAATTACAGGAATAGGGGAGAGGTGTGTCAATGTAATGTTTTTTGGAGGGTTGGCGTGGACCCAATGGGCTGAACGGCCTCTTTCAGCACTGTAGGGATTCTATGATTCTTTAGCATGGGTTGTTCAGTGAGGCTTGGAAGAAAGAGGCTGCCTAACTAACTACAAACTACAGATGATGAGCCACTGGGGTCTCAAAAAAATACTGAAATGGTCCTGCATTTACTCCACAATATTTAATTAAAACAGCCACAAGAGGCAAATGATAGAAAAACACAGAGAAGAAGAGCATCCTAACTATGCCAGGATCAGTTTAATTGAGAGTTTTAATTGCACACTTCCTTTATTCCAATCGACATGCTACTCCAGAGCGTGTTAAGGAGTTTACATTAATGATGTTTGATTAGAAAGTTGTGTCTGGCGACTTGTTTCTGCTCCAAACAGCATTACACCAGTCACATGGGGAGGCAGCACCACTTGGTGGCAGTCATTTGCATTGCCAGGACATTTTGCAGCAAAGTGAATCGGAAGGTTTTCTGCAGGTCAAGAGCTAAGTGCTGGAGGAGCTGCGAACCCTGAGGTTTGAAACAAAAGCAGAGAACACGCTCAAAATGCTCGCCTGCTCAGGCTGCATCTGTGGAGAGAGGGGCAGGGTGAACAGCATTGGGCTGCGATATTCCACCAGGACTTTTCCACCAACTTTCGCCGTTCCTTTCTCCAAAGACGCTACCGGCTGCTCTGGGGCATTTCTCACTGGAGTGTAGAAGGTTGAGGGGTGATCTTACTGAGGTTTATAAAGTCATGACAGGCATAGATAAGGAGAACGGCAAATGTGTTTTCCCTAGGGTGGGAGGAGTTCAAAACTAGAGGGCATATTTTGAAGGTGAGAGGAGGAAAATTTAAAAACGGACAAGTTTTTTTTGCTCAGAGAGTGGTTCGTGCGTGGAATGAACTGGCAGAGGAAGTGGCGGATGCAGGTTTGGAGGGATATTGGCCCAGCGCAGGCAGGTGGGACTAGTTTAGTTTGGGACTATGTTCGGCATGGACAGGTTGGACCGAAGGGTCTATTTCCATGCTGTATAACTTTATGACCACACTGAGGGAAACTCCCTTGCTGTTTTCCAAAGCAGTGCCTTGGGATCATTCTCACCTGAGATGTGTCTTGATTTCAGACGGGTATCTTTACCTGATATGGCAGCGCTTAGTCCATCCCTCGTAACATAAGATACTAGGACCTGGGTAATGTGGTATTGTGGGGCAGTAGTGGTGTCTCTACCTCTAAGCCAGGAGACCTGGGGTCAAGTCCTGCCTGCTCCAGAGCAGCCTTTGAACAGGTTAGTTTTTCTCGGGGTCGCACAGTGGCTAGTGCTGCTGCCCTACAGCGCCAGGGACCCGGGTTCAATTCCACCCTCAGGTGACTGTCTATGTGGAGTTTGCACGTTCTTCCCGTGTGTCCTTCCCACAGGCCAAACATGTGCAGGTTAGGTTTATTGGCTGTGGGAAATGGGATAGGGGGCTAGGTGTGGGTTGGATGCTCTTCAGAGCATCAGCATAGACTCAATGGGCTGAATGGCCTGCTTCCACATTGTCGGGATTCTATGATACTACTTTAACACAGTCAGGCCATCCCTGGATAACAATGTTTTGTAACTTCTTGTAGTTGCTCATCTTCAGCGATTGCATTTGTTCGCACTGACTCCAGCCAAAGTGTAACAGGTCACCCTCGAGTGCACCAAGAGGGATAGCTTCGTCTTTGCTAATCTGTTCATTGTGTCAGACATAATCACCCTCGTACTAGCCTTATTTCTCACTTTGACAAATACTAGCTGCAGATGTGGCAGTGCGGTCATTATCAGATTATGCAGATCAGTTTCTAATGATTTATAATCTGTTTCAATGTTGAATTCCTTAACAAACAAGTGCATGTGAAAATGCATGAGGCCAAACACCACAGCCAACGTTTCATGCTGTATTTTGGAAGAGTTGGCTTGCACAGAGCTTTCGAAACAAAGGTAATAGGTTTGTCACCTGGCAAAAGACACATGACTAAGCCTTTCTACATTGCAACCACTTTGAGAATCATATCTCTCTTAGGGTCGCTGTAATACAGGACAAAACCTACTTGCACTAATTGAAGATGTTTGAGTCTGTTCTTGTCACATGTGGGGAAATGAAGTTTTCTCACAGGAAGGAAAGTAATGAGAACAACACAAAGAGTCTACAGAGGATCACAGACAGGTAAGTTAGTGGGCAAAGTTTGGCAGATGGAAATTAAATTGGAATAATTATATGTTACACATTTTGGATAGAGGTTATGCACTTATGAGAAGAATAGAAGAGCTGAATATTATTTTAATGGAGAAAGACTACAGAGAGCTGCAGTCGAGGAATTTGAGAGTCCTTGTGCACAAACCATAAAAAGCTAGCATCCAAGTTCAGCAGGTGTACTTAAGATATGCTGACATTGGAGACAATCCAGAGATGGTTCATGAGATCAATTGTAGGTTAGGAGGGGTTTTCTTACAAGGAGTGTTTATACTCATTGGAGTTTACATGAATGAGAAAAGAACTGAGTGAAACATAAGATTCTTTGGAGACTGTAGTGTGGTGTTCAGAACTGCACACAATACCCCAACGGTGGCCTAACCAAAGATCTGTACATTTCCAAGGTCTACTTTCATGGAATATTGGGTTAGGAGGCCACTCAGCCCACTAGACCTGTGCTGGCCTTTTGGGAAACCTATACAAATTCGTCCTTGTTTCCCCCAACACCCAGATCCCAGTTATTCATAATTTCTGGCTATGTATACAACTCATTTTGGAAAGTAACTGTTATAACCTTCTTCCACTAAACCTTTAAGGGAATTAGATATAACCTCGAGAGACAAAATTGCAGAACCAGGGGAACGGGGCCGATGGAGTGGACCTAACGGGATGGCTCTACAAAGAACTTGATTGAATATGATGGGCTGAATAAAACCCTTCCCTGCCACATAATTGTCATCAAACTGGCCAGGAGTTCTGTGCAGCGTGTAGAGAAATCCAACAAAAATAACGAGGGTGTTTTTCAAAGTGTAGCACAAGTTTAACATGAGCTGCTAAAAGTTTGCACTCACATACAAATAGATTCAAGAACACCTTCTTCCCTGCTGTTAATAAATGTCTGATTTTTTTTCTCTATTCATTTGTGGAATGTGGGCATCGCTGGCTGGCCAGCATTTATTGCCCGTCCCCAGTTGCCCTTAAGAAGGTGGTGATGAGCTACCTTCTTAAACCGCTACTGTCCACCTGCTGTGGGTTGACCCACAATGCCATTTGGGAGGGAAATCCAGGATTTTGACCCAGTGCCAGTGAAGGAACAGCGATATATTTCCAAGGCAGACTGGTGAGTGGCTTGGAGGAGGACTTAAAGTGGTGTTGTTGCCATATGTCTGCTACTTTTGTCCTTCTAGGTGGAAGTGGTCATGGGTTTGGAAGGTGCTGTCTGAGGATCTTTGGTGATTTTCTGCAGTGCATCTCGTAGACAGTACAACTGCTGTTACTGAGCATGTGTTGGAGGGGGAGTGAATGTTTGTGGATGTGGTGCCAATCAAGCAGGTTGCTTTGTCCTGGATGGTGTCAAGGTTCATGAGTGTCGTTGGGGCTACACTCATCCAGACAAGTGGGGAGTATTCCATCACGCTCCTGACTTATGCCCTGTAGATGGTGGACAGGCTTTGGAGAGTCAGGAGGTGAGTTACTCCCTGCAGTATTCCGAGCTTTTGATCTGCTCATGTAGCCACTGTGTTATATGGTGAGTCCAGTTGAGTATCTGGTCAATGGTAACCCCCAGGATGTTGATAGTGGGGGATTCAGTGATGGTAACACCATTGAATGTCAAGGGACAGTAGTTAGATTGTCTCTTATTGGTGATAGTCATAGCCTGGAATTTGTGTGGCGCGAATGTCACTTGCCACTTGTCAGCCCAGGCCTGGATATTGTCCAGATCTCGTTGCATTTGAACATGGACTGCTTCAGTATCTGAGGAGTCATGAGTGGTGCTGAACATTGTGCCACCATTGGCAATAGTCCCACTTCTGACCTTGTGATGGAGGGAAGGTCATTGATCAAGCAGCTGAAGACGGTTGGGCTGAGGACACTACCCTGAGGAACTCCTGCAGAGATGTCCTACAGCTGAGATGATGGACCTCCAACTACCATGACCATCTTCCTATGTGTCAGGTATGACTACAACCACCAGAGACCCCCCAAATTTTAAATTTATAATGTTAATCTTGCTCTCTGTACACCTCTGCAGTCATAACCTTGTATTCTTCAATCTGTTCTTATATGTACGGCCATGATCTGCCTGCACTGAACAGAAAACAAAACTTTTCATTGTACCTAGGTACATATGACAATAATAAATAAAACCAAACAGAATCCCAGACAGAGTAGGAACTGCAGATGCTGCAGAATCTGAGATAACAAAGTGTAGATCTGGATCCAACGCATCATCCTCCGACACTTCCGCCATCTGCAATCCGAACCCACCAACAAAGACATTTTTCCCTCCCCACCCTTTCTGCTTTCCGGAGGGACCACTCCCTCCGTGACTCCCTTGTCCGCTCCACACTCCCCTCCAGCCCCACCACACCCGTCACTTTTCCCTGCAACCGCAGGAAGTGCTACACCTGCCCCCACACCTCCCCCGTCACCCCAATCCCAAGCCCCAAGAAGACTTCGAACATCAAGCAGATGTTCACCTGCACATCTGCTAATGTGGTATACTGCATCCGCTGTTCCCGTTGTGGCCTCCTCTACATCAGGGAAACCAAGCGGAGGCTTGGGGACCGCTTTGCGGAACACCTATGCTCGGTTCGCACTAAACAACTGCACTTCCCAGTCGCGAACCATTTCAACTCCCCCTCCCATTCCTCAGACAACATGTCCATCCTGGGCCTCCTGCAGTGCCACAACGATGCTACCCGAAGGTTGCAGGAACAGCAACTCATATTCCGCTTGGGAACCCTGCAGCCCAATGGTATCAATGTGGATTTCACAAGCTTCAAAGTCTCCCCTCCATCTACCACATCCCAAAACCAGCCCAGCTCGTCCCCGCCTCCCTAACCTCGTCTTCCTCCCACCTATCCCCTCCTCCCACCTCAAGCCCCACCCCCAGCTCCTACCTACTAACCTCATCCCGCCCTCTTGACCTGTCCTTCCTCCCTGGACTGACCTATCCCCTCCCTACCTCCCCACCTACACTCACCTTTACTGGCTCCATCCCCACCTCTTTGACCTGTCTGTCTCCTCTCCACCTATCTTCTCCTTCATCCATCTTCTATCTGCCTACCCCACTCTCCCTATTTATTTCAGAACTCCCTTCCCCTCCCTCATTTCTGAAGAAGGGTCTAGGTCCAAAACGTCAGCCTTCCTGCTCCTCTGATGCTGCTTGGCCTGCTGCGTTCTTCAGAGTCCCGTATGTTTTAGTTTTGTTTTTGTGAGTGAAAGGGAAAGTACAGGGGGTTGGTATTTTGGATAAATAAGTTAAGGTGCCTTCGTCACTAGTTACAAACAACAACAGAGAATGAGTCACTGGTGTCTGAAAAATACTGAAATAGTTCAGCAGTTACTCCACAATGTTTAATTAAAACAGGCACAAGAGGCAAACCTTAGAAAAACACAGACAGAACAGAATCTTAACTATGCCAGGATCAGTTTAATTGAGAGTTTTAATTGCACGCTTCCTTTACTCCAATCGACATGCTACTCCAGAGCGTGTTAAGGAGTTTACGTTAATGATGTTTGATTAGAAAGTTGTGTCTGGTGACTTATTTCTGCTCCAAACAGCATTACACCAGTCACATGGGGAAGCAGTGCCACTTGGTGGTGATTCTCTTGCTACAACAACTTGGCCCAAACCTTCAGATTGAACAAATAATGCACAGACGTGCATGGGAACTGCCCAGGAAATTTAAACTTCTGATCGAGAACTGGGCAGCAGGACTTTGCCTCTGCGTACATCTCCAGCCTAAGACAAAGGTGTGAAGGTGCCAGTGTTGGACTGGTGTGGACAAGGTCAGAAATCTCCCAAAACTGGATTATGATCCAACAGATTTATTTGAAAACACGGACAGACTCCAAAAGCTTGTGTTTTCAAATAAACCTGTCGGACTATAACCTGGTGACATGTGATTTCTGACCTAAGCCAAAGGCGGCAGCCTGAGAAAGATATGCTCAATTTACTGAGTTACCCAGGCACTTTTAAGCAAGTTTAAAAACTGGTTGTAAGGTTGGATGATTATCCAACCATTATTCCATCCCATCTGTGACAACAGTACAGCTCTAATAAATGTATTTTGTCCTTTTTTTTTGGAAGATAGGTTTTAAGACAGAGGATCTGAACAGTCTACTTGAATCCGATAAACAGCTTGAGGTGCCTTGGTCTGTTCAAAAATAAGTTGGAACAATCAAAGCAGTTGAATGAGTGGGGTCAAGCTCCCATAAAGCCAGGATTTTCAGTTTTAGTTTCTCAGTAGCTGTTGCTGGAGTCTTGAGGCTGGCTGTGGAAGCGGCAGTACATCTCTCCCTGCTATTCTGTTTTCTCAACGCTTTTCCTCCTGGGCTGGAGAACTGCCTGTGAGACAATCTATTTTACTGAATTTGCCTTTACCAAGGGTGTGTTTATGGGATGTTACTACAGTGGAAGTTACTGATTAGTCATTAAGATGCTGCTTGACCTGCTGTGTTCATCCAGCCCCATGCTTGTTATCTCTATTATTCTGTTAAGTTTTAAATAAATTGTTATTCCAATTTCTTCTTTATTACATTTTAACTATAGTCTACGAATAAATGTATTTTGCTTAGTATTGAGTAGTTTGACCAATCGAATTGCGTCCAGAATGCAATGCTTGGCACTTGCCTCTAAAATAAGGCTACCTCCTAGTACTTTTTCTGAGGGAGTTTGGTCTGGTCCAGTCCATAACACACCCATTCATCTGTCTACACCCCGACCGTCCCACCGAATTGATCCAAGTACCCCCTTTACCCACGCATTCATTACAAAGACTGGACCTTTAAACAGTTATTAGCAAACAGCAGCCACTGTCACGTGTGGGTATGTCATCTGCTTCAACCAGTTTTACTGTGGTCTGCTGGGCTTAGCTGGGGAAAAATTAGTATCCTTCTAAATTGAGATGCTGCTCATAACACACTTCTATGAGCTGTGGCATTTTTGTGTCTCACTTAAATACTAGTCTCAAAGTTCCTTTTGAAGCACTTTGGAAGGTCTTGCTATATGATTTCAAGGAAAGGTGTGAATGAAAAGCTGCAAATTAACATACCAACATGACGTGGGCTGGATTCCTTTTCTTCACAGCAAGTTTTTATTTGTACATCCAAACAAAGATCATTTATCACACTATATACAGATATTACATACAGTGTTTATACACATATTACATAGTCTGTACACAGAAAAATATACATAAAAATGTAAACTTTTGTATACAAAAAATACCTTAAACAAATTAAACAAGGACAATAACAAAAGGTGACTAATTTAATTATTAGCTCGCCTTATTTTAAAAAACAGAAATACAGTACATTCATTGAATATAAGAAATTTGAGCCACCTTTCCTGTTTCTCAATGTTGAAGCAGTTTATAGGACTACTGTGTTTTTCCACGGGCTCCTTTCTCTTTTTTTTTGCCATAAAGTCCCTGATACTCACAAACCAACTGCACGGCTGGGTTGAGAACGATAATGTTGTGTTGGATGGTGGTGAAAGAGGAGAAATTTAAATCTGGGCAATTCCAGACAAAAGCCAGTTAGAGTCAGGAAGTGGGTAAGGGGGAGGAGAGTGGGGGTCAACCCTGTAGGAATTTCCCAGATAAACATCTCCTGGACTTCAGGCATTTTTTTTTTTGATTACATTAAATGACTCTGACTTTGTGAAATTTTAGCAATTGTTTAAGATGTCCCCACCCAAAACTGTGTCTAGGGGCTTCATGAGTGCTTTCAAAGCTCATAGTTCTACAATATGCATAAAAGGAACATCACGCATGAAATGTAGCCTGAAACCACTGATCCCTGCTATCAAAAGTCATTTACAATATAGTTCCTCCAGAAAAACAAGTGTGAGAGACAGATTGTGATAAGAGACACAGCCCAGCAGCACTTTTAGTACAACTCCCTACCCTCCTCTCCCCAACCAACCCTACTAGGAATTTTCTTAAACATAAAATAAACTTGAAGTGCTTCAGCCTCTACATATCTGAAAAGAATCGAATCATATTGGTGTTTTCTGGGTCTGTGACAGAAGAGGGCCTGAAGAAAGGTGCCAAGAAGATATGGCGACAGCTAGCTTAGGGTGGGTGCATGTGGTTCAGTGAGTTATACATTGTGGCTTCCCCAATAGGTTTCCGATATTGGAGAACTCAGAGGCATTTTGGAATGAAAGAACTGTTGTGAATTTTAAAAACGGACAAGGATAGCTTCAAATGACAATTCTGTACATTTTCTTTGACTAGAAAATTGATCTCCTTGCAAGGAAAATTGCTTTTTTTTTTGGGAGATTCACGTTAGAAAGGGTATGGGCTATGGATAAGAGAGAGCTTTTGTCAAGGCACCAAGAGGATCATGCAGCCCGCCTCGATACACGTTCTTAAAAACAATGCACTCTTATTTGGGGGTAGGCAGGGGCCTCACTGTCAAATTGCATTAAAAATTGGAAGCATTTCAGCTGGTGTCTTAAATAATGTAATAAAGGCCTTACTGATGCCTTTGTTGCCTGTCTGGCTTATCTTAAAAACCACATGACCAGCATGAGTCACATTAAACTTCATTTCACAAGCTGTGTCTTCAGTCCTCCCCTTGTGTATTGCTCTACATACTACTGAAGCAGGACCGCCAATTCAGGGGGTCAAGCGACATTCCTTTAGCTCATGAGGGGGCCCAAGTGAGCAATTAGTTTGAGGGCAGGGCTCACTTTGTACAAATTGAAGAGAATCTTTTATACACATACACACACTGTAATGCCAAGGTTATGTGATCATGCTACCAAGACTGGCAAGCACACACTGCTCGTCAAAATTCCTCTGGACAGAGAAAGTCTCAGCGCTGAACAAGACCTCAGGCAAAGTGAATACTTTAATTGGCTCTAATTCTACCATACATTGGAGTTAATGGAGGTGGCAGCCGAAGGCCATAAAATCCAAGCCCTACCTCCCATAATGAAGCTCGTGTATGCATCCCCGCTTTTCCCTCAAGTCTGCTTCTAGTCAAGTCTTGTATATATTAAAAAAGCTGAACAGGTTTTATAAATAAAACTTGTGTTTTTGTCACAAAGTTCAAAATCACTAGAGCACTGTTATGAAAGTGTTAGTGAGTTGTATACCTCCAACATGCCCAGATCTCTGACTAAGCAATCAACCAGAACAGTAGGACAAATGCACAGATAAAAAGTAAGTGTATGGAAGGGAAAGAGGCATACAAGACTTCTCTATTCTTCCACATGAAGTACCTCTACCTTATTTGTAATCTTCACATTTTGGATTGGGATTTTGAAACAAGTGAATAAACGCTGGCATCTTATGTGCCAATAATTTATCAAATGGCAGAAAAAGTCAAACACCTCCATAAATCCTGCTGTTTAAAAGATGGCTGCTTTCTCATCTTGTTATCTCTGAATGCTTGGTACCTCCAAAGAGCTACATGAAGATGGCATCAAAAATATTTCACATGACTAACTTGCCCTTTTCCCCAATTAGGAGGAGCCTGAACCTGGGAACTAGACGGAAAAAGGACATCTGTGGGATGATATACTTCTGCTGAAGCACAAGAAAGCATGTCCTTCAGACTGCTGCCTTTTATTCAACTCAGCTCTTTTAAAAATAAAGATTTAACAATTGTTTTATATAAATGACAATTAAAATTGTGAAATTGCCATCATTTGTATCAATCTTTGTAAAAATTCATAAAGAATTTCAGCAGAAAGCAATAAATATAAAGTCGAAAAAACAAACTGCTTCCTTCAATTAAAAAGGTATTTCCAATCAGCGAGGGTGAACCAGTAGTCTATGTGCAGCAAGACTGACTGATGCCAAAACTGTTGCCTTCCTTATTACATAAACAACTTCAAAAGTACAAGACAAAATAGAAGCCCTGCAGAGTGGAAGTGGGCCATTCGGCCCACTGAGTCCACACCAACCCTCCAAACAGCAACCCACCCATCTACCCTATCCCTGTAACCCTGAAATCTCCCATGGCTAATCCACCCAGCCTGAACATCCTTGGACTGAGAGGGGAAACCCACACAGACACAGGGGAGAACGTGAGCACTGAGCCATCATGCCAACCAAAATGGAGGTGATTGGGCTAACTTCCTCAGCCATCATATCTGGAGACATCATTGCTTTAACTGACTAGAACCGATACCGTGTGCAAGAGCAAAGTACAGCAATCCTCCACTCATTGCATTTTGCTGAAGAAATAATCCTAATATCAGCAGACTTTGCTAAACTTTCGGCAATGGGTTTTCTTCCTATAGTTCGTACAGATTGTTTAAATAAGCTGTTTGCTGCCAGTCCCATCTCATCTCCAACTGACTGGCTTTGACTCTTACTGTGATGCCCATGGGAAGAAAGGATGCAATTTGTTTTGGATAAAATACTAATTGCAGCCATCACAAACTAACTGCTATTTGCAAGAACTAAAGACGACATAAAAAGATGTGGGCAACTGGAAATGAATCATGTCGTTAAGCAGGGAACATTAGTTTATTACATCCCCTCCCATCATAAGCTGCATACTACAGGTGTGTTAAGAGGCAGCTACCAATTTACGCTCATCTACGTCAGCACAATTCATCAAATGTGGAGAAATGATGATTACTACTATACCTCTGGTACAACCATACCTGCATTTCCTTCCCTCTACTGTCCAGGGCAAAGCCGCCTTTTATACTGCCCCCTCTGAAAGACTCCAAGTCAGGTTTAGATGCTGGAAAAGGCTTATTGTCACCCTGATCTAGCAAGCATCTGGAGTTCAACTACAGCATGGTTAGAATACTGTCCAAGTAATAACAACCACAACTGGCATGGCAATGGTGGTTTTGAGAGTCCTTGCGGAGTGCAGTAAACTACAGGAGTCCAACATGCTCATTTTCTAAACCAGCCTTTGGTGTGGACTTTCATTGTACTGTTATTTCATTTAAATGTCTAAAAGTTGCCCATCAACATGAGCTCCGTCTTAAAAGGGAAGTGTAGAAGCTCATAACAGCATTAAACTGCCAGATTTTAAAGGCAATTGGTGACTGCTTAACGTTCTGACCCCTTTTATCGAGTGCAGGGTCCCATGTCACTCGTTTACAGAATGTGTTGCACATTGGTTAAAATGAGTTGACCAAGTTTTCTGATGAGATCCATCCTGCATACCGATTCAATACATGATCAAAAGACCAATAGTTGCAAGAGGAAATCACTCCAGTTGAGTCTAGCAGTACCTAGTGCAGTTTCTTACTAAAGATGGGTGACAAAAGCTTTTATTTTTTGGTCGAATGACTACTTGGTTTGAGTTTGGTCTGTTTTTCTCTTTAGTTCTCTGACATATGCCCTGGAGTGATCATGTGCCAAGGAACGCAGTTCCACCACTTCGCTTTGAAATGAAGTGGGTAAATCCAATCCAATCCAACACCTTGACATGACTTTTAAACAATCCAAATTAATCTAATACAATCATTGCTAAACTTTCACTCAACAGCAAATGACTTCCTTTATTCTAGCTCTTGTACTCTTGACGAAACGATTACCTGCTGCGCAAAACCTCAAACCTTTCCCCGACTTTTTCTAACAGTTCAATGCAGAGTTAGTGTGTGGCTCTGCACAGACAAGAATAGGCATGTTTTACAGGCAAATGGAAGTTTACAGTATTCTATGTCCCACCTTACAAGGTCTTGCACAAGACTGTCCATTGTAAATTGTCCAGCTAATGTTTTGCTTCAGTTGAATGTTATCCCTTCGATTGTAAGTTTCATCACTAGAAAGAGCGGCTGATTGTCATAAACTGCAGAAAATTCTAGCTTCACCTGGAATCTCAACAGAACAGTCAAAACAATGGGGGCATATTGCAGTTTATACTATCAGCACACAAGACACAAGTCATAATAATCCTCTATCAACTTCAATCATTCAAGCTGTACACAAACTTCCCTGGTGGGGGCTACTTCCCCTAGATAATTCAACACGTCGACCATAATACAAAGTATTTGGGAGGATCAAGTCACTCCTGATTTTTGGGGAGCACTCAAAAGCATAGAACAATAAGCTAAGGAGCAATTTAAATAATAATGATCAACACTGTAAAATATCAAAACATTCAAAGCTGCAACCACCAAGTGAAATAGCAGAAGGTAAATGCAAAGCATGGCTTTAAGCTAAGCCACAATCTCCAGGTCAAGGGCACAGATTGGGGAGGGGCAAATTCAATATCGTTCTTGCTCACCCAAAGAGCAATCGCTGCAGTCAGGAGGTGTAGGCAAAGTCTGTGGTGTCAGGTATGGAATTAGGGTGCTGTGGCTTTTAACGGAGGTAGACTTATCCATACTTACCTTTACAATCTTGTGTTACTAACAGCTCATTCTACTTAATTCCTTGCAAATGCTATGAGCCAATTCAATTAATATACAGAGACAGTGTCTTGTGAAATATGAGTACACATATGTTGATGTGATGCTGTGTTGACAGTTTGGTGAGTTTGGATACATTTCGTGACCAAAATCAGCCATGGACACACGGGGCCTATCAAACTTCTACTGGTTGTATATCCGACTCAGGGGAGGTGAGAGGGGAAACCGAAAGGACTAAAATATCCTAATCTACTGAGGAAAGTCCAACAGAATATACCAAAAATTTACAGATAACAAGAATGGACTCTGTTTGGGATACTCTAGCAGCGCTAAATGCTGGTGACAAAGGTTTTAAAATTAGAATAATTTCATTATTAAATACATCTCAATATAATCATATTTCTTTTAAAAAAAAGGGGACTAGACACTGTCCATTCCACTACTTTGGTATAAAATCTGAAGGTAGTCGGATCATGGTTGCAAGCAAAGTGGTGCATGGCCATTGTGCTCATGTTGAAGAGGATAACGTCTGGAGACTTGTGGGCTTCTCTCAGCCACACTCCTGAAGATCACAACTACCTCATATCGAGAACAGTGACTGCCACACCAGCCTGGATGTATTGCACATTGCAAGTAAACTTCTCGCTCATATAGTCGGAGTTCACCCCAAGACTGCTGCAGCTCCATTCAAAGGTCTCAACAAAAGAGGAACTCAAGGGTATCCCCTTATTTTTCAAGGTGACCAGGACTATATTGGTAAGTACGGAACAACTACTTGTGCTGCCCAAGTGTGCGAAGATACACACGAGTAGAATACATCCAAAGTGTAAATGTTGGCACCAGCTCATTGATACTAATGGTTGCTGAACAGTTCATCACCTTAGGTATCCTGGTATGCATTCCAGTTAAGCCAGACAACACCAGTAACTGGTTCCTTCCTGGCCAAGAAACTAGCTAAATAAATGTAATAAAGAGAACCACATAACACAGGAACTGCACCCAGCTATATACACCAAAACCTTAATGAACCAGAAACAAGAATAGTTTCTAATGTCCTGTTTACTGATGAGCCACAGTATTTCACTTCCAGACTTCGAATCTAGTTGATTTATTGGAACAGAGGACCCATTCAGAAGATCAAGCAAGAAAGACGGAAAGTGCTGATTTTTAGTTTACAAATTAGGACTTTTCCAGAAACTATCCAAATCAATCCCTACTAGATACAATAGCTCACAGGCTCATGCTACCTTATGTACAACAAGCTAACTGGGATTTTCTTTCACTGCAAGTGTTCCATTTCATTAGTACTTTTAAATCTGAAAATATTGCATGCTGAAAAGAAAAACAAAGCCTCACAGCAGTAAGAAATGGCTCTAAACATTCTTTTCCCCCGTCCAAGAGACATGAAACTCAGATCCAAATTTCAATCAAATGTAACAACAGATCAATGATATGACGACTTTCCCCAAACCAAGAGGTGCTTAAGTACCTACTTGCCATTGATCTACTGAATGGGCAGCATCCAAAATACAGTCTGAATGCTTCCAGAAATCAGCATGGAGTTAACTCAAGTGCAACTTACGGACAAGGCGGAACTGGCATAAGACAAGTTGTGACATTTGACCAACTGACTTGAAGTGGCATTTCTGTGACAGAAAGCTGGAACTGCAATGTTCACTTCCCAAGGGCTCTGCAGAGGTCTCTGATCAAAGAACTTCCACAGAAAAGTGAAAATACGCACAGAACCAGCGTCACTTCCCTCTACACCACAGGTCGTCAAGAAGGGTCATTTAAAACCAGAATTTAAGATCACACTAATTCTGTAGCCCCACAGCAGTTCATCCAAAACAGCTAATGTTCAAGGGTAGTCCTAACTTAAGCTCCTGAACTGACATTTCTCAAAAGAACTGTTACCTAAATTGTTCTTTTCACCATCACCCCGAAACAATCTATTCAAACCAATATAATACAGTACACACTTCTCCATATATGCTAGCTACCGAAGCAAAGCCAACACAATTAAATGTATTTCAACATTTTCAAGTGCAATCAGCACTGGGGATACCGATACTAACATGACAAGGCATTTAAATAGCAGGAAACTTCTTTGAACTGAGTCAAATTTCACAAAGGAAACATCGAAAACAAAATTATGACGCATCTTTTGGTGAAGCAAGAGCAGTGAGGTCAGTGGGCTACAGCAAATTAATGCAGAGATGACTGGCTCAGGGTGTACAGCTAGAAGTGTCCAGAATGGAAGATGTTACACATGACTTAGTCAGAGATCAAGGAACCAAAGCTCAGATGAAAGGAATCTGGCCAAGCATTTAGGGATGAAGACATATGCGTGTCACAGGTTCAGGTGGAACAGTACATGTGCCCAAAGATGTTATGGAGGGGGGAATATTAATTCCAGGGGTTGGTGAACGGAAGCTCAAGTTTTATTTTTAAAATCAGTATAACTGAGGAGGATTCTTGTAAAATCTATCAAGTTTTTGTCGACTATTACACAAAAGATAGCTCCTCGTCACCAAATGCACAGAAACTAACACAGCACAGTCTGACATTAGGCAAGGGTATCCAGTATTGAACAAAGTGAACACACCATCAACCCCATCAACCAGAACAGTAAGAAGTGAAATGCAGCAACTTCCCTCTTATATTTAAAACGTGATTCTCCTTCACACCTCCTTTCTCGTAAAAGTCAAAGGGACCTCAGCCCTACACAGCCAGCAGAAAGTTATATAGAGCAATTGAGCTATCTGGTCAGAGCTTCTTACCCATATGCCAAATGCTAGAAATCTAATTCTCTCCTCACTTCAATGCAAAATCTAATATAGTGCATTATTCAAATAGATATCACTATTTAAACCAACACACAATATTGAAGCACTTCATTACGGTGATCAATTATGCAAACTATCAATATAATAAGTAGATTATATATTTCATGATGAGGGAACATTAGGTTTACCAAGCTTTGGGTGTTCAAATAAAAATGGGAGGACGCAAATGCATGATGTGTGTTCTTTTTTAAAAAGGGTGCTGTATGTACAAGACACTGCAATAGGCCTTTCACAAGACATGTCTACAAAACAGGAGTCTGTCCCACACTTGTGACGAAGCAAGCTCACTTGGGAGTCCTACGCAATTTTTCTGAGATACATGGGAGGGTGGCTCTCCATAACGGACTGTGGCTGTTCCTCATCGCACACTGGGATCCCAAGGAATCGACAAAGTTTCATAGAAACTTCTGTCCCATCCGACAATTTTTGCTTTGCGTTTTTGTGAGAAAGCACAGAAGAGCAGAAAAGTTGCAAGGATGTCAGTGCTTTGGAACTGGGCCAAGCGTCTATTTATGGGGCCTCAAATTCTTAGTAGTACTGTCACCACAGATGATGGGAATGCAGTTTGCAGAGATTCTCAGGTGTAAATAGATAAATTTTGTGCATTATATACATTATGTGTGCGCGTGTGTGTTTCAGGCAGGATACGAAATTACTTTACAATTTTAAAATTGGGGCAACCTCATTGAAGCATATCATTTAAAAACTGTACAGGAGGCAAAAAAGCACAGCCTGTAGAATACATTTTATACACATACAGACCACTTCTGTCATAAATAAAGTTTACTCTCTAAAAATTGAACATATTTGGCATGTTAAGAGACAGGGTGCATTGCAGTAAACACCACTGTGGTGCAATATAAAGGCAACGTGCCAGTTGGTGTTGCAGGTCTTGCAGTAATACAACAGTTAAACAAATAAACAGTTAAACTCTGGGAGCCAGGGATGAACATCCCAGGCTATGATCCAACCACCAAAGTGTCAGCTGTCAAAAGTGCCAGACCAAGACTATTTTTTGGGGGTGGGGGTGGGGGAGGGGGGGTTGAACATTGGGATCCCGCGTGCTTAAGGCGGTTCGATGCAGGTTAGGATCACGAGATTCCTGCTTCACAAAGGTTCCACGTGTAGCTGCCACAGAGTCAGAAGAAAAATCAGGCCTCCCTTTCCTACCAGCCCTAGAAATGGTCAGAGCATCTCTCAACACCAACAAGTGAAATAAGGGGAGGCTCTCCTTTTCCCTCCACGCCCAACTAATGAAAATGAAACTTCAGATTTAGCAATCAACTTGTAAACCAAGCGACTGTTTACATTTAAGACAGGTGCCAAAGCTTGTCATTTTGCCAAATTTGGTACTGTCTCTCATGGAAACAGGTTCAAACTTGAAGAATATTGGATTTGACGGTGTCAGTAATCAGGTGCTGCTCACTCAATAAACACATCCTCTGCATCTCTGCTGGTGCTGTGGGCTAGAATAGCAGCCCAGGATTGAAGAAGGACGAGTCTGGGAAGAGAAGGCAGAGAAAGGGTAAGAAAAATAAAGTTGCGATGCTTGGATTGAGGGGAGGATAACACCCAAGCATCGCTCTGAACCTAGAAGCCTGTGTAATTGTTACATTTTTAAAAAGTGCCCTGAAGTGGCCTCTCAGGCTGAAGTGATTTCCATGTTAGTAGTTCACACAAAGAAGGCTTTAGACAAAATTTCAGGATTGTATTTTAGCAAATTTTGTAATTAGTTCTGCCACCTCGCTCAAGAATCTCACAGCAACTTTGGGGGATGTACGTGCAGAGATCATGGGATCTAATCCAGAATCTATTTGCTTGTGTGTGTGCGCGCGTGCGTGTGTATGTGATCTTTTAATATGAAAAGCCTCAACTAGCCAAACATCTACCTTTGAGTCTGATATTTAACAGTGTGCATTAATGGTTTTATAGATAAGTAATGTTGTCATAAAATGTACTAATGTATTTACATAAAAAATATACTCAAACTGAATGTATTACGCTCTTTTAGCCCTGAAAAGGAAGGGGGAAGAGTGTCACCAATTCCCCTTTTCAAAAAAGCACACAAGGCCCTGGCATTATGGAAAGGAAGTCACCTGAACTCCTCTTGGCTGCTTGGCAAAGTACCTGGATGAGCAACGACGTCTGTAAAAGGATGGCACAGTCCACTCGCAATACTTCAACCCCCCACCCTGGTTTCGCCTTCAATTCAGTTGGAAAAGTTGATTGCGACAGAGATGCCAGCGATGGAGAGGTATCTGCAAATGTTGGAAGTTGGGGGGAAGCAGGCGTACATACGTGGGCCAGCAAGGAGTGAGGAGTTCTGACTGGAGAAAGGCTGCTAAACCCAAGCTGTTGGGTGTGCTGACTAACTTGGATCCGGTCAGTTGAAAGAAATTTCAAGACGACTGTTTTAAAAAGACAGATCACAGCTCTAACATTTGAAGGTAGGGGGTGAATGAGCAGGCTGGGGATTGTGGGAATTAAAGTCAATGAGCGAAACGGCTCAATAGCGGTAAGGAGCAAAAATTACAGGGGTGAGGAAATGCTGACATCTCTGCCCAGTCACGTGTCAACTTTCATCTCATCGCCAGCTTCCTGAATGGATTTCACCCATTAGGCAGGTAGAGAAAAAAAAAGCTGGACATAAACCCCTAAAATTCTCAAGACACCGTAGAAAAACCAGGGGAACGTTGCAGCCGTCGCTCACAAGCCAAAGAGCAGGCGCCTCGTCGTAGAGCAATCCCGAGGAGAACTCACTGCGGAGTGCTAAACGGAACCGTGACATTGTTCGTGATCGCAGCGGCGGCGGCTGCAGTTACCGAGAAACCCGTTGGGGGCGCTATCGAGCTGTGGGTCGGCTGAACGTCCTTGGGGATGCCGCTGTGGGAGGTGAGCTGTGGGCCGAAGGCGGTGCTGAACTGAGGGAGCTGCTGCTTGGCGGGGCTGGAGGCCGGCAAGTCGGGGGGCGAGGAGGGTCCCATGGTGGTGACGACACCACCGCCGTCGCTGAAGCCAGCCTGCGTCAGGCCCGGCAGGAGGACGGCGCCGCCGCCGCCTGGCGTGGCACTGGAGAAGGCTGTGCGCGTGGAGGGCGAGTGAGGCGTGGACAGGGGAGTGGAGAGGGAGGTGGAGAGCAAGTGGCCCTCAGCCCCGGAAGATATCAGGCCGCTGAAGGTGGCGGGATCACTCAGGCTGATGGTGCCCCACTGAGGCCGGGGGCTGACCAGCTGGGCTGGCAGGACGTGGGCAGGGAGCAGCGTCACATCGGGGGGGTAAGGGGTTGGGGTGGGCGTGGTGCTGCTGGTGGTGGTGGTGGTGGTAGTAGTGGTGGTGGAGGAGGAAGAGGAAGAGGAGGAGGAGGAGGGGGGGGTGGCGGGTGTGGGGGTAGCGAGGCTATCCCCGGGGTAGGGCAGGGGCCGGGGTGGAGGAGTGGCGTTGTCGCTGTAGGGCGACGGCACATGTTCGCTGCTGTACGGAGACGAGCGCGAGTGCTCACTGCCGTAGTGCGGCCGGGGGGAGATCAGCTCGTCTGCTTTGCCCAGCAGGTGGCCCCTGGGCGAGCTATGGCCGGCATCGCCCCGCAGGCTTGGAAAGTGTGACTGGTGGCCTCGCTCAGCCAACCCGCCACTCTGGTTGACCAAGGCGGCAGAGGAAATGCCCACATCCGAAGGGGAAGGGTAGGTGCCCTGGGCCTGACTCCCCAGGGAGCCGGCCGGGCTGGACAGTGCAGATGGGTGATGGAGGAGGTTCTCATCCAGCTCCAGGCTGGAGAAGTTCTCGGTGGAGATGCGGCCGTTCAGGAGGTCTCCCAGTTCGTTGTTGACCGCTCTGCTGAGGGCCGGCATCCCAGCTGCAGCGGCGGCAGCAGCAAACACCCCCATCCCTCTGCCTGTAAGCTCCTGGTCACCATCTCCATCCGTGTGTGCCAGCTCACCAATGGAGCTCAGGCATTCCAACGAGGCAGCGTACGAGGTCACCGCCTCCAGCGCACGCTCCAGCTCCTCTGCTTCCTCTGTAGTTGGCAGGAGTTCACCATTCTTACCTAGAGGGTGGAGGCAAAAGCAAAAAGGGCATCACTTCGCTGCACAAGTGGCACAGAACACTGGGAAAAGACTTCCTTGGCAAATCTGACACGCTGTCTGGGATTGCTGGATGTTACGTTCTCTTGTAGTTCACTGAACTGATGATTCCCTACTCCCTTTCCTAAATTAACCATGTAGTCCTGCATACCTTACACATACCACTTAATGCCACACAGTGACAGACCTTTACCTCATAATACCTCAGTATTAAACTGTAACATACATGTATCCATCACTCTACCCGAGTGTTACAGTGATAGACCTGTACAATCACTGTATCCCCAATACTAATTAGTAACAGATGAGCACAAATTGCTCTACCCACTGTTACACAGTGACAGACTGGCTGCACATGTAACACATGACTGGTAACACATGTAAACTTGAGACATTCACACTGCTGTTCCTGTGCTCACTTATCCACGGTCACTGATGTACACGAGTGTTCTGACTAGAACAACACAGAATTCTATTTGTACAAACCCCTTCAAAGCTTTGCTTTCCCTTTCTCGAAGGCCTGCTCCTGCACTTCCACGCAGCCCGCTGGAACTTTCTGTAACTTCCATCCTTGTGTGCTGAAGAATCTCCTTAAATCCAGCCCACATGATTAATTTGTGGTCACCCCCTAATATCTGTTATTTGATTTGGCAACTGCCTGGAAGAAGAGACCTGACATATTTTAACTCAATTCCATTACTCGGCTCTGAAGTCGGAACATTCCAACTTAAAAGGTGAGTGCGTCAGCAACTGAGAAGAGTTCAGGGCACCCAGAGATCAAGAAAGATGCTATTTAAATACAAGTCTGCTTTTCTTAGACTCGAAGTTTGAGGGATCTTGCTGTATCCAAATAGGCTGGCAAATTTGCTGCTTTTGCTTCCTTTCTCCAACCTAGAGCAAGAGGAATTGCATACAGGTAGCACGTCAAAGATGGTGCCGATTTGACAGTGTGTCGGGAGGTGTGGCATCAGGTCCCTGATTCTGTTTAAATTCAAGCCCCCCCTCTCTGGGCAAGTTGTATTTTCCCTGCCCAAAATTAGCTGAGTAAAAATAATGTGCTCCAAGCGTAAGGCAGGATTCAGCCTTTATTTCAAAGCTAATGCAATATGAAAATAAGGATGTCTTGCTGAAACTATGCAAGAGACTAATGAGACCACACCCAAGAAACTGTCAACAGCTTTGGTCTCCTGAACTAAGGAAAGAATTCTGACATTGAAGGCAGTCCAACCGAGGCTGACCCTAGATATGGAGGGATTTTAATGAGAGAGTTTTGAGAAGGTTGACCCTGTACGCTTTGGAGTTTAGAATAATGAGATGAGCTTATTGAAACACGAGAGATCTTAGGGGACCCGAACAGGGTAGATGCAGGAAGATTGCTTCCGCTTCTGGGAAAGCCTACATGTCAGAGTGAGGGGTCACCCACTCCAGAGAGATATGAGAAGGAATTTCTTATTCAGTCGTGAGTCTGTAGAATTCTTTACTGCAGAGGGCTGTTAAGGCTGGGTTATTAAATATATTCAAAGTTGAGAAAGACATTTGTAATTAGCAAGGGAATCAAAAGGGTGGGCAAAATGGCAAGAAAGCACAGTTGAGGATTATCAGATCAACCATGATCTCAACGAAGGCAGAGCAGACTTGATGGGCCAACTTTCTGCTCCAATGGCTTAGGCTGTGGGGCTCACTCCAAAACCACATCTATCCTCTGCATTGATACTGTCACTGCTCGCCAAGGAATAGGTTTACAATCACCTATTTTTGTAAGCGTTAAAGAGACCTCCCTTCCACACTGACGTAAACATGGAACCACCTCCTCTGCAAACACTCAGGATCAAAGAAAGTTTGACTGAAATGGAACACTGTGACCCACATGAGAACTAAAAAAAAAACTGTACAGCAGAGGACAAGAGATAAAAGGTACTGCAGATGCTGGAGAATCCGAGATAACAAGGCGTGGGGCTGGATGAACACAGCAGGCCAAGCAGCATCATAGGAGCAGGAAAACTTGACGTTTCGGGCCTAGACCCTTCATCAGAAATGGGGGAGGGGAAGAGGGTTCTGAAATAAATAGGGAGAGAGGGGGAGGCGGATAGAGGATGGATAGAGGAGAGGATAGGTGGAGAGGAGGCAGACAGGTCGAAGAGGCGGGGATGGAGCCAGTAAAGGTGAGTGTAGGTGGGGG
>JAHRHZ010000145.1:5715739-5734582 GCA_024137785.1 Ginglymostoma cirratum | reverse complement strand
CAGCATCTGTGGAGGAGAAAAGAGTTAACGTTTCGGGTCTGGTGACCTGAAGGAAGGGCCTGGAGGAAGGGTCACCGGACCCGAAACGTTAACTCTGTTTTCTCCTTCGCAGTTGCTGCCACACCTGCTGAGCTTTTCCAGAAACTTTGCTTATGAACCAGGTCTCAATCTCTGCTCAGTTTCTTTCTTTCACCTTCAAAATTGACAGTGTGCTGAGGTTATCTTTCCAACCCTGCTTGCAAATCTGTTTATTTGTAAGTAATACACCTCAAAACCCAAGGGCCAGAATCCAATGATATTTGACGATTGGATAGGGTATACTAAACTAAGTACTGATGAGTTTTTTGGTGAAGATGTAAACTGAGATCTCCGATTTCTTTTAAAAAAATCACAAACATTGAGATGGGATAAATTAATATTTTGTTAGAATTTTTTTTAGAACATGATATGCCTCAGCTCTTGTGATGCAATCAGTCACAGTTGTCAAAACGTGAGCCGAGTTTTCAGAGCAGATTGTTGGGATTTTAGGTGGCTGGTAGCTCCCAAAATTGAAGATGCTAGATCTTAAGATTATGTTTTCCAGCTCTGTAGTTACAGAGCATCAATTAGAGAGTACACAAACCTCAATAACATTGAGTTAACAGCTCCGCACTTGTATGTACTGAATGCCCTCTTGGTTTGTCCTTTAATGTTACTGCTCTCAAAAGGAATGTGAGATAAAGCTACAGACGACTTTCTCCCTGTCTCCTACACATACTGTGACAAGGCAGCCTACTGTAATATTTGTACTTACCGTACATGGGATGCTGAGACTGACACTCCCAGACTGGCAGGCATTGAAAGGTTGCCCTGGGGCACTGCTGGAGGAATGGGTTTCTGAGGCCGCCGTGGGCCTCTCCGTCGCTTCTTCTTGTGTTTTTTGGTAAGTGCTGGAGGCTTGGTTTTCTTCCTGGGTTTCCGCTGTTGCTGGACTTTCCGATTGTTATCCCCTCGCAAGAAATTATCCTGAGACAAAACAAAGCTGTGAAGCAAGAGTGGACACAAGAACAGTACAAAAAGCACAGGCAAAACACAGAAATGGTCATGACCCACACGCACAAGTCATCCCTGAAAGGGCGCAGGGGGTGGGTGGTCAGAGGACTAAGAGGCTAGGGGAAGAACAGGGGAGGTCATGACTCGGCAGCAGTCAGAACAACAAATTCTGACACAGCACATGCTTCCATACAAAGGTGATAACAATGATGGGGAATTGCCCAGGGACGAGTGTCCTTTGAAAACAGTTCAAACACTGTGGTCCGCAATCACTGGGCTATTAGTGGGCAATGCTCGCAGAATGGGGGGTATCGGGGCACGCTTTCCTGCTCATTACCCGAGTGTTTGTGGTGAAAATGATCCAGTAGTACCTAGTTGTATTCCAAATGGAAAAAAAATGCATTTGCACAAAGTATGCGTCTGCCTAAGCAAAGTTTACGGTCCGGATGTTTTTTTTGAGATGGGGGTTGTGGAGGTATAGAATTTAGGAAGAACCTTAGGCAATAGAACTCACTACTCTTCAAATACAGAAAGTGGATCTCCAATTAACTTAACAGGAGCTTGGTTGCACATTGATCAAAATTGGCACTTTACAGCAAGATAGTTCCTTTATAAATTTGTTCCTGATGCAAGACCTTGTTAAGCATGCCTGTGTCAAGCCAAAACAAATAGTAAAACAGTCATTTTGATATTAAGGGGATCATAGTGTTCATTTTGAAGGATCTCTCTCTTTTAAAACAATATAGAGCCAGATGTACTATGAAAACAATAGTGACTTCGAAGGGCTCAATGGTGCCACCAACTGGCAACATACTGCACTACAAGCACAAACTATGCACCATCTTCCAAATCCAAAGCACGCAAACCACATGATAGTGAGATAAAGCTCTTAACACACCGATGTGACTAAGACATGAATCTAGCCCAGACTGATGAGAAGACTGGCTTAGCTAACATCTATAATAGCTCTTGACAAAATATGTTTGTGCTGTCTAATATCACATCCTTAAAATAAAAACATTAGGTCTCATGGCACAGTGATGCAATAAAGAGAGCTCTGCTGCTCGATCCTAGACCCAGTCTGCAACGACTCATTGCAGCACAACATTGACAACTTTCTGCACTTGACATTACATCTGATCATCAATTGATGTTGCCAGGATGGAGCGTCTGTGTCATTTTGTTTTTAGAACAAATTCAAAACTATTCCCAACACCCTGCTCTTTGCTCATAGCTCCTGCCTCATTGCTTCTTCCTGCTCTTTCCTTAAAATATTCAAGGCGTTTTGCCTCCAACTTCCTGTGACAAAACAGTTCAAGCTGCAAAAATCTCGCACATCAATACATTTCTCCTGTCACGTATCTCAGGGTTTCTGCAAAGCTGGCCAATGACTTTAAGAGGAAACTTCTCTTTACAGCATTCTTCAAGACCTCAGAATGACCAAGTGTTTCAGAGCAAATCAAATACAGATATAGTGTCTCAAAACTGCTAACTTTGGGATGGAGTCCTTGCCAGCTTTTGGTGTGACCTGTTCCAACCAGATTGGGTCTGGTAGGATCAAGGGTCATGCTGACCACAATAACGACTGAAGAGCAAAGCCACCAAGGAGTACATGCCATTGTAGTACATAGTCAAGCAAGCAGCTATGTTATTTTATTCATTTAGAGGCATACAGTTAGAGATGTCCAACACAGAAACAGACCCTACGGTCCAACTCTTCCACGCCAACCAGATATCCTAAAGTAATCTGGTCCCATTTGCCAGCATTTAGCCCATATCCTTCTAAACTCTTCCTATTCATATACACATCCAGATGCCTTTTAAATGTTCTAATTTTTTCGTGCGTCCACCACTTCCTCTGGCAGCTCATTCCATACTTGCACCACCCTCTGCGTGAAAAGGTTGCCCTTTGGGTCCCCTTTAAGTCTTTCCCCTCTCACCTTAAGCCTATGCCCTCTAGTTCCGGACTCCCCTAACCTGGGAACAAGACCTTGGTTCTTCATCCTATCCATGCCCCTTCTGATTTTATAAACCTATTTAAGGCCAACCCTCAGCTTCAAGCACAAGCCTGCATGTGGACCCCCCTCTAAGGCACTCTACACCCTAACTTGGAAATATGACACCATTCCTTCAATGTCACAGGGACAAAATCCAGGCATTCCCGCCCTCATGGCACCGTGGGTGTATATCTGCCAGGTGGACTGCAGCAGCTCAAGGATTAACAAGGATAACTAGGGATGGGCAATAAATGACAGCGACAGTGTCCATGACTGAATTTTTAAAAAAACAAAATTATTGACAGTGGGTGCAACTACTAGAGGCTTCTAGCTGTCCTGCACCATGCTAATAACCAGAAGTTCATCACCATTTTTCTTTTTTAAAACCACACCTACACACAGACACACACCATGCTGTTTTCTAATTATTTACCATTTTCTTTGCATGTTCTTCACAAAGTGGCGTCTGGTGCGTGATGTCAAACACTGGTACTGAGCACTGCTGCCCATCTGCAAACTTGGCTGTGCAGCTTGAGAACAGCTGCTGGGAGCGACTCAACAGGATATCTGAATCACTCAAGGTCAAGGAAACAGTCAGCCTCAAACTGAAGTTCAGTGAGCTTTGCTTCAATACAGCACAACAACTCTTTTCATTCAGTAACTGCTTAATATCAGATTGCCAGGATAAATAAGCTTTTACAAAGGTTATCTACAAGAGAAATCAGTCCTAAATGGTGTTATTTAATTAAATGACCACCTTGGGGTTGACAGCTATTGCACAATTACCAACTGTTCTCTCTATTTTCTATTTGGTGACTCCAAAATACATTGCAGAAGAGGCCACGCAGGATCAAGGTGTTCTCCAGTCAGGAAAGCATCACCTGAAGTAAAGAGCAGAGAAAATGATCCAAAAAGTCTATTGTGGCCCTATTCTGCTGCAACCAAGGTGCACAGCAGTGGCTATATCACTTACTTACAACATAACAGATCTGAATAGTAACTCCGATCATGAACCTTAGATTTTTGCTTGACAAAAAGACCATTAATGTCATTTAAAGTGATTAATTTAGTGTTTATTTTGGGAAAATTAGAAATTTTAACAGTTCCTGTATTGAAGAAGTGCACCCCAAATCCTGTCCTGAATAGTGTCTCCAAGGTTTGTCCATTTGTCCTCATGTACAATGAAAGAAAGTCCAACTCTCTTGACTCCCTTGCTTCCATTCAAAGCCTCAATAACCTCATACAAATGTGAAAGAATAAGACAGATGAAATACCATGAGACAAGGTGCAAAGATATCTACAGCAGCCCAAAAAACAAAACAGAATATTTTCTTAAATAGGAAAAGACGAGGAGAAAGTGAACTGGGCATCTTTGCCCTCCAATCGCAAAGTTCACTTACAGGTATAATAAACACCTACGAAGACAAAAGCAACAACTTTAAGAATTACTCAGTCTAATTTCAACTACATCAACCCTGAAAATGACAAGATATTACAAGAATTACAAGATATGAGTGTGATCAGGTCTTGTGATTGTATGAACTCTAATAACCAGCTGGGTGTGATCTCTTTACCCAAGAAAGGAAATAGCCGCAGTGAAAAAGGAACCGAATTTGGAATGACAGCATCACTCTACCAGAAGAGAATGACTAGACAAGTCTTACACTCCCTGGAAATTGGAGCAAAATGAGAGGCCAAGAGGCTTGGCCAAGTGAGAGGCAAGACACCTTGCATACTATGGCTAAAACAAAAGGGTGTGCATCTGGGGTGCAGACAGTGTAATATTGGGCACTGATTTTGGAATTCAACAAGTGCCAAAAGCAGACAAATGACGCCAAAATAAAATGGTGATGCAAACAAAAAAAAGGCCCCAAGAGATAAAAGATATTAAAACAAAATAACATTAAGTGGAGCAATGTAAAATGAAGACTACTTGCACATGCCCCTTAAGCGAGCAGTCCAAAATGACATGCAATACTCCAAACACAGTCTCAGCAGTGCCTGCATTATTACAGCAAGACTTCCCGACATTCAAACTTCACTCCCTTGCAACAAGGGCTACTCTCCATTCACATTGTTAGTTACTTGCTGTACTCATACTAACTTTTTGTGATTCATGTACAAAAGTACTCTGATCATTTTGTAATGTGGCATACTGCAGTCTTCCTCCATTTAAATAACGTTTTGCTTTTATATTCTTACTGCTCAAAAATGTACAACTTTACGTTTTCCCCAACACTGGGCAAATCTTGGTCCATTTACTAAGCCAATCTATATCCCTTCACAATCTCCATCTCCATCTTGTGACTTGCTTCTCTCCCTATTTTGTGTGTTATTAGTAAATTTGGCAAGAATACATTTGGACCCTTCCTCCAAGCCCTCAATATATCATGCAAATAGCTGAAGCTCCAGCACCAAACTCTGTGGCAATCTACTGGTTACATTGCCAAGTTTTAAATTACCCATATATGCTAGCTCTGTTTTCTGTTAGTTACCCAATCCTCTGTTCCCGTAACTATATCACTCTCAGCAGCAGGAAATCTTGCCTTGTGTATTAAGTATTTTATCTGTCACCTTGTCCAATGTCTTTTGCAAATCCAAACGCACTATATCTACAGGTTCTGCATTATCCAATCTGATTGTCACATTCTCAAAGAACTCAAATACATCTGTCAAATATGAGAAACCTTTCACAAAACCATGTTGACTTCGCCTGATTCTGTACATATTCTGCGACTGCCTCCTTTGTAATCTTTCTTTGCAGAAACTTCATTTTATCAGAGTGCTTCACCAATTCTCAATAACATTATGCGCTCAATTCAAAGACAAAATAGATGTTGGAAACCAATCATGCAGTAATCCTTAAAAGTGGTTCTGCCAAGACCTAATGTTGATGCTGATTTATACAGTAAACTTTGTGTTTAGCTATTTGAAAAGGGGCAGCATTAAAGGATACGCTGGAAACAGTGCCTGGTGTATGGAAGAGACATGTTGGGGCAATGTTGGCCCTTGATGGTTCCTGTACACAGTGCTGGTTCCACTATTCGGTGATCTGGCTGCTTCGTGCTGGAAAAAAAAGTGAGATTAGTCAACTCTTACAGCATTTAACTAGTCTTGAGGCCAGGTCACACAAAGTTTTCCATGCACTTTAGCATTACAGATCTTTCCTGCTTCAGCATGCTAGATCCGAGTCACTGGGGTTGGGCATTTCAGGCCATGGCCAACAGCAAGTGGCAATTACTACCAGAGTCCTTTGCAACTCCACAGGTAGTCAGTTACATGGCAGTGGCAGTAGTCACATGCCTATCTCTGTTGCTTCATGGATGGTAGAGATAAACATAAACATGGGAATGAGGATTGCTTAAGGAAAAAAATCTTCCCCTTGTATCAATAAACATGTTTAAATCCCTCTGACGCAAGCAATTATTTACAGCTATTAAGCAGTAAGAGCTGTTTAAGTTCAAAGGGCACAAGGTACCACAAAGAATTTCTCTCCCAACTCTATCCCTTAGCTAAGATCGGGAAACCTACACACTATATTTCAGAAGTCTCAAGAGCACATATACATTCAATGAATTATTTTGCACTGCAGAGACGGTTGCAGTAGGTAAACTATGCAGCCAGTTCACATACAGCAAGGTCCTAAAAGCAGCAACAAACATGAGCAATGATTTTGAAGAAGAATTAGTCAGGCTACTGGGAGGCCCCAGCTCTTCCTCAAAACACGCTACCAGATCTTCAACAACCATCTGAGCAAGCATGAGACACCCTGTTCCAATGTGAATCAATGTCTTTCAATACACTCTACATTTACACTCTTGCTTCTATGACTGTATTAATCTCTGCACCCCATGGCAATTCTATTATAGAATCATCCAGTACAGTGTGCTTATGTTTACTCTCCAACGGCATTATCTAATTTAATACCACTTTCCCCGTGAATTCCCCTGTTCAATTTTCCCCTTCAAGTATCAACCCAGTTTCCTTTCCTTAGTTACTACCGAATCTGTATCTACTACTCCTTCAGCGATTGTATTTCAGATCACAACTCTGTTTTAAAAAGATGATCAACTGATCTTGCCTTTGGTTATTTTGTTAATCTGCCGGCTGGTTACCTATCTTCTGTCACTGGAGTTTCCCTTCATTCTCTATAATGAAAACTCATGATTTTGAACACCTCAGATCTTCTCTGCTTGAAAGCAAGTCTCATCACTCCCACGACTGAAGTACCCATTCCTGATATCATTAAGTTTTTTCCACATTCTCCAAAAGACCTTGACATATTTCCCAAAGTGTGGTGCAAAGTAGACAATACTGTAGCTGTTCTACATTACACACATTATTCCTTCCTTCCTCCCTTCCTTTCCCTCCCCCTTCCTGCCTTTGCTCCCTCTCCACCTTTCCCACACCATACCCCACCCCCTTTGCCCTTCCTTCTCCTTCTTCCAATTGTCCACTCGAGTGCTTTCTCTCAACTTCCCCAGCAGCAACTCACCACCAATACAACCTGCCTCACTGGCTGAAATTTGTCTTGCTAGCTCCAATTTGATTCAGCTGCAACCTCCAGCTGGCTTTGCCTCTTCTCACATGATGGAAAAACTTGGTTTTCATTCCAGCTCCCCTTGACAACATGGTTTGTCTCACACCCGATTTTTATGTGTACAGCATCGCATCCCTTTGTGAACTAAATCTGAACACTTTGGATGTTGATAAGCACATTGCAGATCTTCAATGTTCGTGGATAACACCTGGTATTATTCAAATGCTAAAACCCTAATGCTTGAAGACACCCTGCAAATTTTCAAGAGGCAAATCCAAATGAGACCAGTTTGCATATTCTTCACTGCCCAGACAGAAAAGCAAGTTCCTATGAAACAAAGCATTTTTCAGCCAGAAATTACAACATGCATGTCCGTCTTTACTGGTTTCAACTTGCTCTTCAGAGTTATCTACTCAAACTATTTCTGTGTCCAATCTTTGCAGCATTTTATACATTTTCCCTTACAAATATTTGATCTGTTTATGCAACAGCCACTTTTGATAAAGCATCCCATGATCTAATAATTTCCCCTTTCATTCTTGACGTCCACACAACGACTATGGAGTTATCAAATTTTACTCTTTACCTTTTCAAGGCTTGTCAAAATTTTCCAAATCTTTATTAGATTCTCCTTGAACCTTCTCATTGAAAGATGAACTCACTCTTTCCCAAGCCTTCCTAACAACTGAAACTGCTTTAGAGATAAAAAGGTACTGCAGATTCTGATGAAGGGTTTAGGCCCGAAACGTCAAGTTTTCCTGCTCCTATGATGCTGCTTGACCTGCTGTGTTCATCCAGCCCCATGCTTGAAACTGCTTTAGAGTTTTTTTTTTAAAAAACCATATCCTTTGTAATGATTCCAACACCCTTGTGATGGTGGGGTGTTCGTAGCTTCATTTAATACTCAGACAGAAGCCTAATGTCCTGCATAAATGCATCACTTCCTTGCTGTAATACCCGTATTCCTATTGGGACCTAGAATTTCTCCCTGTGAATGCCACATCACACAAAGCACCTATTTCAATGAACGCATCGGTAACTGGTAAAGAGAAAACAGCGCAAGCTGAACCACTTTCGTGTCAGATTCTCTTGTTGGGATTGAATTAATCAGGTTGGATTAAATGGTTGAGATACAAATATTTGCATTTTTCATAGTTTGTCAAGCTCCTGGTTGAAATATAATCTTGGACCAGACACTTGCTGTTAAGTCAAATTAATTTTGAACCTCAGGGACTGCTCCCATAGGACTCTATGAACAAACACTTAACAACAATGCTGCATTACTCACATACATTCCTGAGCTAATATTAAGCCGATGCACTTTCACGCGGTTTAACACTGCAGACTGAGCAAAACTCTC
The DNA here is from genome assembly GCA_024137785.1 of Ginglymostoma cirratum. NCBI lineage: Eukaryota > Metazoa > Chordata > Chondrichthyes > Orectolobiformes > Ginglymostomatidae > Ginglymostoma > Ginglymostoma cirratum. The sequence continues at coordinate 5,725,653 of JAHRHZ010000145.1, read as the reverse complement.
AGCATTATTATGCCAACAATCTTATCTTCAGACTCCTCTCCTTGGATTGCTAAGGTTAAAATAAAAATAGGGACTGAAATAAAAACAATTAATTGGAAGTCTGGTGAGCCGTAGTATTTAAGGCAAGTGGTTGCTCAGAAGATTTAAGCGTTAAACTCCTCCCAATCTTATTACCTATTAAAATAATTTGGGTGGGTCAATAGATTCTGTAAAATTTCTGCAGTGCCTAGAGGTGACCCAATGATGCTTATTTCCGCTTTAAGTAATGCGATGAGATGCTTTCATGTCTCAGCAACACTCTTGACAGGTCGTGAACCCGAACACCTCCACACCCTACTACGTGTGCAACCTCCAAGCAGAAGGGCTGAAAACACTGAGGACTGAACAATGTTTGAGAGAGAAACAGTATTGGTACAGTAAATTTAACATTGTTGTCTGCATGCAAGCAACCCTCTGCATGTGCAGTGACTCATTCGGTTTCCCCACAACTTTTGCTGAGCACGCTTATCTATTCCTCCTATTCTACTTCTCTGGTCCTCTGGCTCCATGGCGGCCATTTTGCGTTTGTCTTGATCCAAGTATCCCTGGCCTTTAACTCAATTGACCTGAATACCACAGTAGTTCCCCACTTCACAGATCAATTGGCCCAAAAAAAGTGTGTAGGCGAGGACACAGAACAAGCATCGTCTTCAGAAGGCTGTTCCACGTTCTCAGCACCTGACTGCCAGAGAACAGGCAAATTCTAAGCAGCTTGCAATGTCTGAAATTTAAATAAAAAATTCACCATTGGGAAAACTGACAGAAGAAAAGTATTAACTTGGTTGAACGCAGAATGCTGAAAACATTTTGTCGGAAGCATCGCAAATTACTTGCTCTATTGAACAGAGAGGGAGCTTAACTCTAATCATCATTACACAGGAATGCTTTAAACATAAAATGAGAGTTAATCCAGCTTCCTGTGCTTTCAAGCTTAATAGTCTCTTGAGAATGATTTAGTCTCTTCAGGAGTTGTTCAGCAATTATTGTTTAAAAGATAAATACTCCAATCAAAATAAGTCAAAAAGATATTAAGCTAATAATTTTTTTAAAAAAGCCAGCCTTAACATAGCTCGATCTCCTCTCTCACACCCCAGACCTCACCCCAATCTCATTTTCACCATTTCACATCCTTCACCCCATTATCAACTGAAAGCATTACAGCATAAAGCCACACGTGCTGACATCATTCAATTGGCAAGTGGAAACTCTTCACAAGATCAGACAATTAACTGCCTGTAAACTAGCTAACCACAAAGAGGGTCACACTTTAGTATAAAACTGCTATTTCCCGAAGTCGATGCTCATTCAATTGCTCACAGGAGCCACAAGGCAGTAACCAGCAGCCATTTGAACGCGCATGGTAGGGTAATTGCTGCTTGGATTAGTAACTCATACCGTTGGCCAAAAGTGAAGTGCGTGCCAGTTCATATTACAGCATGATAAATTGGAGGATTTGAATCTGGACCACAAGAATAGCTAGGTACTGAAATAAATGGTATTAAAGTTGGTATGAGACAAGTTGCTGTAAAAACCCAATGATTTCATGAATATTCTTTGGCCTAGAATGGCCTAAATGTGACTCCAAATTAACTCATAACTGACCGCTAAAATGGCCTCAATTACACTAGTCCTTTAACCACTTTCCCATAACAGCTAAAGGTGGGTAGAAAAACATCAAGTCAGCAGTGCCCACATCATGGGAATGAATGCAAACAGATAAAAATCAGAAAAGCTGGCTGATATACCCCTCCAACCTCTTATGTGGGACACCCTGGGTCCAATCAGACAAATCAATGCAGGAGAAAAAGACTAGTGTTTGATCAATGCATAAGCACTAAAACAGCAGTGTAGCAGCTGTTCTACACATTCCACACACAGTGGATTTAAGCACCTGTTTGGGAAACAGGAGTTCCTGAATTCAAATTTTGGTCCTCTTGTGGCACAGTGGTAATGTCCCGACCCCTGGACCGAGGCGCGTGGGTTCAAGTCTTCTTTGAACAGGCTGATTAGAAAATAGACTAAAATTAAATAAACAACTAAATAACAAGGTGGTCGTCGTCTTCTGGCAAATTTGTTTGAGGGAGAAACGTCGGCCAGGGCAATAAGTTAAACTTGGAATTTACAGAACTACGTCCTTAGCTTTGGGAGCAGAGCAGAGGTGAAGAAATACTCATCTCCCAAGAAAGAAAGAAAGAAATTAGACCTTTTTTGAAAAGAAAGGAGGAGGGCCAGTAAGGATGATAAAAGATGGCAGGGACAAGACTACGTTACCACATACAAACCAAGAAGCTCTCCTTTCTAACAAAAATGTAACTTATAGATTGATATACCAAGGTGTGTGGTGGAATCTTAAAATCCCTCTCACCAAGGGCCCTAAGCAAAACACTAAGCCATTTCAAAGAAAGGAGGAAGGTATTAAACTGTTATATTTTTAGTGCTCTCATGAGTTATCATGATGAATGACTGAAATTCAAGACTAACAATAATCACATAGCTTGTCTTGAACAAAATGTCCAAAACTAACAAACCCCTCCACCCACCAAGGGTTGTGTTTATCCAAGGCTATCCAAGAGATTTGTTTCCCTTGATCAATCCTTCCGTTAAGTGACGTCTGGCAGTGCCAGTGCACAGCAGCTGACCTGGTCTGCGTGGGGGTTGCTGCTCGGAGTTCCCAAAGCAGCTGCCCAGTGGAGTCTGGTTCCTTGCTGGCTGCTTGCAGTAGCACTCTCCGGAAGGCATGCCGACACCGCTGCTGGCGGGCCGCTGCTCGCTCCACTCGACACAGTTGCACATATCTGTGCTGCAGATATGTGCAGAGCCGTGTCATTCTCAAACTCCTCGTGCTCGGCGCCTCATCTTCCGGGCTGCAGAAAAAAATGGAAACAAAGTTTAATACACCTGCTGTCAGAGAAATTAGTGTTTGTGTGCGCATATTCAAAACAAATACTGACGTGTCAACAACATGCATGTACTATATACTATTGAATTAATGTAATCAATAATGTAAGGAACTTCAATGCCGTTACAATTGGCCCCACACGGTGACTGCAAATGACACATCAATTTGTACCAGCAGCAAAAATTAAGCGCAGCCTTTAGTTTATTCTTGCTCTGCCGACATGATGTTCTTCCACACCTGCTCTCTCGAGGTTATAGAATTATACGGCACGGGCCAGTTCAAGCTGTACATAATCCCAAAGTAAACTCGTCCCACCTGCCTGCGCCTGGCCCATATCCCTCCAAAACATCTGTTTTCACACATCTATCCTAATGTCTTTTAAACATTGCAATTGTACCCACGTCCACCACTTCACCACACTCCCTCCCCCGCTCTCTCTTTCTCTCCTGATGGCATCAGAACATTTACATTTATACTGAATCCCGGGCGTGCAATGGAAAAGTCCCAAAGTTGGATCACTCCCACCTTGCACAATCAATTGTGACGAGAGTCCCAGAGTTGGAATCCCTTCGACAGTTCCACACTCCATTTTAATGGAAGAGGTAACAGGAGTGTGCACTTTGCAGTCACTGCACCTTTACTAGTGATCACTGGTTAAGTTATTTTGCAATCACTTCTTGAGGACAGGATGGGTAGCAAAGAGAGTGACAAAGAGGAGATCAGAGGAACACAACACTATTTTACCAAAGCCTGGGCAGAAACATGTCTTTTTAAAATCTCTGGGAATCCTGAGAGTTTGAGAGCAGTCAGTCTGTCCTGTTGAATTTAAATCCAAGGCACTTACTACACTGTTAAGGTCTCACATTGCAATATAGGAAGTGGATCAACATTTATTCTACAGCATTGGGACCCGTGAATGTGGCTACGGGAGAGAAAAGTCTAAGGAGACACAATCCAGTTTTATTTGCCATTTGAACAGCTATTTTATGATCAGCAATTTGACAGCCAAGGACAAAGTAGAGCGCACAGTTGCATGACGATGGGGAAATCGGTAATCTAAAGGAAATGCTCATATGTAAAGTAGTGCATTAGCCATAAATGCCCTGCATCTTCAAATTCCTGCGAGGGATGCAAATAAAGAGAAGGAATGGGGGGGATAGAGGAAAAGGAAGGAGCGGGTAGTATTCAATGAAATACAAAAAGAAGAGAGATGGGAAGCAGAGAAAATAAAACAGGAAGAAATGTTAAGAGAACTGAAAAGGGAAAGAATGGGCCCCAAGGCATTTTGATGGATAGAGGGAGAGGGCATGCTTTTAGGTTTGCGATTCGGGCCGGTTTGGATTTCATTTCACAAAATGGCCTTTGTTCAATTACTCAAGTAGGTTCTGTTTGCTGGCTGTAGTGGTTCTGTTTGCTGATATGTAAGAGCATAAGCAGTGAAATTTCTGAAATTACTTGAAGAATGGTTAAAAACCAACACTTAAAAATGAAAAAAATGAAAAAAGTATGTAGGTGAAGAGAAAAACCTGTCAAAGTTTTTTTGAAACATTTTTACAATTGGCTTTATATGGCACATGCATGTGAACATTTCAAAGAAAAAAAACAGAGGTGAACATGCAGTCAGAATGCATTGGATCCCTGACGCCAGCACACATTCAAGTTCAAGTAAGAGAAAAATGCAATCAGTTCTATACTGCCTTTGACAACATTAAGATGACCGTCTGTGTTTCCAGCCAGCCAACTCCGCAGTTTTTGAACTACTGCCACATAGGAGATTTACCAACCAATTTTGTGAAAGCAAGCTCCCATAGAAGGATTAAGCTAATGACCAGATATTTGTCGAGGTGTTGTTTGAGGGGTAAACATTGGCCAGGATATCAGAGGGAACTTCCATGCTCCTCTTTCAATCTCAGCATGGAGTCTTTTATATCTATCTTAGAGAGCAGATGGGTCTGGAATTCAAGTTTTATCAAAAAATAGTACTTGCAACACAACATCCCCACAGCACAAGATTGTGCGCTTAGATCTCTCAGGGAGGACTTCAGCCTGCAACTTTCCATGAAAGAGGCAACTGTATGAGCCAGAGTCAACATCCTGAAGAGCACCTAAAGGAGAGCCTATGGAGACATCAGACATCTGCTCTTGGCTTCACTGATCAGAAAGAAAATTATCTGAAAAGAGAATAACCCATACATTCATAACACCTTTCATCTAGTCAAATGTCACAAGATGTCAAGAAGCTTTTGAAAAGAAATGGGACACAAGCAGTGAGGTTTTACGATGAAATGTTTGGGCCAAGTAGAAGGCTTGGAAAAGTTCTACAAGGAAAAGCAACCAACGCAAAGATATTTAAAGAAGGGAATTCCAGAGATGAGAACTGATGCGGCAGAAGGCATGACCGTCTTAAGTAGAATGAACAAAACTGGGGGTGTTCACAGGCCAAAACTGGAGGAATGTAGATCTTTCAGGCAATCTAAAAGAAAGAACAAACAGATTGATAATAGTGCTTTTCAGGACCACCAGATGTCTCCAAAGTTCTTTCCAGCCAAGTACCTGCTTTTGAAGGGAAGTCAAAATTTTAATGCAGAAACTGTGGCAGCAAGTTCGCATGCAGCAAGCTTCCACAAACAGTAAGGTATTAATCGCCAAATAATCTGTTTCTGAGAGGCTGATCAGGATATAAATATATGCCAGGCACCTGTGAATTAATGCCAGATTTTGTATACCCAACTAAAAAGGAAAAAAGAGGATCTCATTACCATTTAATGTAACTTAAAACATCACCAACTGCAACACTCCTTCAGAAGTGCATTGCAATGTCTTCCTTAATTTTGTGTTCATGTCGTGAAATGGGACCAGATTGCAAAACTTGCTGACTGAAGGGACTAGAGAGCATCATCTGTGCTACAGCTGAAACCTAATTCAGACGTCAGGAGAGGTAAGGTCAGAAGAATTTGGAAATTAGCAAGAGAGCTTAAAAATCAAGCTGTTCTCAAACTGGGAGCCAGTCAGTGAAGAGCGGGTCTTGATGCATTATCGGACGTGGGCAGTAGTCTTAGATCAGCTAACGTTTATGAAAATGACGGCTGGAAGTGCACATCTGAAATAATACGCAGCTGGAGAAACTCAGCAGGTCTGGCAGCATCTATGGAGACAGAAACAGCTAGCATTTGGATTCCGATAGGACTTTTCTTCAGAGCTCTTGCATGCACATATCTGACATGGCTCCTTTATCTTTGCAGGCTTACCATCTTTTCTGAATTTTTGAAACCTGTCTTTCCAATTGGCCACTTTTTTGTGCCAAGTTCCTTTTTTTTTGCAAGTGGCCTGCAGGACATAAAAACCCAAGTTGTAGAAGCAGATAACCATTCAGCCCGTCGAGGCTATGCCACCACTCACTAAGATTGTGGCGGCCTTTCCCCTATCAACCTCTATTCCCTTACTTTTTAAAAATCTATCACGGCCTTAAATATACTTAATAACCAAACCTCAAAAGGCCTCTGTGTTAAAGAACTCCACAGATTCTCTACGCCCAAAAGAAATTCCTCCTCATCTGTGTTTTAAATATGTCACCCTTTATTCTAAGATTATGCCCTCTGGTTCTAGGTGTACCCACAAGTGGAAACAACCTGTCTACATCTATCCCGTCAAGTCCTTGAACAATTTTGTACATTTCAATAAGGTTGTGTTTCATTTTCCTATTTTCAAGTGGGTACAGGCCCAAAATACTCAACCTCTCCTAAGGCAGTCCATGGAATAGCAGCTAACTGCAGACGTGCAAAGTTGTCACTGTCGATCAAGCTGTATGATCTGCCATACCAGTGGGAAGGTGCTGCCAAAAGGTTGGAATCCAGTAAAGCCACACAAAAAAATGTTGCCATTTGTCACCAATTCTCTAAACCAGTAACAGGTATACGGAGCAAGTACTGACACGACTGTACCAACCAATGAATTGGTGGTTGAGCACGACTCAGGAAATGGAGTCTATTTACCCAACAAACAAAGGCTATTTTGGCTGTACAAAATGTAATGAATAGAATTCCTATCCAAACCTACAAAGTCTTCCGAAATCGAGGATTATTTCTCCAGCAAAATGTGAGTGGCAGAGTGTGTTACACAACTTCAATTACTCAAGTTCAATTCTCAAGTGACGTGTACTCAGAATATTGACCGGGGAATTAGCGAATCAGCTTCATTCCGGTAGGGATACGTAACATCACTGTATACAACCATGGTTATAGTATCAACAGGAAGCTACATCCTTATTCACTCTTAAATAAAAACAAAGTGCTGGAGAATGCTCAGAGTTCCAATGGAGAGTCATTGGATATGAAATGCCATTTCTGTTCTTCCCTCTACAGAGGTTACCAGACCAATCCCGTTGTCCAGCAATTCATTTCTTTTTCAAATGCCCAACATCCACATTATTTTGTTTTTAGTCAACTTGTTCTATCTTCGCCTGCTTCAGTTTTCCAAGTGTCTGCATGTAAAGAGGTAATGATGCAGAACATATTCTGAGATAGAAGGTACTGCAGATGCTGGAGAATCCGAGATAACAAGCATGGGGCTGGATGAACACAGCAGGTCAAGCAGCATCATAGGAGCAGGAAAACTTGACGTTTCAAGGAGGAATTTCTTCAGCCATAGGGTGGTGAATCTGTGGAATTGATTGCCACAGAAAGCAGAGTGCCACAGAGTATTTAAGGGAGATTGACATGTTCTTGATTAGCAAGGAGATCAAAGGTTATGGAGAGAAGGCAGGAGATTGGGTTGAGAAATGCATCAGCCATGGTGAGTGAGAGCAGGGTCGACGAGCCGAACGCCCTAATTCTGCTCCTATATCTTACAGTCTTATGGAGATATCAGGCCTAAGTTGAATGCAGCACTCCAAATGGGAGACAAAGCTCAGTAAAACTTACTCGACTTCCTCTCCTTCAAAATTCACCTTCAGACAACCATCAACAATTACATCAATTACTTTCTGATATGTTAGAACATTCTACCAGATTTGATAAGTTGCGCGTTGGCAATTCTAAATGTCTTTGCTCCTCTGCGATTCCTAATTTATCCAATTTGTCTTTTGGTGGATCCAGAGTGGACTATCAAAGTTTACCTTCTAGCATGGGTTTTATCAAGTTCTTTGGCATCTCATGTCACAGGAGCTTCATAAACACAGCTGCTAATCTTGGAGCAAGGACAGAGTTGTCTTTTGGTGAGGGCCTGCTGTGAGTCAGTGTATATTTTCACAGCACATTCCTTCAGTGTTCGATGCATGCATTACTGATTCTAGCTCAACTGTGGTCAAGTTTGCTGCACATTCCTCACCGTATTCTAGTCAACAGTTTCAGTATTAGACGTGCAACTAGAGTTACAAAAGCAACAAAGAACACATTTTAAAAAATTATTCCCAGCTTAGTAAGTGTAGAAAACCATGTCACCCAACGAAATGATTAAAAAGATGAAAAGGCTGATGCAAAAAGCATATATTTCTGACAACTTGCAAGGATTGGGACATGAGTAGCAAAGGCCCTGCAGGCAGTCACTCACAATCACGTGCATTCAGATGAACATGTTCCACATGCCGCCCAAAAACCATTTAATTCCCCTCCCCCACAAAATAAAAAACCAGATTTCATCAGGCTAAAGTGGGGGAAGCAATTTTGGGAATTCCTCTCCAGCTCCCCACAGCAAACCAAACTTGGCTGCAGGAGATCACGCTGGATCCAACTGCTTCCTGTAGTTACTAACTCCTGGAAGCAGTGATCGCCATCAAGTTGACATCTGCAAGCTTGCAACTTGTTCCATAGCCATGCTCGTCTCTGGGAAAAGACCACATTCCAGCATCTAATCTAGATCCAGCTTCCCAATTCAAAGTAGCGACCCATCTTCCCTAATCCACTGTTCTGAAACAAAGTGTCAAAAAGAACATGGCTTTCCCTTTCAATATCTTATAAACCTTGATCAGAACATACAAGTCAGTCAAACAATTCAAAAATAAAGTTAGCAGGAAACAAGACACTGTTGAGGGGGGAGAAGAAATCACCCTAGAAGATGGAGCTGACAGGAGCCAGCGTAAACAGCTCTATACTGTTCCTGAATCATTAAGACAAAATAAAACTCAACTGTTTCACAAGATGCTCCAATGCAACAGCAATTAATACCACAAAATTGCAGGAATACATTTCCATTCCCAATCACCAAATGAACACACAGACAGGTAATGAAACCACGCATTAAAAATGTGAAAAGGCACTGATGGGAGAAGAAAACTCCAGGAGCAAGTCATTTAGAGAACAGCTTTCCTAGCGGTAAGCCATTCGGCCCTTCAAGCCCATTCTTCCCTTCAATTGTATAATGGCTGTATTTATTTAACCTCCTTAGCCCCAATCACACTTACCTTGCTGAAAGGGAGGCATCTCAGTTTCAAAATTTTCAAAGCTTTTCTAGGAAGTTCCACATTTCCACTGATATACGTGCAAAGTGCTTCCTGACGTAATCCCTGAATGGCCTTGTTTAATTTTCAAGTTATGCCACTTGTGTTGGATTTCCCCAGAGAAAATAAGTTCGATCCGGCTCATTAACTCTTTTGATCACACAAAACACCTGAATCAGATCACCTTGTAAACTTCTATATTCGACTGCAATCCTGTTTATTGCACATTTATTTTACAAACACTCCCTTCCACAGCATGAGCATGAGGGCCTGGGAGCTCTGCGAACTTGGGAAGAGGTCACAGTGTTGAAATCAAACTAATTTTTCTCAGTCAGGACAAGCTTCTTTACTTTTTTGTTTAATAAACAAACTTTTGTTTCTACTGCTGAGTATGCACCGAGAACAAAAATATACATTTATACAGTAGCTCCAATGGAGTAAAACATCCCAAGACATTCCATAGAACGGCAATCAGATAAGTACTGACACCATGACAATGGTAACAAGTAATTCGGATCAAGGTGGGTTTTGCACAGCACCTTG
>JAHRHZ010000145.1:5652365-5715339 GCA_024137785.1 Ginglymostoma cirratum | reverse complement strand
GCAGACAGACAGACAGACCAGACCAGACCAGACAGACCAAGATATGCAGAAAGGTAATTGAAACCTCTGAAAGGGCTTCCAAAAATGAAGCTTTAAAAATTAAGTGACGAACATGGAAAAACAGCAGCCACTCTGCATCACCAAAGCCCAAAGAACAGGAAGGGAAATCATTCATCAGTTATCTGCACTTTTGACTGTGAAGTATGATGGCCAAAACATGAGGTAAATGTCCTGGTTTTCTTGCTTAGTTCCATGACGTAAAGGAGGAATTCAGCAGTGTATCGTAGCACCCAAAGCTAGCACTAGCCATGATGCAGCACTTGCTGAGTATAATACTGCAGCATCAACCTGGATTATGAGCTCAAACCTTGGAACTGAAACTCAACACTGCAAATTTCAACCTCCAACACGCTTCACCAACGGTATCAAGTTGGACTATGAACAGTCCTTCCCTCAAATCTTTATTAATATTATAGCTGATTGACCAGTCAATAAATTGATCAGAAATATCCTAGAAGTGAGTTGGAATTGTAAAACTTCACACAACTTAAGAGTTTGAGCTAATTTAAACAAAATGCCCAAATCAATTTGTAATCAAAAATAGTCCATGTTTATATCTACCCGAAAATCACGTGTTGAGAATCAACTCAGCTAAGTTTTTTTTTGTAAAGTTCGACCAGTTCACTTTCCTATCCGAGAGAAGCACTTTCTGACAATGTCCTTGCTATCTTGCTCTCATAAAACACCCAGGACAGGTTAACCCTAATAAAACATAGCTCATTTGCAGCTTCACTGAGGTGTGCCATTTCAGAGCACTACTGCTGGCTTTGCCATGCTGTTTCCCCCATGTCTTAAAACATCTACAAAACAGAAAAATGCCTATCAGCCCATGTGCGCCAGTCCGAGAAAAAAAACACAACTATTCAAATCTAATTCTCCAGCACCTGACCCATAGGATTTTGCACCTTGGCATTTACAAGAGTACATCCGAAATATACGACTGAAGCTAGCTGGTCAGACTGTCACAGGAATTCATCTGGAACCACTGAGAAAGCCCTCTCACCTGACTGAAGTACATGAAACATCATCAGGCAGATCACGCCTGACAGGAACAGCCATCCCTCAGGCTAGCTTTGAAGGTGAAGTCTACTCCTGGCACTACGACACTTCGCTCCGCATCTTGCACAGCAGGCAACTCCCTGAGACAGATATTGGCTTTCTAGTTAAGGATGGCTGAGAAAGGAAAGAATTTTAAATGGGGGACCTACATGGCAGTTAAGAATAAAAATCACAAAAACACATGCACAATCGCCTTTAGACAGGGTTCGGATGGTCTAATCCAACAAAAAGACTTTTATACAAATAAAAGGCAGCCTATAATGTTAGTATGAGCACAGCAATTGCCAATCCCTGCGCAACACAGCATGCCCCCTCCAAAATTCAGCTAGCAAGTTTCCAAAATTCTGGTGTACATCTGCAAAGTTGCATGAAACAGTGGCAGGTCCACAAGTTGAGTGCCTGAACCCAGGTGGCTCAGTCTATTAGAGATATAATTCTTGTTTGCTGATTTGTTCCTGTTGGAATTAACTTTCTGTTCCTACTGCTATAGTGACTAACTTCAAACTCTGAATACGAAGTTGTCACTGTCCATGAATGGAGATATGTGGGAACACATTACTGAAAAGTCTTTGCGGCCTGTGAGGCTCTGATATACATTTCCATGGTGCACAATAACAAAAAATTATGTTCCTGATACAAAACGATGAAAATTCCATTTGTCAGTACCTGTTGCAGGTTTCAACAATCCCATGAAGATTGTGGGATCAAATTCCACCCAAGAGATGTTAGCACATAATTCAAACTTTAGTTTGGTCACCCCTGCTTCATGTAATACCGCACAGAAGTTGAGTGTTAGTGCTGGACTCTTTAGAGTAGCACCTGTCATCTAAAAACATTAAACTGAAGCTCCTCTCAGGTGGACAGAGATCCTATGACACCAGGGAGTCCTCTTGGTAGCCTGGCCATAGATATGCTTCAACCAATAACAGTAAGCAGGTTATCTGGTCATTATTCAATTTTATCTTTGCAGGAGTTCACTGTTTGCAAATTGGTTGTCAAGTTTCCTATGCTCAAACAGAGACATGATTTCACTGGGACCCTTCTGACTATGAACTATTTTGCAATGTCCTAAGGTTATGAAAAGCATGTTATAAATGCAAAACGTTGGTTTTTTATGGCTATCCGACAGCCTCATGGTCAGATTATTCATATCCTGACTGATGAAACAGACCATCAATAATTTCACAAACTGACGAAGAAGCTGTAAATATACTATTTTCCAGGGGTGAGAAGCTTGAGTTTTGGAGTTGAAGTGGGAGCCATTGACAAGATGTGACTTGCAGCAATGAAGCAGGAATTTAAGCACAGAAATCGATAACTGAAATTTGACTGGCTTCACTACGAACTTAAGGTTTGATTGCAGATTCATCAATCAATCCCTGGTACCCAATTAGCTAATACACAATACATACACCCCACAATCTTAGTTCTGGGAAATGCTGAAACTGCTACACGATTACTGCAGGTTGGTCAGGAAAAGCCTTCAGCAGATTCCTGGAAATCAGTTCCAGTATGCATTATAGACCCACAGAATGGATAAGTAGAGGACAATAAAATTCAACCTGCCACATCCATGCTGAATCATCCAGGAGCAAGTCCATACTAAATCTCTAAGGAATAACTCAGCCATTCCCACTTGCCACATTTCCTTCGTATCCGTGTACAGTTCTTCTTTGGGTGCTTTTCCAAATCTCATTACTTAAAGCTTCTATAGAATTTGTCTCCACTACCTGCTGCTCAACAAAAAGCTGCTCTTGCCTAATTTTGAATTTTGCAAGGAAGGAAACCCAATCTTCTTCAATCTATCCCTGTAGCTTCTTCAGAGCAACGCCTATAAATCATTTCCAGACTTGCTCCGAAGGCTTCACATCATTCCTCATGGTCAGTATTCAGAATTGGACACAACAGAGCCATTACCCCGGACACTGAATGGTGCTACCATCACTGCATCACCTGTTATCAACATCCTCGAGGTTAGTGCTGACCACAAACTCAGCTGGAATAACCGTACAAAGGCATTAGCTATAAACATCACAGAATGTTTCCTAAGAGGCTAACTTGACTCCCCAAAGCCTGTCCACCATCTAAAAGGCACAAGTCAATGTGTCTGGATGAGTGCAGCTCCAACAACACTCAAGAAGCTTGACACCCTCCAAGTAAAAGTAGCTCGCTTGATTGGCACCACATTGACAAACACCCAGTGCCCCTAGCACTGACGCTCAGTAGCAGTAGTACAAACCATATACAACATAGCAGTTCACCCAAGCTTCTTAGATGGCAGCCTCCGACGACCCTCAAACATTTTCATCCATAAGATCAAGGGCAGCTGATATATGGGAACATCACCATCTGCAAACTCCCCTCTAAGCCACTCACTACTCTGGAAGAAACAGCAAGATATTTGCAAGTCAGTGCAGACAGGTCAAAATCCTGGTACTCTCTCCCTCTCAACATCGACAGTTCACCTACAGTGCATGGACTGCAACAGTTTTAGAAGGCAGTTCACAGTTCACCACAGATTTTTCAAGGGCAACAAGGGATATGCAATAATTATTGGTCCAGCCAGTAATGCCCACATCCCACGACTGAATAAAACAAAGAAATCGAGGCCAAATCAGTGATTTCTAAAGATTTCCAATGATTTCCTTGCTTTTGTATTATATACTTCTATTTAAATCAAGCCCAGGATCCCATTTGCCTTTCAAATTGCTTTCTCAACCTGCCCTGTTACCTTGCAACAATCAGTGCACATATATTTCCAGGGTTCACTGTTTTAGCACCTCTTTTGCATTTCGACACTACACTTGGCACTTCCTCTCATTTCTAACATCAAAATCTTGTCACTTCTCTGCATTAAATCCCACACGCCTGATTTCACCAGTCAACATGTTTTTGAAGTCTACCACCATCTTCCTCGAACAGATCATGATACTAAAGTATCATGTCGTCTGTAAATGTTGTTATTGTACCCTGTACAATGAAATCCATGTCATTAACACAGCTGCTTTTCTCAATCTATTTTCTGTCACTGAGCTAACTTCATGATGCCACTGTCCCTTTTACTCCATGAAGATCAACTCTGCACTATGAGGCACTTCAATTCTCTTTTTGATGTTCTTATGCATACAACCTTCTGTTACTTTATCAAAAAACCCAATCCATATATTTAAACAGGATCTGCCTTTCACAGATGTGTGTTTACTTTTAAAAATTTATCCGCACTTGTCCTGTTAACTTTGTCTCTTTGTTTCTAAAATGCCTCCACAGAGGTAACATTAACTGGCTTGTAGTTACCGGTTTTAAATTTTTCCAAAGTAGCATTTGCCATTCTCCAGACCTTGGCACTAACAGGAAAATTAGAGCCAGGGCCACCTTAATTTCACCCTTACTTCCCCAGCATCCTCAGACGTATCCCATACGGTCCTGGTGACTAATAACTAAGTACAGCCAGCATTTCTCACACAACAGCTTTTTTTGTATAGCACCTTGAATGCCACTGCAGCATTATAAAATACAGTATTCCGCAGAGCCACAAAGGAGACTTGATCAAATAGCCAAACGCTTGGTCAAAGACATGGGTTTTGAGGAGAATCTTAACTGGAGGAGAACAGTGGAGAGGTGTAGATAGAAAATTCTTGAGTTTGTGGTCGACAAACTGAAAGCACGGTTACTGATGCTGGAACAAAGACGACTGGAAACGTTCAAGAAACTTCCTCTTTAGCAATTTTTAGCCATTCCAGCATGTCAACTACCTCCTCTTTCACTATGTCTGTACATCTGTCTCCACGCTGCAGCTACAGTGCCTGTGTAGCACCTCAACAATGCTTTCTTCCTCCACATCTGATTCGGCTTTGGGGCAGCTCACCAGCTCCATCACACTGACTGCTCATTTGGTATTTACAAGCACACATATCACACAGAACTAATGATCCACATATTATGTGGAAACAATGTAGCACCTCCTATTATAACGACATTTGTCCTCCATTTACAAGCCTCATTCTGCACAAAACTGACTAGAGCTTATTGCAATGCATTGTCACAGGTCTCACCGAGGTCAGAAGATTGCTGGTTGTAGCTCAAGTCCAGACATCAGCACAATTTGGTCTGCCACTCTGGGGAATCCCAAGGGAGGTGCTGTCTTTTAGTTCTGTTAAACCCAGCGCCCTTCAGCCCATTCAGCTGGACAGAAAGGATCCCATAGTACCTGTGAGCCAGCTGGTATTTTTAAAAATCAGTCTGATAGCAGGTTTCCTGGTGTCTAGGCCAGAAGTCAGCCTCAAATCGATGTCTGTATGACAATTCAACTGGTCAAGGTCTTATGGCTTTTTGGAGAGACCAACACTGTGCACCAACTGACTGTCTGTATTCTATACATTACAATGTCTACATTTCAGAAGTGTTTTGTCCTTAAGAGCACTACATATGTCCAAGTACTTTGTGTAAGTGGATCAAAACAACTTAAACAAGGCTTAGATAATCAATTGTGCTCTTTCATAGATATATTCATGGAATAAATTGACACTAGACGCTCTGTACAATGTAAGGTACCTCCGTTTTGTTACATATTCAGCTGAGAGACTAGGTTTTGCCTTCATGCACAGGGTTCGGGATTCTTAGAGGAAAGTTCAACTGTTGTCATTCTTTAAAATACGCTTTACTGTCAAGTACTTTGTTGATCCTTTAGATTTTGCTGACAATGTTTACGTAGGGTCGCAGCTTCTGCTCAAGTTATGGATTCTCCATTATAAGGTGGTAAGCATGGCATGAATTTGAAAATAAGCAGTCATCTCGCCATACTCAAAGAGTGAAGTACTGAAGATGCTGGAAACCTGAAGCAGAAAATGCTTCAAACACTCATGAGGTCAAGAACCACAATTTAGGTGGAATCCCTACCATTTGCCCCATCAAGTCCACACTGACCTTCCAAAGAGCATCCCACCCAGATCCACCCTCCCCAACCTATCCCCATAACCTCGTATTTCCCATGGCTAATCCATTTAGTCTGCACATCTGTCGACACTGAGCAATTTATCAACGGCCAGTCCACCCAACCCACATATCTTTGGACTGTGGGAGGAAACCAGAGCACCTGGAGGAAACCCAGACAGACATGGGGAGAACGTCTGTGTGCAGTTTGTAGTCACCCGAGGGTGGAAGTGAACCCGGGTCCCCAGCGCTCTGAGGCAGCAGTCCTATGCCACCTTGCACGCGAATGGCGGTTCCAATTCTAAATGAAGAAACTAAGTGAATCTGGGATTCCCATCGGAGTCAATGGTAAACCCAGAATTAAATTCCCTGGTACATATCTCGTCAGGTAAAAAGACAAAGGTAAAATTTCAAATACTAAGAAATATTTGCAGAGCTGTTCATTCCTAGCGGGACTGACTTGCAAAATAAGACACAAATAAATAAAACAGAAATACAACACACTCTCAAAATGAGCTACCAGCCTAAGTAACTTAAGCACATAGACTTGCAGGTCTTTCTCTACTTCTGCCCCCGCTTTAGAACTGTACCCTTGATTTTGCCTTTGTGTTTTTCTACCAAAAAAAAAATCACTTCATGCTCTTTGCATTAAATTTCATATTCATTTGTCTGAGTATTCCACCAATCTGCCCACGCTCTTTCAAAGTTCAACATCATCCTCCTCAGACAGTGCACAACACAGGGGTTTTGGATCATTTGTAAATTTTGAAATCTTGCCGAGGATGAGACCATATACAAATACAGACACACCAGAAAGAGCTGGGATCCTAACACAAATCTCTGGTGAACTTCATAATGAATGTTTCTATAATCCAGAAACGTCTATTCAGCAAGCAACTTTCCAGCTCAGCCAACACTGTATCCGTGTTACAACACTCTCTTTAATTCCACGATTTCTAGCTTTGCTCAGAGGTCTGTTGTGTGGTACTTGATCAAATGCCTTTTGGAAATCCATGCACAGCAATCAAAAGCATTAACCTTATCAGCCTCCTCTGTCAGCTCACCGAAGTTTCAAGCAAACTAAATTATCAATATCTTCCTTTAATAAACCACATTGGCTTTCCTCAATTACCCTGCAAGTAGCCCTGTATTTTGTCCCATATTACGGATCTCAGAAACCTCCCCACCAAAGGTCAATCAGGTCAGTTCACAGACTTCTACGTCCTCAACAATAAAGCCCCCTTACACTAACAACTTTGCTATTACTCCACACCTTCTGTCTTGTCGACTTACTAGGAACATTGCTCATTTTTTCAACAGTTCTGTCCTTTCGGTCCTATGGAGACCAGATTTCTGCTTATGAAGTCTCCTCAAGGAGATCAAAAGTTTATTCCTTATTCAAAACATGCGCGCAGCCAATCAATGGCATTGGCAAGTTGACAGAGTTTAGATCAGTTGAAAAATTTCAAATAGGCCTAAAATGTCAAGTTATCAATTCCCAGACCAGGAGTCCCTCCAAGTTGCTGAATGATTACCCAGATGGTACTCACTCGGGACGAATAGCTGACCACTTGTCCCGCAACGTCCACGCATACTGGCAAGGAGGCACACGTTCATCTTCCTCTTCCTCCTCCTCGCTGTCCTCAGACCAGTCTAGCCCTGTAGACAAGAAGAATGTCATCTCATTGAACCCAAGGTAGGACGCAAAGCATTATACTGGAGATCCATGGAAAGGTTTTCCAAGTGATATTGAAGGGGAAATGTGGGATTAACACCCAGTGTAGTGCAGGGAAAACCCTAAATCATTTAATAAAGAAATGGAAAACAAAAAGTGTGACGCTTAGAGTTTCTAGACATACAACCCACAGAACAAAAATCTTCCTTATCCACATACAACTAGAGTCTCAGGCTCCTTTAACAGCACAAACTGACCCCAATAGCAACTGCCCTCCTTTTATGATGAAGTCAAACTATCTGCTCAAACACCAAACATTCATCTCAAGAAATACTATTCACACCAACAAACAACTGCTTTCAGTGACACACACTGCACTGTCAGGACGCTGTCTCCTTCAACACACAGAGCCCATAGAATTACATCAACTTCAACGCACATACTGAGCCCGAGACAGTCAGTCAGTCTATTTTATTGCACTGACCCAGAGTATTACTGTCCTCATTAACACACCGACTCAAGTGCTACTGACTCTGTGCATTTGTGTCTTCAGTCACGTGGATTCCTGAAGTTACCCACTACATTAATAGATCCTAGAGATCATCACTGATCCTCAGACTTTCTAACCCTTCAACGCATACACAGACCCAAGTCATTGTGGTCTGACTAGTGCCTTATGTAGTTTTAGCAAAACCTCCCTACATTTCCTTTGAAATAAAGGCCATCTTTTCATTTGCCTTTCCCGTCATCCACTGAACATATACGCTAGCTTTGTGTGGCTCATGCTGAGCCACCTCCAAATCTCAGTGCTGCGATTTTCCCGAAGTTAAATTATACTCAGCTCTTCTACTCTTGCTGCCAAAGCATACAACCTCACTATCCCACATAATATGCCAACTGTCAAGTTGCTGTCCACACAACCTGTATATGTCCCAATGCAGACTTCATGCCATCTTAGCTACTTGCCCTCCCACCTATATGCTGGAAAACAATCATCCAACATTTTAATATATACTGTAAATAATCGTGGTCTGTGGATTGATGCCTGTGGCACTCCACTAATTACATGCTGTCATACTGAAAATGCCCCCTTTAACACAACTTGGTTTACAATCGTTAGACAACAGCTTATCCATGCAAAAATACTACCCCACCACTATGGGCTCTTACCATATTAAGTAGCCTTGTGTACCTTGAAGAGTCCCCATCTTCTTTAACACACTGACCTCAAGTTACTGTGTCCTTTAACAGTAGTCCCAAGATTTAGTACATACAAACATGGAATAGGAGTAGATCCTTTTGCCGCTCAAGTCTGCCCCATCATTCAAGATCTATCCCAATAAGCTTCAATTCCCCTACCTAACAAGAATCCATCTGGTTCTGTCTTACAAGTATTTAATGACCCCATCTCCACCACCTTGAGGTAGACTGCTTCAAGCACCACACAAAACTCAGCGAAAAGATGATTTCCCAACATGTGTCTTGAAACAATGACTCCTAATTTTTAAACTGTGCCCTCTAGTTCTAGGCTGCCCCACAAGAGGAACCATCCTTTCAACATCCAACTTAAGACCAATCAAGATCTTCTGCACTTCAATCAAGTCAACCCACTCTTTTAAACACCACCGTAAAAGAGCCCCGTTAGTCAGATGATTGGTCAGAACGTAAACAACGGCAGTGAACTAGTGAAAGCTTAATCAGTAGGAAGATATTTGAGTATGAGCGGAAGCAGCTAGCTTGGAATGTAAAAATGCATAGCAAGAGTTTCTAAAGATATTTTAAAAAAGGAATAAGTAAAGTAAGCTTGTTCTTTTTAGAGGGTGAGAATGGAAAATTAATAGAGGATTATGCTCTGAAATGAACAAATATTTTGCTTCTGTCTTCACTTTGTAGAGGATACAACAAATATTCCAGTGATAGCTATAAATCTTGGGAGGAGAGAGAGACAAAAACTGGGACAAAATTACAACCATGAGGGAAGGTATTATGCAAATTGAGGGAACTGTAGGCTAACAGCACGTTAGTATGCAGGCACAGCACATATTCATGGTGGCGATTTGAGATGCTTTACTTTATGAGAGAATCAAATGTAAAAGGAAGACGTTACGTTTCCAGTTATATAGAGTGTTGGTGCGACCAGTTGTTGAAGACTGTTTGTGCTTTGAGCTCCCTATCTAAGGAGGAATATAAATGCATTGGAGGCAGTTCAGAAGACGTTTCCTAGCTTGTTAACCACATTGCACCATGGGTTCCTTACCCAGGCTTGTTCATTCATCACTGTCTCCTTTAATGCACTGACCTCCACGTTCTCCCTGTGCTGTCAGTGCTGACATGGATCATGGCCATTGGATCCTACCCCTAAGTTCCTTTCCAGCACTGAGTAAATGACTGGAACTGAGCAGATTGCACAGCTGTCTAAACTCTCACTGTTTGCTACAGAAAACAGTGTCAATCCCCCTCATCATAATAACAATTACTATTCTCCTTGCTGCCCTCCACTCGAATGGCTTCCTGTACCATCGTGGCATTGTCACGTTTGCCCATCAACCATGCAAGCCCGGCTCGCATCAAAACAGGCTGAAAGAAGCTCAACACTGTTTGTCAGTTACAGAGGCTGACACCCCTGCATTTCTGCCCTATGGGTCTAATAATCAACATCACTCACAGTAACACCCTCCTGTCCCTGAGCAATGACTAAATCAGAAGACCGTGTCCTAAGTGGGGTGACTGCCTGCTGGTATAAGGTATCCAGATACAGTCCCCCTCGCTGAAGGATGTCTCTGTCTACTGTTCTGTCCCAGCTCAAACACCAAGCTGAAGCCGTTAGAACTTGCAAGTCTCACCTCAGGTATCAAAAAGGTACCCGTGAGCTCCCATTTGCCGCTGCCTTGACATCCCCTGAACTGTCATCCTTAGTCGGTTTGATTTGTTTAGTCATGTTACTCCGCTTACTTCTGTTGCCTTTGCATCTTTTATTAAGTTTACCAATTTGTATACAACATTAATATTTAAGAACAGAAAAGATTTTAAATACTCAGCAGAGACTCGCCTAACAGCATGTTCCTCTCTCAGTAACACAGCAAAAACTAATTTCACTCAGCTCCAGTGAATCTGACTCTGTCTCTGACTGCATATCATACGGGGTGCTGACCAGGCCTGCTCATTTGTCACTGTCTCCTCTAACGGACCGATGTTGAGAGTTGCTGTCTCTTTTTAACAGAGAGACTAACCTTTTTACTGCAATGACCCCTATGTCTCTCCTTTCACGCACTGATCAAGAGAATCTCCCTATCATTTAAACAGGTAGGTCCCAGACACCAGCCTTTCCCCGAACACACAGACTGATGACGTCAGTGTATTAGTGGAGCCAGTCTCCTCGAAAACTTGCGAAGAGTCATTCGGAGTAGACTTTCTACTGCCCACACAAGCATTGATCATACAGACAAATGTTTCATATGGGGACCCTGAGAAGCCCCCCATGTTAGCATGCTCCAAAGGAACTGCATGGAAATCTTTTTATTCTACACACAATAATTCCTTTATGCCAGGACCCTTTCAAAAGTCTCTATTTAATTCAGAAAGTTCATTTGGTCCGGATGGAATTAAGTAAAATAGCTACTCAGACATTATACTATTAAATACATAGTCGAACACCAATGTAACTGTTAAACACACCCCATACTTACCCCTCATCTGGAACTGCACCTTCCCCAAGCCTTTTACACACACTTAACCCACACACACTCTCCTACCCCCACCCCCAATATTGGTTACTGATGCAACCGTCTGTCTCCTCTACCTCTGGACCTAACCCAAACCATTCCCTACCATGTCAACCCAATTATTCATCCTACCTCATTGGCACTGGCCCCTTCAACTACTGTATCCTGAAACACACATTGCCCTGCTAGTTACTGTCACCCTTAACACGCTGGCCGTGAGGTACACTCTCCTTTAACGCTCACACACTGATCCTGCAAATTAATATTTTAGTTGTCATGATGACATGAGTGATAATTTCTTTTAATAGCACAGTGTGATCCTGTCTGATTTGAATCTACATTGGGGACACAAAATTATTCCCTCCTTTAACACACTGAGACCAGAGTTATATCTGTTTTCTTAATAACACGCTAACCCCTGGAGTTACTGTCCGCTTGAACGCTGTGTTAAAGGAGTTGACCATAAGACACCGGAGCAGAAATTAGGCCATTCGGTCCATCGAGTCTGCTCCGCCACTCAATCATGGCTGCTAAGTTCCTCAACCCCATTCTCCTGCATTCTCCCTGTAACCCTTGATCATCAAGAACCTATCTATCTCAGTCTTAAATGTACTCAATGACCTGGCCTTCATAGCCTTCTGTGGCAGTGAATTCCATAGATTCACCACTGTCTAGCTGAAGAAGTTTCTCCTTATCTCCGTTCTAAAAGATCTTCCTTTATTACATAGAAACCCAGGAATACCTACCTGACTTAGAGACCTTAGCATGTTTAACGTGTGGGAAATTGTAACTCTGACTGGAATAGAGTGTGGCTTATGCTTGATGTGGGCACGGGCCTTGTAGTGGGGAGATTACTGCATCCCAGAGTTACTGATACTTAATAATTGCAGTTGCCATCTCATGTGACTTTGTTGTTCACAAAGTTTCTGCGCTGTTTACCTATATGTACAGAGAATGTGCTACAAAACCATAGCATGAAGCCAAATGGGGCTTCCATGCTTCAAACATACATTAAGGTCAGTTGGACAGTAAATGTAGCCAGTCACAAAAATAAACACATTAATAACAGCACCTTTCATGATCTCACAATGCCCTAAGCTCTTCAGACTCAATGAAATAGTTTTAAAATGTCATCACTGTTGCAGTGTCAGAAACATAGTAGCTAATTTGCGCACAGCAAGATCCTAAAAACAGTGGATGAACCAGTTTTTTGGAAGCGATCTTGATTTGGGGATAATTATTCAGCCAGGGCATCAGGCAGATTTCCATTCTTTTGCTTCAACTATCGCCTTGGGATATTTTGCTTTCAACCGTGAGATCTCAATTTAACATCATGATTTAAAAATCACATCTGCAAGGTTAGTATGGTGAAGGATTTCTTGCTCAAGTCGGTTGCTGACTGCTAAGTATTTTACAACCCATTGGTTCACGAAGACTCATCCTAACATGGTGATTTTACTATTTCCTACCTTTGGAGATAATATTTTTCCTTCTTTCAACTCTAAGAAGTTTTGATTTTTGTTATTAATTACATTCAGCAGTATCGCAATGTCAGACAGCAAGAACCATTTGGCCCGTGTCTGTGCCATCTGTTTTAAAGAGTTATCCATAGAGTCCTAATCCCATTATGGTATTCCCAAAGCCTTCGTAATTCTCTTCCTTTTTTTAAATTGTACATTCTGTTTCCTTTTGGAAGGTGCTATTGGATCTGCTTCCACTCACTATCTTTCAAGCCACGAATGCTTCATTTATTATTCCAGGTAGGAAATCTGAAAAAAGAATGCACGCTTAAGCCATAGTGCAAACCACTACCCCAAACAGCTCTGCAATTAGCTTTTGACTGTCCACCATGAAGTGACTTCTCACAAAATGGGCTCCACTACCACAAAATGGGTGGTAAGAGATTAAAAAAAAAGGGTACTGGTATCATGTGGTTAGGCATGGCAAACACCAAAAGATGAGTTTCTTTCCCCCCCCGGTCAACATGGACTGCATTGCCCATGGTCATTCACAAAAAAGCTTCCCTATGAAGGGGCTCACATTTAACATGCTTTTAACTTTTCCAAACAAAAATGCAGCAGCACTGATTACTGCTATTCTCATCACAAGTACGTAAGTGTGGAATGCAATATTCTCTAAAACGTCTGCCACTTATTACTTCTGACAACAGCGTCAGCTCTTTCAACGCTTTCTCAAATAGCATCAGGATGAAAAGGTTCTATAACACAACACACTTCTCCAAGTCCCAAATCATTTCACAGCTAATGAAGATGTTTTCTTTTTTGCAACATAGCAGATGTGATGACCACTTTGCACACTATAAAGTCTCATGGGCGACAACGGGCTAATCAGAAGTGTTTTTGTCAGAAGAAACCTGATTATATTTTACATACAAGCTTCTCAAAAACATGTTCTACCCATCACATCATGACATCTGTCCAAGTACAAGCATTTACAGCACGGAAGAAGCCCTTTTGTGCCTGTGCCAACTCTGACACAAGAATCCGGGACAACCTTCTGCATAGAATATTTATATAAAGTGTTTCCCTCAAACTATGTAATGGTTTCTGTTTCAACCATACCCTGGTGAAAAAGCATACACTTCAACCCAACAGCTGTGTAAAAAGAAGATTTCACTTGAACACTGCATCCTCCTACAAATGCCAGTACACTGTCAGGACAAATCACATGGCGTCACCCCGTGGCAAACTGGCCACACCTGACAGGCCACACTGACTTGTTCTGGCCATTAATAGTGAACAAGGAAACACTATTTGCAATTCGTACAAACAACACTGAATCAATTCAACACAACTGTGGACAAACAAAGTGGGTTGCGATGGCAACGTCTGTCTGGTTATCAGAAAAGAAATTACGGCACAGGATAAAACGGGTGAGGAAGGAAAAAAATGAAGAAAATAAAAATTAATGAAGAAACACATTGACAGTAAATTGCTTCGACTGGTCACTCATAACTTGGCCATTCCAATGCTCTCATTGCCAGTCATACAACCAACCCCCTCCATAAGTGTAAGCTGGCTCAAAACTCTTCTTTGTCCATCCTAACAGCCACCAAGCCCTGTTCACCTAGCACCTGTGCTTGCAGTTCTCCAATGGTTCCTGGGCCAATAACACCTCAATTTTCAAAGACATATCCTGGTTCAAAATTTCCTCCACGGCTTTATCCCTTCCATCTCTGTGATCGCACCATGCAACCTTTTTGCGATACCAGTGCTCATCTAATTCTAGCTTCCTGCACATCTCCAACTGTCACTGCTCCATCATCAGTACCCCTACTCTGGCCTTCACATTCAGAATTTCTTCCATCTTGCTATTTTTCTCTTAAGTTGGTGTTTGTGAACGGTAAAATGAACCAGGTTTCCAACTCCCAGCCATACACTGAGGTAGGTGGAGGATGTGGACAAAATTAAGCATTTGAGATGCACCACATCCCCCGCTCCCCAAACCGCATCCCCAACATCTCAACCACCACCTCACTTGTCGTCTTAATACATGAGTGGCAGCCATTTGCAAAAAGACTGCACTTTAGGGACCAGATTATATTCCGAAGTTGACATCTTCAGAGGAGTGCAGAAGGTGAGAAACAGAGGAGAGCACATCTGGAGGAGCAAATCAATTCAAAAGGAAACATTTGAATTTACATAGAATATACAGCACAAAATCAGCCTAACAGTTTTCTGCCAGTCTTGTATCCTTCTTCAGCTCATCTATTTACATTACCCTTCTCTTCCTTTCAGTCATACGGTGGCAGAATTTGAAACTTGTTGATCAAGAGACGTGCAGCCAAAGCCTTTCAAGGTTTTGGCAATGCAACTCCTTTTCAGCAACAGTGTGTTTCTTTCGTTCTCATGTACAAGGCCAGCTTCCTCTTAAACATACCTAGTCAGTTCACCTAAACCATTGCATAATATAGCAAGTCCCACATTTGAACCACTGTGACTGAAGACGTTTCTCTTCAATTCCTTATTGGATTTATCATCATAGAATTCCTATCGTGTGGAAGCAGGTCATTTGGCCCATTGGGTCCAGACAGACCTCAAACAGCATCCCACCCAGTCCCAACACCCTACCGCATCCCTGTAACCCTGCATTTCCATAAGACCTTAAGACATAGGAGTGGAAGTAAGGCCATTCGGCCCATCGAGTCCACTCCGCCATTTAATCATGGCTGATGGGCATTTCAACTCCACTTACCCGCACTCTCCCCGTAGCCCTTGATTCCTTGCGAGATCAAGAATTTATCAATCTCTGCGCCTTGAAGACATTCAACGTCCCAGCCTCCACTGCGCTCCGTGGCAATGAATTCCACAGGCCCACCACACACTGGCTGAAGAAATGTCTCCTCATTTCCGTTCTAAATCGACCCTCTCTAATTCTAAGGCTGTGCCCACGGGTCCTAGTATCCCCACCTAACGGAAACCACTTCCCAGCGTCCACCCTTTCTAAGCCATGCATTATCTTGTAAGTTTCTATTAGATCTCCCCTCAACCTTCTAAACTCTAATGAATACAATCCCAGGATCCTCAGCCGTTCATCGTATGTTAGGCCTACCATTCCAGGGATCATCCGTGTGAATCTCCGCCGGACACGCTCCAGTGCCAGTATGTCCTTCCTGAGGTGTGGGGCCCAAAATTGGACACAGTATTCTAAATGGGGCCTAACTAGAGCTTCATAAAGTCTCAGAAGCACATCACTGCTTTTATATTCCAACCCTCTTGAGATAAATGACAACATTCCATTCGCTTTCTTAATCAGAAAGATTAATCTTAATCTTTCTTAATTTCCCATGGTCAATCCACCTAAGTTGCACATCTTTGGACTGCGGGAGGAAACTGGAGAACAGACACGGGGAGAATGTGCAAACTCCATATTGACAGATGCCCAATGGTGGAAGAGGACATGCATCCCTGGCACTGAGGCAGCAGCGCTGACCAGTGAGCCACCTTGCCGCCCCAAGTAAACTTTTTTAAATGGTACTTATTCCAGACCAACCAACCCTCCAAAAATAAAAAAAAAATCAGTGGGAACCTTTTCTGCACATATGCCCATTAAATACTTTTAAAATCAGAAAGATTTTACAAGATCACATCTCAGCCCTATCCTGAGTGGAGAAAAGAGTCTCAATTTGTTTAATCTTTCCTGGTAGTTATAGCCTCAGTTCTGAGGTGACGCTTGCAGGCCAACTAGTACCCCATACAGTTTTTGTCACAGGGACAAAAGAACTTGGTTTAATTTATTAAGTGCCGCTCATTTTTCACAGATTCAGCTTGGTTACCCAAGCAGTTACTTGACCGACATGATAAAGGGTTGCATTCTTAGCAAAAGTAGATTAAAAACCTCACACGCTCCTACCTAGATGTGGGAAGAGATCCCGGTGCAACAGCTGTTTTTCAGCACAGAGCTTTGCTAGTCTCTGTAACCTGTTCCTACAGGCTGACCGCTGCCTGCAGACTGGTGTGGATCTTGAAGCCTTGAGGACAACGACATCAGACCGGGGAGAGTCTGTTGCCACGGTGACAGGTGGGGGTAGGGTCGCAGCTGGCTGTGCCGGGGATGGCGTCTGCTGTGGCGGCGAGACAGACCGGTGGGCCTTTCCATTTGGCGAGTGCGAGGCTGGCGCTGTCGTAACGATGCCATGGGATGATGCTTGCGGCAAGCTGGGAGTTGGGGGTGGAGGCGGAGGGGGTTTGCATAGCAGGCCCTGCGAAAGTCCAGCGGGTCGGGGGGGACTCGAGAGAGGGGGAGTGCCAGGGTACAGCAGCCGTGATGGTGCAGTATGTGGGATAAAGTGCTCTGATTGCAGTCTGAATGTCTCAGGCTCTCGCAGCAGTCGTTGCTGCTGCCGATTCTGAGCCAGTTTGGTCTGAAGCTTCCGTTTGACAGTCCCTTTCCGCAGCATATAGTCATCATCGTCAGGGAAAGCGAATGGATCGTCGAGCTCGTGCTCCAGGTACTGGAGCGTCAGGCGGGGCCGCTGCGGGGATCGTGTGGGCCCATCCAAACCATTTGCTGCCTTCAAGGCCAGCGACGGCACTGCCAGGCTGACTGCCATGGTAGCATCAGGGTGCAGTCTGGGACGCACCTCCTCTAGCTGCTCATTCTTTTTCTTCCTCTCCTTTTTGGGCACCAAACCAAGGACTTGCAAGTGGCTGTTGCAGTATCTGTTAGAGAAGGATGAAACAATCAGCACAGCAAGGCAATTACCAATAAAACATCAAGGACAACACTTCTTCCGGTCAGCTCCCATATCCTCCAACAACTGGGGCCAGAACCATGTTATCATTGAATATAAATATTCCAATAGCGCTTAGTTCTCATTTGAGATTTCAGCAGCAGTAGGT
Organism: Ginglymostoma cirratum; assembly: GCA_024137785.1. Classification (NCBI taxonomy): domain Eukaryota; kingdom Metazoa; phylum Chordata; class Chondrichthyes; order Orectolobiformes; family Ginglymostomatidae; genus Ginglymostoma; species Ginglymostoma cirratum. The sequence goes on along the minus strand of JAHRHZ010000145.1, from coordinate 5,697,532 downwards.
GAGAGAAAGTTTCCTGTTGTATCCACTTGAACTATGGAAAACATTCAGGAATACAATCACAATTCTCTCCTCCTGCCTTCAGTCATGGCTAGAGAGTTTTATGAATTGGATAAGGTTCCAAACTTGATAATAGAAATGATGCATAAATTAGCCATGAGGGTCCAACAAGTCTGAAAGAGGACTTATGGTCCATTTAACTTTTGCCTATCTTGTTGCATCTAACTCCATCAAAGTAGTCTTCTATGCCTTTCCTCCTCATGCGCTTCCAGCTTCCTGTTCAGTCTACCTACGCTGTTCACCTCAATTACTCCATATATGTGGTCCTACAGTCTCAACACTCCCTAGGTAAAGATATCACTAAACTCACTGCTCGACTGATGAATAGTTGTCTTAGATTTATGGCTCCACATTTGGATTTGCCCACAAATCGAAAAAAATTCTGAGTCTTAATAATCTTGAACTTATGCGTCATGTCACAACTCAGCTTCTTCTTTTCCTCAGCAAGAGGGAAATCTTGCCTGGACATCATTTGTGTTCGCAAAAGTTTTGTATTATTTTGGCATAACATTACCTCATTAACATGTTATTACTGTTGCGGCAAACAAAGGACCGAAAAACAATTCTGCAAAATTATTTTCCAGTTTCTACTTAGAGCTAAAATGGGGGACAATGTTGAAGTGCGCTAGTATTTGTAGAAGGCCCCCATTCAGAAAGATCTGCAAAATCCTGCAGGAGAGTGGGGCATTGCTGAATACGGGGCAAACTTGGGTGGCAGAAAAGCTGGTGTAAAAGATTAATCCTTTTAAAACGTCTTATGTAATATAGAAGTAACACGGACAATGAACAATCTTGGATAAGCAACTCCAGAACATGAGGGAAAGAAAGACTTCTCTACATGCTTTGCAACTTTGAGAAGAGTTAAGCAGGGAGAAAGATGCAATTACATTCTGGTGGATGAATATGCAAATAGCACTGACACTCGAGCTGCACGACAGAGTGGTACAGTGTAGATCTGGGTATCAATGCAAGAAACATTTTCAACAAAGCACCATTGGGATATTCACATGATTTGCGCGAACAGGTTAGGTGAAAGGGACAAAATAAAACGGGGACAATTGTGTTGCAAGCTGAACAATTTTAAAATGGTGTTCACGTACTGGTAACACAAGAGGCAGAGGGCCAGCCCTATTAGCTAGCAGTGGACTCGAGGTGAAGAACAGACACAGATTAAACGTGATGGTCCAATCAAAACTCTCAGCTCCGCCAATTGCTGAGGACTGAAATGACAGACGGTGATTAATAAATTGCTCCAAGTTTTGCGATCTCTCAGGAGTGAGTTAATCACAAAGCATGGACATGTTGCTCAATGAGAGATCAGTGCACGATCTCTACTTCAGAATAGCTAATTGTCAAGTTCGCCGTTACTCCAGGCAAATGGTTATTTTCCTCAGAAACTGGCTTTTTATTTCTCAGTAATATTAGGATTTCACTTTCAACTTTTACTGCTGCTACTAGCTATAGCTTACATGCTATCAAACAAATAAAAAACAATTACAGGAATGCTTCTAAGATTTCAAATCACTTCAGCCTTGCAGGAGACCATTACGTCATAACTTGAAATGGAATTCCAAACACAGAGGGCAACATTGGCTTTATAACAGATGCAAACTTTTTTTTTTGGGGGGGGGGGGGGGGGGGGGGGGGGAGGAGGAGGAGGAAGGGGTCCCTCAATAACTACTTATGAATTGCCCTTGGCATCTCTTCTTTCCCTAATAGACAATTCCCTGCCACTGCAAGTTTTCAGTTCTCATTCTGCAGGGTGAAGTGCAGTCCAAGGTGGAGTTCAAGTAGGCGGTGAGAATAAACTTGTCAAATAGATTGGATCAATCCAACAGCCAGTGTGTAGACGGTCAGCCTGTCTCATTTGACCAGTGAAAGAATGAACTGGCACGTCAACACAGAATATGTCTCCACTTGTAGGAAACAAGATATGGCCATGGTGCTTGTGTTTAAATGCAAGAACATATATACTGGAATTGCCTCAAGCAGTCAACTCAATCATGGAGACCCCCTGTGTGTCTTGCTGGCTCCCCATAACCCTTGGCTCTCTTTTAGATCCAGGATGTGTTTAATTGAACCATGGATATATTCAATAATTCAAACTCTGCCATTTCAGGAAAGAGAAATTCCAAGGTTAAGCACCATCTGTATTAAATAGGAGATTCCCTATTTTGAAACTGTGCCCCCAGGTCAAGACTCCCCCATGAACGTACTATCAGCAGCTATCATGCCAAGCACCCCCATCTCAGAACATGATATTCTTCCATTAGGTCAGCCTTAACTTTTCTGAATTTCAATGAGCAGAGACCCAATGCGCTCAACTTATGTGAAGAATGATAAAATTTGCCATGGGGGATCCCTGGATCAGTATCAGTGTTCAACTTGCTGAGTTGTGTCAAAGAGCCCCATTAGGTACAAACTGGCTCTGTGCCAAGAGATTCGATTGGATCAAATCTTTACTGACTTAAAATCTCTGGGGGGAAACTACTTCCTTTCAGCTTTCCAAGGAAGCACTGGAGAAGTAATTGCCATAACCACCAAGAACTGTCCATACTGACGGCACCAGCCATTGGCTTAAGTTTATAAGTTTCTGCCCACATATCTTCCTACAAACATATGAAGGGTAGGTTCCTGAGCCCTTTGAGTCTCCCACACAATAAGATCATAGCTGATGTGATAGTCATCAATAGTACTTCCTGCCTTTTCCCCATAACCTCGGTTCCCTGAGAGATTAAAAATCTCTCTCAGCCTTGAATATACTTAAATGACCCAGCTTAAACTGCTCTCTGGGGTAAATCATTCCAGAGATTCTCAACCCCTAGAGAAGAAATTCCCTCACATCAATCTTAAATGTGAGAACCTTTATTCTGAGATTATGCCCTCTGACCTTAGAGTCTGCAACATTGGGCATCCACTGCCTTTTGAGGTAAGGAATACCAAAGACTCTCAACCCTCAGAGACAAACGTTTACCTCATCTCTCTCAAGTGGGCCATCCCTTACTGTTAAACTCTGACCGTGAAACTGATCTTGGTTATGATGTTAAACAGAGATGGCTACAGCAAAGAACAGACACATAGATCACCGTGAACCATCTGCTGGTTTACCAACTGTACCAGAAGCATGGGAAGCATGGTATAGCACCCCTAAAGTTCAGTTCGCGACATCCTAAAATATTTGTGGAACACTATCTCAGCACTAACAGTGATCTTGGGAAGAGAAGGAAAATATGGTCACCTGGTAGTTCAGGAATACTCAAGTTGTGAAAAAATAATCGCTATGTCCAAGCTTTACATCTTGCAATCATCAGGACACAATCACAAGAATATCAAACTCCAAAAACAGAATGAAAATTTATACTCGAAAAGCAGCAATATACTGTGGATGCTGGAAATCTGTAGTCCTGAAGACAAATCATTTCAGACTTGAAACAGTAACTCCCCACAGATGCTGTCAGACCTGTTGTGTTTCTGTTTTAAACAGCTTGTCCAGCATAAGGCGGCGCTGAATGTTGGCAAATGGACTCTAGTTAGTGAAGGCAATGTCGGGGGAATGCTCACCAAATGGTAGTCACCAGTCTCTCATTTAAAAGGTTCAATGCATGGACGTGTCCTTTCTGGTGGTTAAAAGACAAGATCCTGCATGTGAATGTGGGTTCTCTCACACAGCGTGGCACTATGCCTTTTTCAACTTTGAACAAAAAAGGCTCAGAGGGCGGTCACTTCCTGTTACATTCTCCAAGACAATGCCTTGACACGTCCATTTGCTCGACAGTACAAAGTGATATCCCCTTAGAGCTTTGTTATCTTGCAATTCTGTCCTGTTGAATGCAAGATGAAAAGCTTCAACAGCATATCTTCTTTTCATGCCTTGCTCAGGAGGAAAATAAAAACACTTCCATCTTTTCTCATCTCACATCACCCACAACTCAGAATTGAAACACTGTACCAACGATGCCACTGCTTGTGGTTAGGCACAGTTCCATGTAAAAAGTGACAGAAGGAAAAAGGGGATTTGTGATCATTTGTTTACAAACAGATCACATAGCCACAGAACCTCACTACCAATGAAATAATTACAAACATTGGCAGGTAAGTAAAGTCAGATTCTATCTACCTCACTTGAACCTTTTTTTAAAATGGCATTGACGCTATGTAGTCTGAGAAACTGAAGAAACTAATTTTAACTCAACTCACCAGATGGGGAACCCACATTAAGATGATGAACGTTATCTGTACACCTTGTCCAATGTTACCTTCTACTGGCTAGAACAAGGAATAGAACTGTGTGGGTGATTTTGTTTTACTTTCTCACAGTACACGGGCTTCACCGGAGAGATCCAGCATTTATTGCCTAAACGCAATTGCCTTGTACGTAATGCTGGTGGTAAATCATCACCTTAAACGGTTACAGTCCTGTCGGAAAGCAATGTTATACTCAATATCATCAGTTTCCAGACTACCGAAATGTTTAAAATTATGGCCTCCCACTGTTTACCCAATTCAAAAGGTTGACTTGCCTTCGGTCTTCAGATTTTGGGATAGGATTCGTGCACCGCTGGCTGTTGTACTTGGCTACAAATTCACATTGCTTGAAAGGGGCAGTTTTGTCCTCCAGAACGTGGCGAATGCAGAATGCGTAGCCGTTGAGTCGGCGCTGTTTGCAGAGCTTGGGGCTGTAGGAGCACAATGGCTTGTTATCGACCTCTGAGAAGTGTATGTGTTTGCCTTCATACATCACGTGATTCTTCTCCTTGTGAACATCAGCTATAGACAAAAGGGCAGAGTGTCAGATGCATGCTGCGATTAACAGAAGTGTAGTCCGGGCAATAACACTGCATCAATCGGAGGGGGAAAATGATGCACACCCCCCAATGTCTTCTCCCTAAGATGCACCTCCATGGACATCTACAGCCCTTTATCAGCCGATCCAAGCTGCTCACCTTTGATATACTTGGAACACTAACTTTTTATAGACTCACCCACTAACACAGGAACTACAGTATGCTTCACCCTGTCCTCACCTGACATCTGAACAGACGCAGCTCTGAGTAGATCTCACAGGACAGTGACCAAAAGCAGGAAAACCCAGGCATTCCTATTTCTTCTTTGTTACCCAACTACAGACTACAGCCATCCTCAGCTAGTAACACGGTCATCTGAGTGAGCATGTTTGGGACTCGAGCACAAAATCCAGGCAGTTTCATTAGCAAGTGAATGCTGCAATGTCAGAGGTAACATGTTATTTGAGCTATTAAACCAAGGTCCCACTTGCCCTCTGAAATAGATCTAAATCATATCATGGCACGATTTCAGCCTATACTTGCCTCCCAACTATTACAATCATTTGGTCATTTATCACTTGTGGGACTTGACTGCACACAAACCATGTTCCTTACATTACAGAGTAACTACACTTCAAAAATACTTCATTGGCTCTAAAGTGCTTTGTGCTGTCTTGGTGATACCAAAGATTTGAGAATATTAAGCACCCTCCTTCTTAACAAGCTAAAAGTGGAGTTGGTCTGGACTCTCACCAGCTATCCTGGCTGAGATTAGAGGCCAGAATATTCCGAATAACATGGGGAGAAACAGTTATCCACAAGATTGGTCAGGTGCTCTCAGTTCAATGCAGGATTAACATTAGTTTCACCGTGAAACTCTATGGTTCAAGAATCCAACATATTAAAAAACGTTAATCGAAGTATTGAGAATAGGGAAGGTAGGACTGAGGAGGCTTCATTCTTATTTTAGTGTTTGCAGTTTCATGATGTCTCACAACAATTCTGAAGCGCTACACATTTGACAACTTGCCTTAATCTCAGGTCACGTTTGACAGTTTGTTATAGTTTAAAAGCCTGTTCGACTTTACTGAAGTGACACGGACATGAGTCTTTACCTTTCAAAAGCATGCTGTACTCAGCTTGTGTACACATATGAAGTTGCCTACCTCAGCTACTTTCATCAATATGACTCAGTTAAGCACCTCAAGCACTGTCCCACGTGGAGTGGGGTGAAGGTGGGGGGGGGTTGCTCACCAGGTATTTCTTCATTCATGTCAGACAATATTTATATACAGTCATGTTTCAAAAAGCAGTTCACTGCAGTCAGCACTTGGAGATATTTTGGTGAGTAAGGCACAATATAAATGCACGTTTTATTTGAGCACAAGAGGATAGTGGATTACACAAATTTTACTGATACAGCATTTCAACTTTCCAATACGAACAGTTTTGACTAAGTTATCACCTTCAATGTGTTGTTTGTGAACTACAAACAGTGCCACCCAACACATTAATAAATTGTTACCTAATCACAGCAAGGTTATTTTAGGACATGTACCAATTTTAGAAAACACCTTTGACTCAATACAGCCACTAATGGTTGAAGGTCTGGATAATAGCGTACTTAATTTTGTATTAGATTGGGAGCATCCTCTCTGGATTGTGCCAGAGTTCAACTATATTTAAAGTCCCTTTGAAAAGGTACTGCCTCTACTATCTCTTTTATCCCCTCCAACTACAAATACCAAATGCACTACCCAGCCAGGATGCTGGCAAAAGAGGGGAATACCTCTTTCCTACGTTTCTGTTCTGCAACTTGAAAACATGAAAAGTTAACTTTTATCTGAGTTGAAACCTCTTTGATAGGTCTACTGACAATGTGTCCAAGGCTAGAAGGGCTCAAATTCTCATACTGCTCAACCTGCGTCACAATTCCTGGCAAAAAACATATTCGCCATAATGGGATACAAAATTCTACATTCAGTGTGCCATGCACAACAAATGCTATTCACAAAGTAGGTTCATTAAATCCCATTGCATACAAATAGATACATCATACCTTTTTAAAAATATATAATTTATACATCATATACTTCTCATGTGCAGAGAAGCCTGCACATTCTGGGCAGATGAACATACACATGTTACATGTTTGTATTTAGTCATCACTGGAAACACAACACAACACAACACAACACAGCCATTTGGTGATCGAGTCTCTGGAGTCACTATTTTTTTCCCCCATGTATGATGCCATTGGCATTGCTCTCTGCAACGTATCCGGGCGGTGAGCTCTCTCTCCCTGGTTTTGCATGTTCACCTCCTGTCTGATCAGTCCTCTGTTAAATTACAGACATTGTCACTGCAACAGGAGACAACGGTGGACGTATAAATCACAGTTTTTAATGTGAAAGGTCCAATGGCAAAACCGGAAGCAAGAAGCCTCTTCTGATTGACCTCTAGTCAATACTTATCCTTTAGTCAGTATCAACAAAAGATCACCTTTGTCATCATTTCCATTTGTGGGAGCTTGCTGTGTGCAAATTGGATGCTGAGTTACAACAGTGATAACATTCCGAAAGTTGTTTATTGACTGTTAAGCTTTGGAGATATCCTGAAATTGTGCTATGGGCTGAATAAATACACGTTATTCTTTCCAAATACTTCCATTCTGTACAAAAATTGTGTGTTATCCTCTTAGGACATCATTACAGCTGTTTGCACATTAACGGCCATCACTGAATTCCTTAACCATCAAAACTTGACTCTTGCACTGAAGGTGTGCAAGCCATTTTTCCAAGTTCAAGCAAATGTAGCACAAGGTGTTCATGTGTGCACTGGACCTTACTGAAATCCTTATGGACAACTAAGTTACCTGGGGCATCAGGGGGCCAAAAACTCTCAGTAGTACCATTCCACATACCGTAGTTCCTCTTTTCAGAAGAGACTAGTTAAGCCGCTCCAAAGAAAGATTTGAACTTCTAATAAGGTTGTTTTGGGAATGTGATACCAAGTTGCTTGTGGTAATTTTGCTCAAAGCTTAGTAATTCCACTTAGGTGCCTTAAAGATGTTAATTGTGCTATTGCAAGGAATAAAGCAGCCATTATACTGGAGTCGCTCCATCATAACAGCCATTCAATATGTGCACATATTTAACAGTTGCAGGAGAAAGTTCAATATATAATCAAATAAGATACAAAAACTTAATTTAAGATTTGTTTTACAAGCTGCCACTTAATAGTACTTCACGACGACAAGATGCCGATTCAATCTCAGATACAGAAATCTATTCAAAGATGTGGTATCATTTGAGGTCAAGTTGCAGTGGTTACACACGGGTAAAAGCAAAGTACTGCAGATGCTGGAAATCTGAAACAAACACAAAATGCTGGAAGAACACAACACATTTGGCAGCATCTGTGGAGATTAAAAACAGTTAATGCTGCAATCCAGCACCAAGCTTCTGCAGAAGCTACTCTGGGCTCAGTATTCAATAAGTTAATGTACCTTAACTCTCTGGGCTCGATATTCAACAATTTAACGCACATAAGATAGTGGAATTCTGTGAATTTGCCCGGTACAAGCGCAATACCACTAGCTTCCTTATCCTGCGGTGATCCAAAGCAAAATGATGACAGTCACAGGACAAGAATGAAAAAGCTGACATTTATATATCAGTTCTCAACCTCAGTACATCTCTCTGTACTTTTCAGGCAATGGAAGTACTTTAAGTGTCGTCCCTGTTGCAAAGAAGACAATACAGCAGCCTATTTATACGTAACACAGTGCAAACAGAAATATAAAGACCAGATCACATACTTTAGTGACACTGGCCGAAAATACCATTAGCTTGAACAAAGCAGGGTTAGGTACCCTACTCCACTTCCTGTGAAATGCCATGTGATCTTTTATCTACACCTGAGGGGTCAGACAAAGCCTCAGTTTGTCTTTTCATCTGAAAGACAGCACTACTGATTGCAGCACTTACTTGGCATGGGGTGTTACACAAACTGTGGCCAACACCTCACGAAAATTAAGAGGAAAACATTTTGATAAAACAGATGAATTAGCTTATGAGAACAAGCATCTACTGGGGTGGAGGAAATTCCCATTTTTTTGTGTTGTATATGACCCAGAAAAGATCTCCTTCCTGTTTTCTATTTCTTTCCCATTATTTTCATCACTAGATGCCAACCCAATCTTGTACTTGCCACGCACCAACTTTCCAGCAAGTATGAACAAATAGCGATCAGGAGCAGAAACCTTGATCTTGGCCGACTAGAATCAGTTAATAACAGAAGCCCATAGAAGATATGTACCAATATAAACAGTCAATCATGCAATTCACCTGCCTATTTAATGAAATATTGTCTGTTTTATCCCACAAGGTCAGGAAGTGAAAGCTATAACTGAAGCCAATGTTTACACACATTTAGAACAATTTGTTCAGTTACAGGTTACAAACAAACATCTGCTCAACTAACAAATGAAGTTGGACTCAATATGTAGTCACAATTATTTTTAATAATGTTACAACCCATCTCCGGGGCAGGTGTGACTAGTTTATGAATTCCTAAATGTACTGCTCAAGAGGCACTGTCTTCTTTGCAAGGACACTTCGGGAAGGGCAATAAATGTTGACCTTGCCAAGGAAGTCTACATTCCATGATGTAATAAAGCGTCCTACTCTACTCAGTAATAAAGTGGCCTCTATCAAACTGGTAAATTATATTCTCAGCAACCCAGACAGTGACTCTCTGCGGCCTCCGACAGGATGGATCACACCATTCCCCTCCAATGCCATCTCTTCATCATCAATTGCCCTCATTTAACTCCATGTAGAACATCAATTACCAACTTCCAGTTCCATAACATCTACTGAGCCCAGCTCATGCTCACAATATCATTTCATGACAGTGGCATCTCCAATCCTCCCAGCTGGTCTCTCAACTTGCATGTGTAAACTTGAGTTCACTCCAAACTCCATTAGTGGCACGCTGTCCTGCTCACTCATCACTCCTGTCTCCCCGATCATATCAAGTTTAGAGTTCCTACCCTCACATTTTAAACAAATTATGCCATCTCTATCTTTGTCAACTCTTATGTACTCTACAATCTCTCTCCAGCCTTCCTTTAATTTTTTTTAAAGTTGTGCACTGCACCTTTAAAGAAGGAACTTGTCTAATTCATATTTGATTGAGGTAGCCTTTCCAAAAACAAATGAAATGTTTCTCCTCTATGAATCCACAGGCTTTTATTTCAAAGGTAAGTCATTATTTAGCAACAATTAAAAGTACAAATGCTTGTGGTTGATTGTACTACTTCTGGTAGTTAAGCTAAAGCACAAACAGTTAAAAATATGCCTTAGGGAGTAAATATTAATCAAATCACTGCAAAAATTGACTTATGTCTACTACAGAGTGCGCTGTGACCAAAGAGACAGACAGAGACACACACGCATACACACACAGTTGAGCTGATAGGATTGCTGCAGTGTCCAACTTCCTGTCTGATGTCAATTCAAGTGGCCCCCACCATACTGAACTTGGCAGTTTTAACAAGTTAGTCTCCCAGTGTTGTCACTGCTGTTTATTCAAGAACAAAATCAGATTGATAAACTTGTGACATCGATGCAAATAAACTTTTAACAGTACTACCAAGAACATCCCTGACGACAGCACTAAACCATTCTGCTGCAAACTGTGTGTGTCAGCCATGGTTCAGTGGTAGCATCCTCACTTCTGAATCAAGTGGCAGTGAGTTCAAACCTCACCAGTGATTTGAGAACAAAACCTCAGCTTGTTTCAATTCAGGAGACGTCACTGGGTGCCAATGGCAAGGTTAGCATTTATTGCCACTCTTCATTGCCCTTAATCAAGTGTCTTGCAAGAATCTCAGTGCAGTTTTGAATTAATCATTTAGTTGTAAGTTTGACCATTGCATTTTGCTGAAATTTTAGTGAAACAAATCTTGACTACGTGAAATCTCTGTGCTGTTGAAAATATGTGAGGTAACACTAGCAAAGGTTATACGAAACCACAGAGTACAAAAGTATTAGTGCAGCTGCAGCACATGGTCCCAGTAATTGTCACAAAACCACCAGTTCCTTTTGAGACAGTGACATTCTAACTTCCTTACAGGCAAATAGGAAAAAAATCAAAACTAGAGCTCTAAAATTCACTCAACGTATGCATCTCTTCCAGTCTCCTGACATTCCTCCAAAGTTACCAAAAATGAAAAATGTGGAAATCACGGCAGGTCAGGCAACATCATGGAGACACAGCAAGCTAATGTTTTGAGTCTAGATGACTCTCCATCAGAGCTGATGTGAAATGTGGAAGGGGCGATATTTATGCAATTTCAGAATGTGAGAAACATCCGAGTAACTCAGAAGTTTCTAGCTGATCAAGCTTTTGTTCTTCTGCTATCCAGTTAGTCCGATAACACCCCTGTAGAGCTAGTTGGCATGTTTTACCAAGTTAATGTTGCTGTTGCAGTATAAACACAATTTCTTTTTGTTGAATGAAGATCCACCACAGCATTGCATCCAAATGATGCATCAGGTGGAAGCAGAAATACAATGTAGTGGGACAACATAGAGTCAGCCTCAAGTACTGCTGGAAGGAAAACAAAAAGATTGTTACCTGAATAGGATGGGTTAAAGAACGGCAGTGGTTCCTGAGAGCATAACACAACCCTTCACCATTAAACCAAAACGTGAAGCACTCAAATTTCATTCTAACTGCCTGTGCTGCTCACACATTATTAAGCATGACAGCTGGAAGAGAGAGCTGCCTGTGACCTAGAAGGATATAAAAGCTGAGGAAATGAAGCAAACTTAGAAAAGCCAGATCAAACATTATTCACTCCTCCCTCACCCAGCAGCTTTATAAAAAAAATCAAATTCTGGTCAGTGCCAAGGAAGATTTGTTAATTATGTGGTTTTGGTACAACCTCGGTATGACCCAGACCTACTTACAGCCAATGAAGTACCTTTGGAGCATGGCGAGTGTTTTCACCTTGGAAGGGTAGCAGCCAGGTTGCACACGGCAAGGCCCGACAAGCAGCCACATGATAATGGCCAGTTGATCTGTTTTAGTCATGCTAGTTACAGGATAAATATTAGCCAGGGAAGACTCCTTTGCCCTTTTTCTAAAGTCACATAGTGAAATACTTTCTTCAATCCGAGGGGGCAGACAGGGTCTTGGTTGAACATCACTCAAATCCAACAACACTTCACTCCCTCAAGACTCCATTGAAGCATCTGTCGAGATTTTGTGCTCAACGTCTTGAGTGAGACTTGAGCCCCAAACCTTTGGAGGAAATACTGTCATTCACCAAACCATGGCTGATGTTATAAAATCAGTACCAGCAGAGTTAAACATCATCTCCAGTTTTCCCCACCACACATTCCAAAAATCCCTAGGAATCAAAGAGAATAATGAGAAAGACTGGTTGTTCTTGAGGTTACAAGAAGGATCAACGGCTTCTGCGTGAACCATAAGCTTTGATAATCCCCCAGAAAGTCCCTGGAATTTAGTAAACACACAAATGCATTTGGAAGGGTTAAGTATTGCTGACAGGGACACTATCAGCAGTAAAGTGAAGTGAAGTGACCAACACTGGCAGAGTCAGTCTTACAATGGAACTGATAATCCAAAAAACTTCAGGTTAATTTCTACCTGAGCAGTTTAAGTATTGCAATTTTGCTCGAAACATCTGAAAATAAAACGATGATCTCAAGAAACCTGACTCCAACTGTTGGATTGTGGTAGCACACAAGTACTTGTTTACTGAAAGAGAACTTGTCCTGACATCCTTAACCTGCTGGGCCTCCGTATATCGCCAGCTCCTTGTTGATGTGACTAACTCTGAACTACCCTCTAGCCATCAAATGTCTGAACCTCTATCAGAATAACTTGTGATGGACAATAACTATAGGCCTTGATCACATGATATCAAAGAAAACATTTGTAAAACTGTACCCAAGATCTTGTCCACAGTTTTACAAAATACATTAACTGCACAGGTTCATAATTTGCTAGCAGGTGCTTTGAAGATATGCTGTTGACATGAAATTTCCAATTTGGTGCACACAAGGCAAAATTATACCAACAGGACAGGCTGCAAAGGAAGCAGCTTAGAGACAGAATAGACTTCAAAACAATTCTGAGGATCTCAGTGCAGGAGACAGTTGCTAATACGTGGCATTAACAGCATAGACCCATGCAGCCTATACTATTTTACCCACAACGCAGCTTCCAAAGTGTGTTCCAGTTGAAATAATGACAACTCCTGACATGCCATGTCTTCTTTAACAACAACTCGCAAGGCATTACCTCAAAAGGTAAAGATAAAGTCACCATTGCCCTAGAGGACCTCTCTGTTCACTCAAGAGATGACTGGTGGTAGTTTAACCTGAGGATCACCAGGCCTCAGTCTAGGGAAGTGATTGTGAAGAGTACTTCAAGGTAACATTAACCAGTGAGAGAACTGAACCCATGCTGTTGGCAACACACCATATCGCAAGCCAGCCAACTGTATTAACCAGGACTTCAATCATTTGGAGAGCCAAGCTCAGAGGTACACCCTCACCATACTTTCTCATGACTAAACTTTCCAAATGAGTTCAATGGATATCAATGGTGAAAGCGAATACTGACCAATTTTCCCTGGGGGCTCATTCAAGCTAAGGCTGCTAACCTGATCAGCAACCTCACTACAGACTATGATCAGGTAATCACCATGTACAGGGGAAACTGGCCTTCTACGTGCACACACAGCATTAGTCAATGACAGATAAATAAAGACCACCAAACTTATTTCAAAATCCCTAAGTGCGTGCATCAGTCTCTCCAATCATAAGCAGCATACTAAATAAGGATAAGCAGCTACTGCAGGACTGGCTCTGTGAAATAAACAGTCACTCTCAACAAAATTTTCAATCTTATCTACATTTCACTCAGTAGATTAAGGGAAAAAGAGGACGAGAAAACTGGGTAAGAAAAAACCAAGTTTCATTGTTAAAAAGTAAATTCAGACGTTGATTCAGTAGCACAGATGTGGTAAAAACAAGAGAAGAAAAATTCAAGCATGAGAACAGAAGCAAATCAGTAATTTGTGTGTCACGGACAACTTCCAAGAGGCAATATACGCGGTCTTTGGGAGAAATAAACTGTGTTTCTCACAGTTTATTCAGTCAGCACAAACATAAGTGAATGCTGTATCTGACTAACACGAGTGTATTTTAATCATGTAACAAAGAAGGTTGATGAAGTCACATTTGAAGTAGTTTGTCTCCATAGGTTTTACGAAGACTCTTGATAAAGTCCCTCATGACAAACTGGACAGAACATTAGAACATCACGGATTCCAAGAGAAAGTGGCAAGTTGCAACTAATTTGGCTCAGTGGGAGAAAGTAAAGGAGTGTTTTTATGAATGGGGAAGGCCGTTTACAGTCGAGTTCCACAGAGCTCAGTGCTAGATCTGTTCCTTTTTGAATACATACCGATGAGTTAGAGCTAAAGATAGGGGGCAAGAATATCATGTTTGCAGATGATACTAAAATTTACTGCATGGATGACAGAGGAAGGAAGTTGTGACATGTAAGAAGATATGAATGGGCTGGTTAACAGGGCACAAAAGTGGCAAATGCAATTCAATCTATACAATGTAAAGTAATGCATTTGGGAAGGACAAACAAGACAAGGAAAAACAATAATCAATAAGGTTTGAAATGTGGAAGGAATACAAGGACTTTGGAGTGTTGGCCTACAGATGTCTGAAGTTAGCAGGATAAGTAAATAAGGTGGTTAAAGTCACTTTCCTTTCGTGCCCAAGGCTTAGAACACAAGGATACAGACATTATACCAGAAATGTATAAAATACCAGTTAAACCACTGGTATAATACTGAATACAGTCTGATCACCATGTCACAGGTTGGATGTGGCCACACCAGAAACGAGTACAGAAAGGACTAAAAAGATGCCTGAGGCCTCGATAATTATTTTCTCTTGAAAACTTACCATATTAACTAATTTAAAAAACTGAAGAGTAACCATTAACAAGTGCTGCCGATCAGCAGCTGTGCAACAATAATGAAAACCAAAAATGCAGGGAAGAGGGGGACTAAATCAGAATAACTGAATTTCCCCCTCCCAACCGAATAATTGTAGCTTAAGCAAAGATTTGGATCAGCTGGACTTTGTTCCTTTTGAATGGAGGCGGCTGACAGAAAATATAATTGAGGGGCAGTTAACCGAGGGTCGAGACAGATTGGATAGGAAAGACCCACTTTCACTCAAAGGTCAATACCCACGAGATAGAGCCAAGTTGAGGAGAGATCCTTTCACTGAGAGGCAGCTGGGGGTCTGGAACTCACTGTCCTCACCACTTTGAAAAATTATTTGGATATGGTCTTGCTGTGTTGCAAACTAGGAGGCCATGGGCAAAGAGCTCGGATGGATAGTTGGCTATAAAAGAGCTATCCAGTCTATATGAAACAATGGGTGCGAAGCTGGAAAAGCACAGGTCAGACAGCATCCGAGGAGCAGGGAAGTCTGCCTAAAACGTTGACTTACCTGCTCCTCGGACACTGTCTGAATCGTTATGCTTTTCCAGCTCCACATTTATTGATTCTAGCTTCCAGCATCTGCAGTCCTTACTGCCTCGATGTGAAATAATGAGCTGAATGAAGTCATTCTGCAATGCAAAGATGTACTTCTCATCTTCTGGTCCTTTCAATCAATCATTCAGCTCGTATCTAATTGCGTCTTCAATTCCCATCATACCTTCACCACTCCTGGAAGTGCCATGTGGTATGTAGGTTTTTGTTTTTAAAAAAATTTACTTTAAATCTACTTTTATCTAAACCAATGCTCTGTCACCCTAGAGTTTTGCATGGTAAGTTTTTCACCTTTATTCGTGATACGAAGGTGCCATTGCCCAGGCAAGCATTTGGTGACCATCCCTCATTGATCTTGAACTGAGTGATTCACTGAAGACATTTAGAAGTTAACCACATTACTCTAGGTCTACATTCACATGTCACGAAGATCAAGGTCAGATTTCTTTGTCCAAAATACCAAGCCAGATGGGTTTTTAGAACAATTGGCGATGGCATCATAGTCACAGTTAATGATACTAGCTTTACATTCAAAAGTTATTCACTTAAATCCAGCTGGCCTCTGGATTACTAGTCAAGAGACATTATCACATCACCTTGACCGACACTACCTTCAATGTTCGGTATTCATCTGGTATCAATGCATATATCCGTCACCGAAGCTGATCCCCATTTGCTGATTCCACCCCATCTTTTCTAAGGCATGCAGATCATTTTTTCAATGAAGGTGACTGAAATCACAAGCCCTATTCCCAAACAAGATTGGACTATTTCAATTGAAAATCTGGCAGATTGATTCCAACATTCTGGCTAAATATGTTAAAATTCTTGTTTAAAAAATGCTGGAAATCAAACAAAAACAAATTGCTGAATAAACTCAGTAGGTCTGGCAGAGTTAACGTTTCAGATCCAGTGACCCTTCTTTAATTCAGCCTTCTCTCTACAGATACTGCCAGAAATGCTGAGATTTTCCAGCAATTCCTGTTTTTGTTGATGTTAAAGCTCATATATGTTTTTAACTCGTATGCCTGCATGGTTGTAACAAAGATATTTGGAAAATTGTTCAATTTGAAAAATATGACTATGTCACTGACTTTTACTATTGGTAAACTGGACAATCCCTTAAGTCATAGTACCACCTTGCAGATGCCACATAGTTACGACTTGCCATTCAGAGAACAAAACCAGCTGTGTAACATCAGCCAGTATTTTCTGCTTCTTTGCATTTCCAATTCATAATTCTATCATTACAGCTGGTAAATCTGAACCACCCCATTCGTTAAATTCCAGAACCACATCACAGAGGCTTTGGGGAATCGATAAAGCCATCTTCCTGTTTATGTGCAGTTCTCCAGTACTTGATTGCACTGGTCAGACTTCTGGATGATGGGACTCCAATTGGAATCTGTGTTTAACAATATAATTCTCACTCAGTGCCTGCTTCAGTAGTCACTTTAGGGCAATAGGTCAACTTTGAATTACATTGCGTATGTTGTAGTGATCAAGAGAAACACGAGCTTTTGTCCTTTAGGTTGAATATGATACCCTGAACAAGAGAGGGTAAAACTTTGTGGTGAAGCATGAGCCCATGGGGAATTGGCCCACAATGACCAACCTGCTGTCAAGTAGACTTGTATTAAATTTTGAGACGAAAAACACTGCCACACTTCCCATCCCTATTTTCAATGCACTGTGTGAGGCCTTTTAAGCCACTTTACACAGCTGTTGAGTCAAACAACACTGGCTTGGAATTAGAGTCACATGTCGGCCAGACGGAGTAAACTGAACAGGTTACAGTTTAGCATGCAGATTGCAAATGGAAGAGTTCTGGAGGACAACACTGAACAGCTATCTCCCCCTTTCTATGTCTGTTTTTAAATTTTTATTAAACTGGACTAATGGATGGGAATTGACTATGGTAAATGCATATGAAATAGTAGCTGTTTTTCAGAGGTGCACCACCATCTTCGCCCCAGAGTTACCACAGCATAATCTATATCACGAACACATCTTGATAAAATGTGGCTGAAGCGTGGCCTGTA
Source organism: Ginglymostoma cirratum (assembly GCA_024137785.1). Classification (NCBI taxonomy): domain Eukaryota; kingdom Metazoa; phylum Chordata; class Chondrichthyes; order Orectolobiformes; family Ginglymostomatidae; genus Ginglymostoma; species Ginglymostoma cirratum. The sequence continues at coordinate 5,680,022 of JAHRHZ010000145.1, read as the reverse complement.
CAAGACCTTCACGGCACTTCTTTTCAATGACTGAATTTTATACAGTACTCCAACATAATAAAAATGCACCAAGTGCTTTGCAGGGAGATTTAAAAACCAGAAGTATTGCAGAAGAGCTAAGTGTTAAGGAGAGTCTTAAAGCAGGAGTGATAGATAAGCTGCAGAGGGCTTTGGGGGAAATTCGAAAACTGAGGGCCCTAGCGGGTGGCGGCGCCAGATGACACTTTTCACCACATCGGCACCTCCTACCTACTACTCACTACTATCTTCACTCCCTTCCAATTCACTATCTCACATACTGGTTATTTCATTTGTGTGTTCTCAAAGGGCACTGAGAGTCACTCTGACTCCTTCACCCTAACTTGGTTGCCACACAGACATTCTTCTCCTGTTACTGATACCTCGAGAGAACGTACAACCATCTGTCACCCACCTCAATGAATTGCTCAGCCAAGACTAAAAGACCATGTTAGCGTGGTTTAAAGAGCATCTGAGAAACACCTTGTGACAAACAAGACAATGCATGAACAACTAGAGGAATCTCTCAATTAAATGTTGAGCCATTGACTCCACAATGGCGTATAATGCTTGTCTTTGATCTGCGAAGATCACAATATTGAAATCACCATCACAAATTCTAGTGATGCATCAACATTGCTTGATTTTATCTGCTGGTCCACAATCCATACATTAGCCATTTTTTTTTTAAAAAGGAGATTTCTCTGTACCGTGTGTTGCTGGGTTACCTGACGTGAAACCGTCCTCCTCTCACCACTTTGTTTGGTACTTCCTTTTTGAAGTTGATGGCAGGACAGATTGTTTATCATCTTTAGCCATTCAAATTACTGCCAAAACGATAATTGTGGGTTGACATGGTGAGATGAAGTTCCTTCGAGTCAGACTGAGCTCAAATTCTTCCTCACTGAGGAGCTGCAGACAGGTGTACTAAAACAGCACTCACACTGCCACGTCTGCTGAGCACCATCGACAGTCCAGGAGCAGGGGCTGCCTGAGAAGGAAACACTTGTCATCTCCTCACTAAAAGGACTAAGCAATGGGGTCTGATGGAAGAGAAGACAAATCATCCTAAGTTAATTCCCAAGTAAACTGGTAAAGCTGTGGCTCGTCTGTGCTGTTCCAACCCTTAATCTGCAGGAGGACAATCCAAGCATTGAACTAGACAGGCTGAGAGGCTGCAGATCCACCTGCAGATTTGTGGTCAGGGACTGCACAGGTGATCAGTGTTCCTCCCAGACCTACAGTGCGGTATGCGAACAGTGACACAGTTTACATTAATTCTTTCAGCCCTCTACGCCATGCAACACTGCAGTGGGTATCTTGGATTGTACATTCATTTCAAGATTTCCAGAACACTTCATCCCGAAATGGGATCAACGAGGTAGTTAAACCCCCTCCAAGGTGTACCTCAAGCTTTAGGTCAAACTCTCCAGCATTAAACATTGTGACATTCACTGCACCTGTACTGGACAAGTTGTAGCTCCAGTCAAGAGGCAGTCGCCGACCCCTGACTCAGAATGAAAGCTTTGGTTGTAGATTAAACACTGCTTGAGGAGGCAAAATTCTCAGTTTATAAAACCAGAATGAAACCAAAATCCCTGGTTAATGCATCTGATCACCATTTGTAAACAAACCATCACACTGAGTCTTAATTCCCTGCTCATTTTACTTCCTCATGGAGTGTAACCTAACCAACAGCCAGGAAAATTCGTCTCCAAAATAACCTGCCTGGTGATCAGTCAATTTTCTTTCATACAATCACGCTCAAATAGCTGGGCTAGTCAGATTCATGATGAGAGCAGCACTATTGATGATAGACCAGGCTAATTTATTGAATATTTGCCCCTTCAAATTTGCTCCAGAAATTCCTGCAAATCAACATTAAAGGTCTGATGGCCTATTCCACTCGAGGCCTATAGGATGCCTACTTTTAACTGGTTTGATCGTGTGTCAGCTGTGAACGACAGGCAGCAGTTGCACTTGTATAGCACCTTTCACAACTTCTCAAATATTTCAAAATGCTTTGCAGCTAACGCAGTGTAGTCATTGACTGCCATATAATCTGCAGCGTGACAATCTGCACACAGCAAGGTCCCACTAAAGGCAATGAAACAAAGTCCAAATATCTCTTTTTATTCAAGCTGGCCACAGGATGTCGGCCAGGTGTCTGAAAGACAGAACATTCAACAGTGCAGCTGTCCATCAACAGAATTTGAAATGTCAGCCTAGAATGTGCTCAAATCTCTGGAATGAGTCTCAAGCCTTCTAATTAAGGGTGTAAGAGTGTGACATCTGAGCTGCTGTTGAAAACAAACAACTGTGTGCTTGTCTTTATAAACCAGTCTCTCTGTTCCTTCACCACCTTTTTTTTGCCCCACTCCCTTGCCCCCACAAGTCAACACCCGCCTTCTGGAAATACAGAGCCACACTGCCTTCCACTTCCTTTTACAGTCTACTGTTATACTTGGGCTCAAGCACAACAAATCACACTGCAGCTTACTCGGATATTAACAAGAGTTCCTGTACCTACCCTTTCATAGTGAGTGTGCCAATGTGCAGCACGGGGATAGAGCATGTAGGGTGGGTCCCAAACCGAGTCAAATTGAAGAGAGCAAAGGTACGAAGCAAAACAAAAATTACACATCGCGAGGGTAAAATCTGGCAAGTTCAAGCAGCAAAATTTACTTTTGTTTCTGGATACAAAAAAAGCACAAAATTGTAGCAGTGAAATAATCAGCTCAGAAAGTCTTCAGTTTGAGGTGGAAGGAAACAAACTAATTTGGAATCCTCACTCCTCCCTTACCACAATGACCCCTGTGTGCACTTGAAGGCATTAGGTGTGATCACGATCAGGTTCAGCTGCGATGCTGCTCACAGGTGAACAGCCTGCCATTCCCTATCAAGATTCTTATACCAAACAACCGTTGAAAAGTCCCAAGGCGAGAATGATAACAAAGATAACACACTCTAACTACAGCCAGAGCCATCAGTAATAGTTCAGCCAGATGCACTCTTACCGAAGTCAAAATCTTGGAGTGAGACTTGAAACTACCGAGACATAACCCTCAACTCAAGGCCAACACTCTAAGTGCCAACCTGAGTGAGTCCTGAAGTGGAGGTGATGTCTTTCAGAGGAGAGGTTCAACCGAGGTGACTCCTGTCCTCAGATGGAAGTAAAATATTGTATGCCACTACTTTGCAGAGTAGGAGAGTTCTCCACCATGTCCTGGACAATAATTATCTTTCAAAAGCATGATTAAATAGTTAAAATGATCACAATCACATTGCTATTTGTGGGAGCTTGCAAGTGCATTACTTGGCCCTTACATTTCCAATATCATAACTGTAACACTTCGAAGAGTACTGCAAACTACTCTGGGCGTCCCGAAATTGTTAAAGAAAGACTTCTATTTATGTAACTTTTAAAAAAATTCACTCTTGCGACATTGGCTCTATTAAGAAGTGCAAGAAACAGGCTACGTTATAAGTACCTCTGTATCAAACCAAGATGAAGGGTTTAGGCCCGAAACGTCAAGTTTTCCTGCTCCTATGATGCTGCTTGACCTGCTGTGTTCATCCAGCCCCATGCTTGTTATCTCGGATTCTCCAGCATCTGCAGTACCTTTTATCTCTCATCTCAAGCCATAGTAGTACCCACTTAATGCAAAGTTTGAAAATTTCATCTGAGATGCACTCATGTCAATGGAAACATTTCTTCCAGTAAAACAATACCATTCTCAGACAGTGGAAAATCAAGGTCACTGAAAATTACTTACAACAATTGCACCTCGCATATATTTTGTGCCTTGATCATAACAAAACATTACAAAGCAATTCACATGGCCATTACCAATTAAATCTTGACAGTGAACTACAGGAGGAGGTATCAGGACAGGTGGCCAAAGTTTGTCAGAGCGGTAGATTTTACTGATCACCTTAAAGGAGGATGATGAGATGTTTAAGAAGAGAGTTCTAGATGTTGGAGCTTTGGCAGCCAAAGGTACAACCGAAGAGTAGAAAATCAGGGATATGCTTGGAGCCAGAATTGGAAGAGTTGAAGGACATTATAAGGACAGACAGGCAACGTCATAGAGGGCTTTGAAGACAGTAAGGAGAAGTATAAGTACTGTTGCAAACTGCGATCACATGTAGTTCAGCTAACAGAAGTGATGTGCAAATAGGACAGAGTTACAATATGGGGAAGAGAGTTTTTGATGAGCTGAAGTTTATATCGAGTGGGAGATGAGAAGCTGGTGAGGAGACAATTAGCAGAATTAAGTATAGAGGTAAAATGGAAAAGGTAAAGAAAAACTGAAATACTGTTTTATCTTATATGAACTCCGTACCAACATTTGGTAACTATTGATACCATCTCACACAAATTAGAATCACAGTTAGAAACCACTGGCAGAGATTCAAAACTTTCTTCTGACCTTCCTCCCCCTTGGCACTTCTATATTAATCTGCAAGTACAACTGACTGTCCAATATTAGTAATATTTTTAAAAACACTTTTCATATTACACAAGGCAAGACAGAACACACTGGTGTGCCCACAACAGAACACAGTCAACAAAAGACAGTATGTTTGCTTGGTTTCTCCCGCCACTCTCTCCTATTCTTGGAAGGGACTTTTTCCAGGGGCGTATATACGCTTAAAGGAGCACAATCTTCAAATTAAAACTGGACCGTTCAGAGGTGATATCAGGACACACTTCTTCACACAAAAAGGAAGCATAAATCAAGAACACTTCATTGAAAGCTCTTCATGGTAAGGATCGAATTAAAATTTCAGAACTGAGATTAATAAGATTATTAGGAATGGGTGCAACAAGTTACAGGACTAAGGCAGGTAAACGGAGTTCAAATACAGTTCACCTATGATCTAATCAAATGGTGGGCTCAGCTCAAGGGGCTGAATAGCCAACTCCAGTTCCTCTGAGCTTACACTTGGGAATAGTTACAGCCAAGAGCAGACAACCATAACTTGGCCCCAGCTGCTAATCCTCAGGTGCCAGTTTGCACAGCAAGTTGCAGGCTTTTTTGACCACAGGGTGAGGCTACCGCCCGGCAGGCTCGTGCTCAACATCCAGACACATAGTACGCTCCAATCAGCAACTGCCAGACAGCAATCCAAGAATAGCTCCAGCTCAAGCACAGATTGTGTTGTCAGGCTGGGTTCAAGGGATAATCTCAGACAACAATGAACCGGACTTCCCAATAACACATTTCTAAACTCAGAAGCTGACACGTAAACATGCTGTTTTGATGAAGCACCAATTTGTTCCCAATCATCTACATTCGCTGCATGCCAAAACAGCAAAATCCAAATAAATATTTGAAATACAACATAGCTTTGAATAGTTGCACGAGTGATGTAACTCTACAACCAAATTGTGTGGACCTCAAGGTGCCATGTCCGATTCCCATTTTGTGAGATCAGCTTGATCAGTTGAGGTTACAGCATGGGTATGGCAATGTTACTGACAAATTGTAAAATTGATTTATGATGCAATGGAACTCATTTGGTCAAACACAGGACCATACAGCAGAGAAAGACCACATGGCCTGTTAGACATGTGATAGCTCTGAACAATTGATGCAAGCCACTAAACTGAGAAAAACAAAATTGCAAGCCCACTCTAAATGGGTAACTTCCCCAGTCAAATTACCGCATGGAATGGGTTTATCACTTCCACAGTTTTTAAGGCAAACAGTCAAGCTTGCGCACAACACTTTTAAACTGTAACAGATTACAGACGACTTGCTTGTCGATTTTCTACTCTCCCTATTCACGGCTGGCAAGAACATCTCCACATACTTCACATAAACCAGAGATCTCCTTCCCCCAAGCTTCCCTCCCAGAGCCTGGCTGACAACAGGAACTCATTATCTGGGAAATCCTGGAGGATATTTCTGTGCCCAGCCCCACACTCCTTACAGCAACGTGCTGATAAACCACTGCATGCAAGCAGATCGTTCAATACATTATTTAACTTCAGAACCTGTGTAAAGAACAGCATCAAGTCAGCATGCTGTTGAGATCGGTGCGTAACTATGACTTGAGAAACCCTATGGCCACTAAAATTTGCTTCGAAGTTTCATGATGTCCTATCTTGGTACAGGATTTGCAGCAAGAATAGCCACGTAAAACTAAAGGGTGAAGTGGTGGCATCACTGATTTAAACAAACAGGGTGACCCGACATTGGATCCTCACAGTGCTGGTGCAGGTCAGGAAATATATTATTGCTAATTCAGCTGTTGCACTTCAAACTCACTTTTAGAAATTATTTTTCTGAAATAAACTTAGGACGACGTGCAAATATTTAATTTTATAAAATGTTCCCAAGTTGAACAACTGGGAGAGTTAACATGCAGTATTTGACACTGAGCTATACACAGAGATTTCAAAGGTGATCACAAGTTAATTCAAAGTGGTAGCTTCGAAGAGTTACTTAAAGGACGGATAAAAAGAGAGACAGTGACAAGTTTAGGGAGGGAACTCCAGAATTTATGGGCAAGATAGCAGAAGATGTGCCACTAAGAGCGATGACAGCTGTTATACGCAGGCAGGCAGATTGGCAGGAACGCAGAATTTTACGGGGTTGTAGGAGATTACAGGGATAGGGAACGGCAAAGCCATAAGGATGAAAATTTTAAAAATCAAGACATTGATGGATCAGGAACAAACATTGGTCAGTGAGTGCAGAAGCAATGGGTGAAGAGGGCATCGGCAAGAAAGACATCACCATAAAGTCTTAGCATTCATTGGAATGATGTACAATATTAATCTAGGAAAAGGACATCATTGATAGGTGATCTTTCTTCAGAGTCTGCCAATGACAACTTCTGTGTTAATTGTTGTCAGACTGTACTTGCTCCATTTAGAACAGATACCATTCCAAAAATATCACACCTGGCTCCTGCACCATTTTTCATTCAAGCCACATGCCAGATTTGTCTCCTACAAACTTCAATTACAAACGTCAATTTTTTTGATACTTTGCACTATCGTCACAGCAATGCCTGAAGTTTTCTGTGCAATACAAGCTCTAAAATAAGACTCATGCATAATCCACACACTAACTGGACAGACTGGCTCACTTAACACTACCATCCCATTAATTGTTTCTGTTGATTAACCAGAGCACATTAAATAAACTCACTTTGAAAAAAATTCTTTTTACAACTCAGACCATATTGAGCAGATGGGCACAGGGTATGAATGAAACATTCATTTGCCAATAAAGAGGTCCAGCATAATAGAGTACTCAATATTCATTTTGCCATTTAACAGCTTACACATTTCAACACATGCACATGTCTAGAACAAACTGACACACTAAGAAGTCTTCTGCATCATTCATTAGAAACTGAAGTACAAGGTGGCTGAACTTTGAAAGACTGCCTTGTACAATTATAATGGGATTGAACTTGCCAATTGTAAAGGATACTTGTCCAACTGTAACTAAAATCTGCTCACAACTAAAGAAATGACAGGATTCTCTCTCTCAGGTTTTTGTACACCTACAATAGGAACATCATCGACAACACAGATATAACTGCAAGATCCATTTCTGTCTGAATACCTCAACAAAACAGTTAATTATAAAGGGAATCACTTCAAGGATCTGTTTTTGGACATTAATATTATACATACATACACACCACATAAGCAGATGTTTCCCTCATTGTATACAACTCAGGAGTCAGAGTTTTAGGAAAAGGGCATCATCCAGCAAGGACCAAGATGACCGAAATATTTTCACAGGGGCCTGTGGCTTTGGAATTCTCCATGCCTGAAGGCTATGGACATATATAGGGTGAGACAGTGGATTTGATGTTCAGGTTAAATCGCGTTCTTAATAATGGACAGAGAAAGCTCATAGGGCAGCGTGCATTTAACTGTAGCAAGCATCTTTGCACATGAACATTAGGGTGAGGAAGATCATGAACTTGAATGCATTCAAAGGATAAGCATTGAGGCAATGGTCAAAATCTGTACGTATATAAATACAGAAAAATATCAGTAAAATGAAGACATGGTGGTGTACAAGCATAAGGGATAAAGAAAGTCTGTATGTATATAAATATAAGGAAGAACTCTGCATAGCTAAGGTGTGTTGCGTGTATAAGTAAGAGGAGATTTCCCAAGGTGCGCGCTTAGTTTTGCAGAGATGTCTACATATCTTGAGTGTGTGACTGGAAGGGATCACGCTCTCTCTTCCATATAACTAAGGCCTGGAGTCTGAGAAAGAAACAGGAAGAATTTAACCTCTGTTCCACAGGACTGGGGCGGGGGCGGTTGGTGAGGGGAGAGGAAATCTGTGCCTCCGACCCAAGTTCTGATCAGAGCCCAGGCCGTCTCTGTAGGCCTGCCCACGGGCACCGACGAACCCAGCAGCCCTGCCTCGCTGCGGCCTGCAGACAAAGAAAGCCGGGGCCGGGGCCCGGGCCAGGTTGGGTGGGCCGCCCGCCCCGAGGCCCAGTTGCCTCAGGGCTTCTCAAGCCACCCATGACGCGAGGCCTAGGCCGGGCAGGCCCGTGGGCCCGCCTCTCTCCCTCTCGGGGGGTCGGTGACCGCTCGGCACACAAAGGGGGGGGGGGGGGGGGGAAGGTTTTGAAGAAAAGAGAGGGCCAAGCGAGGCCCAGAATCTACAAACAGCTCCCACCTTTATATAAAATAAAATAATATGTAAGTGCAATAATGACAACCGGCCTTTTTTTTGAGGAAAAAGAAAACATACACATTAAAAACAACCGCGGAGGCCTACACCATCCGCTCGGGCCTATTACCCCCTGAACACCCACCCCTCCCTTAGGCTCGGTCGCAACGCCGGCTGCTACCCAGAAATTCAACTGATTTATTTTTTCTCTCCCTCTCTTTTGGAAGAGGAGCAGCAGAAAGGAAAGTAAAGGAAAGTAAAGGAAATGAAACCATCAAACACGCCGAGCGACAACAACGACCGAGAGAGCGGGGAGGGGGAAGGCGGTGGTGGGAAAGGGGAGGGGGAAACGAAAGGTGGTGGGGGTGGTTGGAGTGGGGGGCGGTAAAAAAACACAACAGACTGAAATTCCGAACCCACCTCTCGGATCCCCGGTCTAAATTTGCAAACCGCCGCCCGGCTCGGGGCGCCTGGTCCCGGGCGCCGCTTGCAAAGTGAGTCCGTGGATGTTCGAGGCCCGGGCGGTGGAGGCGCTGTAGCGGCCGTTTACCGTTGGCTGGCTGGCTCGCTGTGCTGGCCGGGCTGGCTCCGGGCTGCTAGAGGCGGGGGAGAGGGGGGAGGGGCGCGTCGGGGACAGAGGGCGGGGGGAGGGGTGGTGGTTGGGGGTTGGGGGGTAGCAGGCTCCCACTGCGCACGCGTCTCCTCGCCCTTCCTCCCCTCCCCGACTAGCAGTCGTCTGCGAGTGCGGGCGGGAGGGCTCGTTTTACTTTTGGCCGCGATCGCGTTTTGTTTTTTTTAAAATCTGCCCGACCGCTTCTCGTTCTTTCACCGTCTCCCCAACTCACTACAAGGCGGTGAAGATCGACCGAGGAGGGAGAGGGAACAAAGAGCGACATGCGGGAAAGATGGGTCGTTGACGCCGCCGAAAGTCGCGGGCGGCTGGGAGGAGTCGCCCAGGTCGGGCCTCCCGTCAGCAGCAGCAGCAGCAGTAGCCGGCGCCGCCGCCTGGAAGTGAACCCTGGGAATCATAGCAACTTTTGCCGGGCTGGGGAATCCTGTGTGACAATCTGACAGCCAAGACAGGGGCTGAAACCAGCGGAGAGCGCGCTGGGCCCACTTTTCTATTTGCCCTGCATCTTCCAGGACCTTATTTTTAAACCTCGAAGTGGTGCGTGCCGGGTTATTGCTTATCAGCAATATTAATCGATCATTTGTCAGCAAGTATTCAGAATAATTTATCCCATTGGTGGCTTTTTGCTATTTCAACATGGAAAGTATATTAAAAAATGTAAAGTTTACAACTGGTTCCTGTCTCTTTGATTGCACTGGAATAGTGTGACTTAGCAAGTCCAGTTAAAACTGCCTACTTTGTGTCGTTTGTGTGGCTATGTATACACATGCATTGTGCATTCATAAACATATGACTGATGGTATGCGTGTATGACGATTGTGTATTAACAGGCACTTGGAGTACCAAAACAAAGAAGTTCTTTTAAACTTGTGTGCAGTAAGTCACAATTTTGACCTCGGCTGGTGAATTGTCTCCCTGTTCTGGGCAGTGCAATTTAGGAAGAATGTGGAAGTATTTGGAGAGAGCGCAGACAGGATTCACAAGCAGGATACCATGGATGAAAAACTTCACTTGTGAAGATAGTTTGGAGAATCTAGGACTTTTATCCTCACAGACTGCAGAAATGCGATGAGATCTGATAGACAGGTTAAAAATCATGAGGGTCTGGCCATTGTAGATAGGGAGAAACTGTTCCCATTCGTGAAAGGATTGAGAATAAGAGTCGACACAAGTTTTAAGTAATTAGCGAAAGGAGCAAACGACGGCTCGGCAAAAAATGCTGGCCCAGTCACTAATGCTATTATCTCATGAATGAATTTTAAAATATGCTTTTCATGTAGTAAAGCTTTAGGCTCAGGAATGCGTTGCCTGAGAGTGTGGTGGAGGCAGCTTCAAATTTTTTTGTTCACGCAGAGGATAAGAGTGACACTGGCTAGGCAGTATTTATTGCCCATCCCCAATTGCTCAGAGGGCAGTGAAGAGTCAACCACATTGCTGTGGGTCTGGACTGACATGTAGGTCAGCCCAGGTAAGGATGGCACGTTAGTGAAGCAGATGGGTTTTACCCAATAGTGATTCATGGTCATCTTTAGGCTCTTAATTCCAGATTTTTATTGAATTCAGTTTCCACCATCTGATGTGGTGGGATTCAAAACTGGGTCCCCAGATTATTACCTGGGTGTCTAGATTAACAGCTCAACAATAATATCACTAGGCTGTCACCTCACCATAATTGAATTTGAATTGAGACATTCAAAAAGGAATTAAACTGTTGTTTAGTAAGAACAATGAGCAGGTGTACAGGGAGAAGGTAGGAGAATGGCACTATGTGAAATGCTCATTTAGAGAGCTGGCACAAACATGATAGGCTGGGTGGTCTCCTTCAGCACCGTGACAATTCTGTGAAGTGAATGTAAATTCAAAATGCCTGATTTCAATTTGGCACCACCTAGATTTAAATTCAAATAGAAGCACAGTTACATTTGTTCTTCTTATAGTTTGCTTTAACAAAGTCCTGAACTTATTCTTTTTCTCAGGTTAGCATAGATTAAAGCAAAGTCTATACATGCATCATGCATTTCTTATTTTCAGATCATCCTGAAGCACTTCAAAGCCAATGAAGTAAGATCACCTTTTGTTGTGGAAAAACAGAACATCTATTTTATACACGGCAGGATCCCATGAACAACTGCAGCACCAGTGATTACATTTATGTCTTTTTTAAGAAACAGTGGAATTTAAAAATTACAGTTAAACTAAATGTTTTAAATAAACATAAAATGGGCTGTGCTATCAGCTTTAATCATATTTGATGCTGAAAGGGATATTGACTGTCCTGAAGAAGGAATTGCATTGACGCTGTGACATTTACAAACACAGCTTCACAACCAACAAATTGCTTCTGAAGTGTAGTGAGATTCTCTTGTAGGAAATGCTGTGATAAGTTCCCACAAACAAAAATGTTGTAATGTTCAGCAACTTGTTTTAGTCAAGTTGATGGAAAGATAAATGCTGGTCAGGACACCAGAGCGAGACCTCTGATTTGGAGGCAGGATAGCTGACAATGAAACCATAAGTCATGCTCTCAGAGACCAGCGCGTATTTAAAATGCATCTACAACTCTGATCACTGGGCTGGAAATGGAGATGGGGAGGGAGTAGGATCTAACTCAAAAATCGATGTAAATAGAGATGCTGGTGAATTCAAGAGTTTTCTCCCGAATAGAGTATCAGTGTCTTCGTGCATTCCTAATTTATGAACAAATCATGATTTTTCCCGTAGTTCATTTTGATAAAACTGGATCATTCTTCTTGAAATGCTTAATTCAACATTCCTTCAACTTCTTTGATGTAAATCCAGTGCTCATCCTCTACCAGGTTCTGGATCACTAGATTTATCTTAAAAATTCTTTTGGGTCAATTGAGGTCTAACAACCAATGGATAAAAAAAAATTGTTACCAAGTTGCATTGCCATTTATGGATCGGGCAAAAATAAACAAATACTTGCGGTACAGATCAGCTAAGTCAGTCCGAGGGGCAAAGGGGCATCACAAATAGTTACACATTAAAAAAAGGCTCAATGCCAATCTATCTGATGATTTCACGGCTTAGACAACAAAGAAAGATTTCCATTTATGTCGTCTTGAAGCACGAGCAGTCATTACCACATTTGCTAGACTATGAGAAGCACCAGGATTTTAATAAAAATCCAAGAATAAAAGACATTTCGGTCCTTATGGGTATTACTAACATCTGCCTTCAAGGGAAAAAAAATCAACAATTTTCTCAATACTTACCATCACTGAACAAAAGAATAACTCAACGGTGTATCTCACCAATCGTGGAAGTCTCAAATTTCCTTATCACTGCTCTTATGTTCATCATTGCTGCTATTTTAGGAACTGTCACTTTTTTTTCCATGTAGTAAACCACCATCGGTGACACCTGGAGCGTTGCTGATTCTTGAATGACTTCTTCACTGTTCCACCCGTATTCCACTAGTCACGACAGATGTCTCACCCATTTGCTCAAGTGCGAAACAGTGGCCCACTTCTTTTGCCCAGATTGTATAAACCCTGATCTGTAGGCTCCATCCATTTGGTTCATTCCTCATACATTAATGCTTTAAATGGCTAATTGATTGAAACAAATAGAGTGGTGTGTAAGGCTCCCTGCACTCTCAATTGCGTCTTCAATTGTCCGATCATCCTTTTTGTGGCTTCATTAGACCCCAAGGCCATATGAATAGGACTAGGGGTAGGCCATTCGGCCCCTTAGGCCTGCTGTGCCATTCAATAGGATCATGGCTGATCTGACATTCCTCTCATCCACTTTCATGTGTTTTTTCCATAACCCTTGATTCCCCTACTGATCAAGAATCTATCTCAGCCTTAAATGTACACAAGGATTCAGCTGCTTAACTCTCTGTGGCAAGGAGTTCCAAAGACTCACAATCCTCCTCATCTCGGTCTTAAAGTAGTGTCCCTCTATTCTGAGGCTCTGCCTTCTTGTCCTCGGCTCTCCCATAAAGAGAAACATCCTCTCAGCATTTACCCTGTCAAGCCCCTTCGGAATCTTATATGTTTCAATGAGCTCGCCTCTCATTCTTCTAAACTTTATAGAATCACAATCTGTTTAGCCTTTGCTCATAAGACAATCACTCTACTGAACTTTGAACTGCCTCCAAGAAAATGACACCTTTCCTTAAAGAAAGGGACTAGAACTTCTCACAGTACTTCAGATGTGGTCTCACCAGCACCTTATACAGTTGCAATAAAACTTCCCTAATCTTATACTCCACCCCCATTGAAATAAGGACGAACATTCTCTGACCCTTCCTGATTACCTGCTGCAACTGTGTGCTAGCTTCCTGTGTTTTGTGTACAAGCACCCCCAAGTCGCTTTTCTGTCGCAACTTTGTGCAGTTTCTCTCCGTTTAAATAATATTCTTTTGTTCTTCCTTCCGAAATGAACAACTTCACATTTTCCCACATTATACTCCAACTTTTTGCCCACTGAGTTAACCTATCAATATCTCCCTGTAAAGTGATTGTAACCCTCTCACAATCTTCCTTTTTACCTATTTTTGTGTTGTCTGCTGATTTGACAACAGTACATTCATTTCCTTCCTCCAAGCCATTCATATATGTTGCAAACAGTTCTGGTCCCAGCATTGATTGCTGTGGAACCCCATTGGTTAAAAGTCTTCCACTTGAAAAAAACAACCCTTCTCAATATAGGTGGTTTCTGACCCCAGCCATCATTGTGTCTATTCTTCAATCAGCCAAATCATGAGGGGCATAGATAAGGTGAATGACATGGGTCTTTTTCCCTAGGGTGGAAAACTTCAAAACTAAGGGGCGTATTCTTAAGGGATAATAGGAACTGCAGATGCTGGAGAATCCGAGATAACAATGTGTAGAGCTGGATGAACACGGCAGGCCAAGCAGCACCGTAGGAGCAGGAAAGCTTGACGTTTCGGCCCTAGACCCTTTATCATTCTGAAACGTCAAGCCTTCCTGCTCCTCTGATGCTGCTTGGCCTGCCGTGTTCATCCAGCTCCACACCTTGTTATCTCAGATTCTCCAGCATCTGCAGTTCCTATTATCTCTGATACAATTTTAACCCCACTGCGAAGCCTCTTCCAAAGATGCCTACCCTGAAGAAGTTTCCCTCCTCCCTCCGGATTCTGATGAAGGGCGTATTTTTAAGGTGAGAGGGTTTAAAATGATTTTAAAAGGACATGGGGGGGGGGCAACTTTTTTACATAAAGAGTGATTCGTGTGTGGAATGAACTGCCAGAGAAAGTGGTAAATGCAGGTACAATGTTTAAAAGACATTTGCTTAAGTTTAAGGACACAAAATGTCTCTCAAGCATTTGATTTCCATGTTCTTTGGAATGGCTTACCACTTCTACATTGAGTCCTATGGTATACGAGAACATTTCTTGCTTTGTAGCAGTTGGGTTCATGCCAACATCTGGTACATGTACTTACAGCAGATGTATGCCAGTTATTGTACAAGTGGCTGATGTTCAAACCACTTACGTAAGGTAATTTTAGACAACTATTCTCCAGAGAAAAGTGCATATTATAGTCCAACAGATCTGTCTTGAACAGCAGTACTGTAGGATCCAAGGTGATCAGAGCATGCATGGCAAACCTTCCTCAAACAGTGATATGATAATGACCAACTCATCAGTTTTTAGTGATACATCTTGAGGAAGAAATATTGTCGAGAACTCGCTGTGCTTCTTTGAAGTAGCGTCAAGGAGTCTTCCTGATTCACCTGAGAGGGCAGATAGGGCTCCACTTTCGTATCTTGTCTGAAAGATGCAATCTCCGACAGTGCAGCACTGCCACAGTACAGCACTGGAAAGTCAGCCAAGAATTTGTGCTCAAATTGCTGTAGTAAGTCTTGAACTGACAATCTCCCAACTTAGCAGTAGGAGTGTTTCCCTCAGTACCAAGGATTCATCCTGACTGGAAGTATGTGCACGTAAGTTCAAGCTTAGAAATACTTCAACTTCTGCTCTTGCAAAACTTGAGCCAAGTGGCAGAGAGAACCTTTCACCTTTGGAAGATGAGGGAACTTATGTCTGTGGGATCTGGCCATGTAAGAATATTTTCCAAATTGTAAAACTTGATAAGCTTCAAAAGTACTTAATTAATTGGGGATGTCCTACGTATATGTGTGCTACATAAGTGAAAGTCCATCTTTGCGTTGCACACCATATGCTCCAGGCTGCTTTGAGATGACTTGTCTACAGTATAATTTATAATTATCCAAAACCATCTCTTGCTTCTCTGGATGTTTGCTGCCTACACATACACTCTTGGAGACTGATGTCTTTTACCAGACCAGTGCTATGCTGGAGTCTCTAGACTACCATGTTTGTTCTTCATCTACAGTAAAGCTATTTCACTCTCTTTGGTATTGCAACATTCTTCATTTACACTTATTCACATCTTTCTAGTGTGAAGTCTTACTCCAAAGATGCTTCTCTCTGATCTGTTCGTCCCCTCTGCTGTGCTGATGCTAGAGTGAGCTTAATCGGTTACATCTTCATTAGTGTATATCCCATTATAATACACAAGCTTTCATATCCATTTGGTACAGAACTTGGAATAAAATTCATTCGAGTTCTATGTCAGGTGAATATTCACCAAACTATGAGTAAAGTCAATCCATCCAAAATGTAAATTCCTGTGTTGTAAAGGTGGCTGTGAGCATTAGTATTTAACATCAATTTATAGAGGTTCGTATCTATTTTTGAATGTTTAATTTCTGAATACAATGTCCAAATTCCTTCCAGTCTTTTGGATGAGATGCAAAATTGACCCTCCAGGACTTTTCAGCACTATTTCAAATTTCAGAATTGGGGAGTTGTCAAAAATATATCCTCACCCCTCCCTAAAGGCATTGAGAGCATTGATGGACACCGCATGCTCCTTCTTCAAGGACAGCTAGGCACAAACATAATCCTGGAAGAGGGGCAGACAGTTGGCAGAGATGACTCCCTCCGTGGCCCTTTGCTTGGACCTGTTTATAGCCAATCTCGCCAGGCCCCAGGTGCAGACCCATGAGGAGGTCTTCCCATCTGCTTACACCCCACTACACTGGATGCTCAAAGATCAGGCGCGTAGCACATCAGCTTTGCGTTTATTATCTTTGGAATTGATTAATCCAATGCCCTCACAGAGAGCCTCCTTAATGCTACTTTCCATAAACATGAGGTCATTCAAAACCCTGTATTCCATGTTCTCACTTGCGTAACCCCTCTGTTACTGATGTACATTGGGACCAATTCAAGTAATTTTAAAATGCTCATTCTTGATGAAATTTTTCCATTGCCTCACCCTGGCCCCTACCCCCCACAACCACCACCAATTGAGGTATCAGCATTCCTTGAAATCTGGTCTGTTTGGGCATTTTCAATTTTCATCCCCCTACCCCCACGTGGCTGTACCTTCAACAGCCTTGGCCTTAAAATCTGGCATTCACTCCCTAAACACAGCAGATGGAATATAACATGGAGAAATGTGAGGTTATTCAGTATGCTAGGAGTAACAAATCTGTAGAGTATTTCTTAAATGCTGAGAGGCTGCAAAGGCAGCTCTAAATAGCGACATATGTATCCTTGTCAGTATATCACTGCAGGCGAACATGGAGGTGCAGCAAGATATTAAGAAGTACTAATGGGATTTTAGTCTCCATTGCAAGAGGATGTGAGTACAGCACTAGTGAAGTACTGCTTCAATTGTACAGGAACTTGGTTATACTGTTAAATGACATCCACCTTATTTTTATAGAGATAGTAGGAACTGCCGATGCTGGAGAATCTGAGACAATAAGGTGTAGAGCTGGCTCAACGCAGCAGGTCAAGCAGCATCAGAGGAGCAGGAAAACTGACGTTTCGGGTCTGGACACTTCTTCAGAAAAGCTTGACACCTTGTTTTCTCACCTTATTTTTATGTTGTGCCCCTGGTTCTAGATTCCTCAACTAGGGGAAATATCTTCATTGCATCTCCTCTGTCTATCCCATTTAAGCATGTTATAGATTTCAATGAGATCACCTGAAGCACAGTGCAGTTTGGGTCTACGTATCTCAGGAAAGATATTCCAGAATTACGATCGAGGGAGCACAATGAAAGTGCACCAGACTCATTCATGGGATGGCAGGACTGTTCTCTGTCTATCTCTTTAAGATATTTCGCCTAGATGAGGTATCTAGAAGGAGCAGGACATTACAAAAGTAAAGGGGAATGCCATTTAGCATCATGCTGAGGAAAAACGTTTTTACTCAGAGTGTGGCCGCTCTGGAATTCTGTTACCAGAGGGTTATGGAAGCTGTGTTTGAGAGTATATTTAAAGTAGAGGTTAATAAAATTTTTATTAGCAATGGCATAAAGGGTTTTGGGAATAATGTTGGTTAAAGGCATTGAAGTGTTGGATTGTTCAGATAGCCATGATTACAATACATGGCAAAACAGACTTTTAATGGGCTGATGGTGTACTCTTGAGCCAAACCCTGTATTCCCCTCATTTCAAATGCATTTGCTTCTTTGGCCATGTTTTGTCATTCTACTCAATGTCAAAATTTCACAAAAGCATAGAAGATAGGACCAGGAGGAGGCCATTCGGCCCTTCATGCCGGTTTCGCCATTGTTTATGAGCATGGCTGATCGTTCAACTCAATAGCTTCCTCCTGCTTTCTCCCTATAACCTCTGATCCTATTTGCTCCATTATCATGTTAGTTGGGCCACAGCTGTAGTTCTGGTTACCATACGACAGGAGAGATGTGATTGCACTGGAGAGGATTCAAAGGAGATTCATGAGACTGATGTCTGGACAGGAGGGATTCTGCTAAGAAAAGGGATAAGATAGATTGTGGTTGTTCTTCTTAGAGCGGAGAAGGCCATAGACCTGACAGAGTTGATAATTCAAATTTTACAACACAGGAGGCCTTTTATCCCATGCCAATCACAAAGAGCTACCCAGTATAGGCTAATCTTCCTGCACTCAGCCCAGAGTTCTGCAGGTCAGACCTCTTCACAATGGCATCCGTATACTTTTTTTAAAAAAAAGACGGTGAGTCTCCGCCTCAAAACCACTCTTTCAGGCAATGTGTTCCGGGTCCCCTTCACCCTCTAGGTAAACAAACATTCCTTCATCTCCCCGTTCTAATCCTTCTGTCAATGACATTAAACCTACATTCACTGCTATGGTAAATAGATCACCTCTATTTGCAGTATGGAGGTTTTCATAATTTTATACACATCAGTTAAGTCACCAGTCTCCTCTGTTATATGGAAAACAACTTCAACTAATCTCATCTTTTATCATAGGCAAACTCTTCCAATCTTGGCAACATCCATGTAAATTTCCTCTGCATTCGCTCACACAATCACATCTTTCCTATAGAACAAACAGAACCATTTAGAATACTGAACCTGTGGCCTAACTGTTGTTGCAAACAGCTCAAGCATAATCTGTCTGCTCTTTTTTCTTTAATCTCCTACACCTCATCTAATAAAGGAAAGACGCCAAATGCTTTCTTAATCACCGTAATCAGTTCTGCCACCTTTTAAAAGCTACAGCCATAAGGGACTTTATCAATGACCCTGCTAAAATCCATATAGACTACATCCACCACACTGCCCTCAATAACCTACTTGTTCCCTTCTTAAAACAGTCAGTGAGACATAACCTTCTCTAAACAGACGTATGTTCATTGTCCTTGATTATTCTGCACTTTTAACAGCGGTTACTACTGTCCTTCTGAATTTATTCTAATAATTTTGCCAGTGTTATTCCACACCCCAATTTTGTGAAGTGCCTTGAGTATATTTCATCATGTTAAACGTGCTATGTTAATGCAATTTGTTTCGGTGAAAGGATCAGAGGTGAGAGAGCTCAGTTTAGCACTTTCAAGGCTTTGGCCTTGATGGCAGACAGGATATTGAGTGAGTCAAGATCAAAGATGCATAGGCGCCTTTATCCAGGAGCAGAAACGTCTTTGATGAACTGTCAGGTACCAATTTACAGTGTACAATCCAAATGACCAAGGATACTGCTTACAGTCATGCAAAGAATATACTTAAAAGCAAAATACTGCAGCTGCTGGAAATCTGAGACAAGCAGAAAAAGTTTCTCAATGCTTTGGAACTGAACAAGAGTCACACTCTTGAAATGTTAACTCTGTTCCTCTCTCCACAGATGCTACCAGAATTGCTGAGTTTCTCGAACTTTTTCTGTGTTTGTGTCAAACAGCACATTCCACTGCCTTCACCCATGATATAGATTTATTTCCCATAAAAATCCGACTGCAGTGTTACAAGAACTGTTGTCATCCTTGAGAAGGTTGCAATAAAACACACAAAAATAAGCGTCTTGAACACAGTCAGCATAATCAGAAGAAGTTTATCACACAGCCCAATTATCACATTAAACCTTTTGAATTTCATGTGGAAATTTATACTACTTAACATAACAGATGCTATTATGCAATGATGGCATGTAGCTAGTAAATGGGTGGAGTGTGTCACGCACTTAGCCCCCTACACTGAGCATCGTACAACTTCACGAATCATGCTCAGAGTATACAGTCAGACATGAACTCAGTCTTCTTTAGCAGCTTGTCCTTTTTAAATATTTATGCAGAATTCAGCTAGAGAAGTACAACACCAATGCTTTTGAGGTCTTTTTTGTCAGTCTAAGTTAGCAGATGGAAGGCTCGTCAACTGCAGCGGCTCCTTCAGTAACTGCTTTGACACACTTTGCCATCGTCTGGGAGGCTCTGCTGATTGGATCTGTAGGTAAAATGAACCAGGAAGAGCAAAGGCTTTAAACATTGAGTGATCCCAGGCTTTTGCTGAAACCAGTTACACAAATACAGTGGAACCCATTCCCTACAACCAGTATTATATTTTAAACATAGTTCTTCACAGAACAAAACAATCCAACAAGAAAACACCATCATTGCTTGATTTTTAGGTTAACATGGAAGGGGGTAGCTTTATGGCTTCAATTTGCACAACAGGATTTTATGTAATTGCGAACGTAAGATGTTTACACAATCATGTCTCTGGCACAATTTGGTCCCAAGCTATGACAATTTGACCCACAAAGTATATGTCTATATTCACCTAGATTTATAGGCTAGTTTGAAATTTGGAGATTCATCTATTCCTCGTGTTCCTGCCTTATTAGTGTCTAAATCCCAATTTTAAGTTACAGCAGCTTCAGGTCTATTTGCAGATTAAAGGAAAACAAGCAAATAACATTGAAATCTGAGGCCCATTTTGGTTTCATTATGTACTTTGTTGCTTTCAGGGTCTGTTAAGACTTAGCCACCTCTAATCTTGGCTCACTGGCCAGGGCCCTGTCATTTTCTTGGAGATAAAGTCATCCAAATTAATTGTTCCAATGATTCTCAGGAATTTTTTGAACTGAAGGGTGCTCTTTGATGCTCTGTTCAACATTACTTCCTTCATCAACAATGGGAAAAGCAGATCGACCGATTGTTTATCGCATTGCTGTTTGTATAATCTAACCATGGCATTTGAACTCATGGCAAATTTCTTCCTCGTACTCGTTGGAAAATATCTGAATTTGATAAGGTACCACATGAATGAAAATATTGCTTTTGTTAGGATGCACAGTGGCATGGAAAGCTGCAATCACCCTGGACTCAATTAATCCAATGCACTCCTGACCATCCTCCCATCCTTCACCTGTCATAAACATCAGCTCTTCCAAAACTCTGCAGTCCCTCTCCTATACTGCACTGACTTATGTTCAAGTCCCATCAAAGAGAGAAGGGCAGGGAGGAAGAGAGTACGCGAGCGTGTGAGAGAGAGAGAGAGAGAGAGAGAGAGAGAGAGCGCGAGAACGTGCAAGAGAGAGAACCAGCTCTGGACTATACAGAAGTCTATCCACAGCAATGTGGTTTGCTCTTCACTGCTGTCTGGGCAATAAATGCTAGCCCAGCAATCAACACTCAAATCCTGTGAATTTGTTTTTAAAAAAATTCCTGAAATTCTGTACCCATATGGACTACTTCACCTCAATACTGACAACTATCAGGAATTCCTTCCCAAAACCCGGTTATGCCTGCACCTGCTTCTTCTGCTTTAAGACCTATCTCTGACCAAAATTTGCACCATCCCTCGAATCCACGGTCCTTTAGCAAGTTGTTGATTTTTCTCCGATTGCATTATGGTGTGTCTTGGGACATTAATAGACATAAAAGGGAACAGATAATACAAGCTGAATCAGACATGTGACTGAACTATTTGTGCACACTTCAAACTTAATAAAAGCATTTTATTAATACCATAACTTGAGCAATATTACAAAATAGCCTATATTTCACAGTCATTAGTGAAAGATCAGCATGAGTTGCAGACCTCAAAACAAAACGGCCAACAAGGACTGACTACTATGTGATGCAAACTTCCTCTTTCCCATGGTGGACCTCCAGATCTGTGAGCAGCAACATGAGCAAACACAATAAACAGCTAATGACCCTGAAGGAGCCTCATGGGTAGCAGCAGAAGCTAAAATACCTAGTACGTTATTTTTATTTTAGATTTTCAAATAGTGAACTAAATCATGATCGATTTGGATCAAAATTAAAACAAGCCTTTCAGGACCAGTGAAGATGTTTTGTCGTAATTCTCAAATAAATATATATAATTAAAAAGCATATTACATCTCATTGAACATGTTGCACCTTTTTCTAATTTTTTTGCAGGAAGACCAACAGTATGAAAGTGGACATTCTTGGTTGTTCAGGGATTGTACCCTATAGACAGGATGGGGCTGGTGCATAGAGGGTGGGGAATATGTTAACAGCACACCCTCTGATGAATTATTGGCAGAAATGTCTGGATTTGTGTGTTATTCTACACATGCACAACCTCCAAAATTTGCCATTAGTTTGCGTGGAGTATTGACAGCGATGCTGACAGTTTTACCACTGCAAAATCTGGACTTTTCAAACAGAATGGTATCCAACTATTGCATACAAAGCGCCCAAATGTCCTTGAACATGGCTACTATGAGTCAACAGCACATTTAACTCATTAGCTAATAGAACAAAATCTCCAGATTTTATCCTTAAGCAAGCATTAGCCGGTCTAGTACCCAAGCAATATTCCATGGAATATTCAATTAACACGTACCAGTCATGTAAAAATCTTTAATTGTAAGTTGAGGTGGAACAAGTGGCTCAGTTAAGACTTGTTGATTCACAAGCTGTAAGAAAGCACAGAAATTATTCAGAGGCTGCCTCAAGGAATTGAGCAAACAGAAGAATATTAATTAAAATTAATACACACAGCACGAAGCATTCACCTCAGTTCTCATGCCCTTGATCATTTCCTTTTCTGCTCCAATATTTAACATTACCATGACCTAATCTCTCCTTACACTCTGTAGTCATCTGTCACCTACAACTTTATGAAAAGCTTAATGTTCCTGTAAATTTGGTCACTGAACATCATTCATTCCTCAACTGGTTGCTGTTCCTTGAAAAATGATGGCCTTTAAAACCCACTTCCAAAATGCAGTTTTTTTCTCCTCCCCACCAAACATCCACAAATATCTCCTGCTTTTGTCCGATAAGGCTTCAATTATTATAGCATGCAACATAATTAAGTTACTGGAAAAAAGAGGGGGTTCAGACAGCAGAGTGTAAACAGTGATATTAAGCTGACCTTTGCGAGCTCGTTTGCCTGTTTGAAAAAATTAGCCTCCTCGACATCATTGTAGCAGATCAGATTTGGCGATATCTCAGCCAGCCTGTCACGGACCTCATCCAGAGTATCATATGGAAGTGTCACACCAACCACCTGCAAAAAGACAAAGGATTAGGAACACATCAGACCGCACTTTTCAATTCAAAGTAAACCGGTGAAAATTTGGTCTGGATAAACATGAAGAACTCAAGTGTTCAAAAAGCAAATTAAGAGCTTTCATGCAGATTTTCTTTCCAATTCTATAGAATAGGTATACTATACAGTGTTGTACAGAACCGTACAGTTTAGGAAAATAAACTGTAGACTCGATCCTGATACTCAACCAAGGCTCAGATGATTAAGCCCTAGTTGAGAGATTTAAGCTCAAAATCTACTCTGATTGGCCAACACTCCCTTGGTACTGCCCTGGAGCTTCACAGCCACTCTCTTCTCAATATGGTGTTAAATCAAGGCCCTGCATCCACACTTAACGAATGTTAAAACAGAAGATACTGTACTATTTCAAACAAAAACATGATGGACTTTTTGCAGGTGTCCTTGTCATTACTAGTACCTCAAAGCCAACATTAGAAAACTGGCTATTTGATCATTATCACATCACTGTTGTTTGTGAGATCTTCACGTGCATAAACTGGCTGCCGTATTTCCGCTATCACAACACCCCAATATTACTTCATCAGCTGCAAAGTCCTTTGGGATGTCAGAAGTTGTGAAAGATACTCTATCAATCCAAGTATTTAAAGCTCACCAGAGACAACAATGTGTTTTATTCGGGATTCATGTGAGCTTAACTGAGCCAGACCAGAAAGTGCTGGATTAAGGAACTGTTCTAGATTACATAACTGTGCTCTGAAGAGCATGACATCTATCACCAACTTGAGAAAAGGCTGATGGATGCTAAACAGCAACAGTGTAAAAATCATTATTTTAAAAATGCTTAGATAGGCTCTGTCCCCGGCATGTGGATCACTATAAACACGAGGATATTTAATTTCTAAAGGGAATAACATTTGAGAACACAAGAAGGCTTAGTCATCATTTTGTATACTCCAAGAGAAAATTTCTGAATTACTCAAATTGCCATGCTTTCTCATGGAATTGCATTTGAAACTTTATGTCTTGCTTTATCTTTGGGAGGTTGGATTTTCATGGTCCTCCACGGTAGCAAGTGGAGCCAGGCAAGATAAAAAAAAAAAAGTGACCAAATAAAGCAGCTGGAGGTCAGCCTCCATTTCACTAATTAAATGAGAAAACAGACTCAAGGGCTGAATTGACTCCTCCTGTCACTGTTTCTATTTCACGGAAGCTCTACTATACCTCAGAAAGTGCACGTATAATTTGCCAATCCTCCCTGGCCATGCCAGGTGCCGTTACTGCCACTCTGGTCTGCTGGGCACGGCCCTCTGTGTTGACATATGTTGCTTTCTTCTCTGTGTAAGCAGCTCCAGGCAGAACAACATCTGCCATGGGGGCTCCGACGTCTCCATGATGTCCTAAAAGGAGAACACGGAAAGTCAATGATCATTTGACACCACAGTGTGCAAATTTATTTTTAAAAAAATTTTCCATTTGTCAAGTTCTGGGACATCAAGACAAAGCAATTACAAAGTTGGCAACACAGTCAGCAACAGGCAGTTTCAGATCTGGTATCTTGCAGCTGGTTGCATAATACAGGATAGTTCCATGTGTTCTACCTCATAGGATTTAACCTCAAATTCAAAATGGTGTAATTTATTCTTCTTCTACAATATTTCTAAACATGTTGCTCGTTGCCTGTGAGGCAAGATGCCCAAAGAAGGTCTCCAATCATGACTAGCTTTTAAAACCGTGGGTCTGCACTGTGAGGCCACTATCCAACAGGAGCACTTTCAGTCAAAAGATTGTAGACTAAAGTACTCCTTCAGACACAGGATTCAATCTCTGCCCCGGTCAAGAACTGTTTACAGTTAAATGGAGAGTCAGCAGCCTCTATACACGCATTATATCAGGAGGTTCAACAGCATAATGTAGACAGTTGACCTGATACTTACCCTGATAAATGATGAAGCAGTCCTTTGGAAGGTCCTGTCTTGTGATGCAGCCACTGTCTGCTCCAAGAAGGAATAGTACTTTGGGGGGGTTTTTCCGGATAAAGTCAACACCAGCTTTGTATCCCAAATCCAGAGCGGCTACTTGGCTGGCTACCCTGCATGAACACATGTGTCTTTGTTACTTCACATCAAATAAACAACTACAAACTGATTACAACACAGGCCAGAAATCAGAACATAACTTGTCATGCTGCCTCAGTAAAAGAAGGTTTTTGAGTTTAAATCTCTAATTTCATACAAACATACCCTTCAGGAGAAGGCCATGCAGTTCATTGTGCTGACCTTTTGAAAGAATTATCAAATTACCCCCTCACTCATTCAGCTGCATTCCTACAAATTCTTTTGAGTACATATGGAATTCCTATTCCAAAATTATTGTTAAACCTGTTTTCATTAGCCTTCTTTGGCAATGAATTCTGAATCTTAATTCATTGATGGGAAGAAAATCTCATGTACCCTTTTGTTCTTTTGCCAATTAAATGAAATCTGTGCAATAAACACAACAAAAACAACATTCTGAATAAGGTTCACTGGGCTCAAAAGGTTAACTCTACTTTCTCTCCACAGGTGCTGCCAAATCAGCTAAGTTTTCCCAGCAAGTTGTTTTAGTTTCTGACTTCCAGCACCCAGTTTTTTCTTGCTAGATGAAATGTGTCCCGACAGTAAAAACAGTTTCTCCTTACCTCAAATCTCTTCAAAATTTTAATCATCTCTGTAAAAACATCCTATTAACATTCACTGTGCAAAGGAGAACCATCCTAACTTAATTTGACTCTCCTCACATCCAAAGTACTTCTTCTCTAATATCATTCTTAAAAATTGCTTGAGTGAATGAGAACGATTCAACTAAAGGGCTGGGAGGATGACACCAATGCCAAATCCAAACGTGACTACAAAAAAAAAAAAAAAAAAAATTGTTAAAATTTGGGACTCATGACAGCATGGAATATTTGAGCTGAACAGCATTGCTGCTTTTAAGGACAAAGCTAGATAAGGACATGAGAAAGAAAGAAATACAATGTTTTGTAACAAGTGAAGTAAGATGGGAGGAGTCTTGTATGGAGGATGATTTCTAGCACACACCAGTTGGGCTGAATGGCCCATTTCTATGCTGGAAAATTCTATGGAGTTTATTTGAGAACACAGCTAAATTATTGGCATTATTTTTTTTGATTATATTCTCATAGCTTTGTTAGTTGGAGGGTCGAGTGGCCTCACGCACATTGTTTAAGTTGACAGTTCAGTGCAGTATTGTGGGAGTGCTTCACTGCTAGGATAAAAGCAAAACACTATGGATGTTGAAACCTTAAACAGACACAGAAAATGCTGGAGAAATTCAGCAGGTTTGACTGCATCTGTGGAAAAAATTGACATTTTCAGTTGAGAATGGGAGCTGCCTTCCTTCAGATATTAAGCTGTATTCTAAATTTATCCCTTCTTGGTAGTCAGCTGATATTAAAGCCTGCCAACTTTATTTGAATGAATAAATCTGCATTCACATAAGCGGTTTCATTGGTTGTGAAGTGCAACGTGTGGAGGGGCTGTCAAGGCATTAAAGTCTATAAAGCACCAAAGATAGCTGGAATGATCTGTGAATATCCAAAGTCAAACAAAAAACTGGTTTCCTTTTGTCTGAAGATCATTCTGTCTCATTTCAGAAAATGGAATACTTTCAGTGGTGATATAGTCTGTTTATGAGATGCAAGGGATATTTGCACACACTAATCGTTATGGTGTTGAACAATCACACGTATACTTCATACCTCCACAAGCATTATATGCACTTGCCACTGTCATGAGTCCCAAATTTTAACAATTTTTGCTTGAAACTGTACACTGCGTGACATCAAAAGTGCCATTGGAGATCTGTAGCTTGTGGGGATGTATTATGGAACTCAGCAGTTCCCAAGATCAAGCATAAAATCTTTTAAGATCAATAGATGACTGAAATAGTGCTAAAACATAAATCACTGACTCAATATTGTATTACATTTGAGACTTTGTGTGTGGCACTCTCATCTGAGAAATAGACAGCCCCACTCCAGAAACATGAGCATCAAATGTAAGCTGCGAATCCAGTGCTGAGGCAATACCATCATATTGAAAGTGTCATTTTTCAAATGTAAAGTTAAAGCAAGGTCCTGTCCGCTCACTAAAGTCAGTTTAAAAGATCCCAAGGCACAGTTTGAAAGAACAGGAGAACTCACCCTCGTGTCCTGTTAATATTTTCATTCTCAACATTCCTGACGCAGATTATCTGCTCATTATCACATTATTGTTTGTGGGAGCTTTTTGTGTGCCAAGTGGCTGCTGCATTTCCTGCACTACAACAGGGACTAGACTTGGGAAAAAAAAAAATCAAAGAGCTATTACATCATGGGAGACTGAGATAAAAGGTACTGCAGATGCTGGAGAATCCGAGATAACAAGCTTGGGGCTGGATGAACACAGCAGGTCAAGCAGCATCATAGGAGCAGGAAAACTTGACGTTTCGGGCCTAAACCCTTCTTCAGAAATGGGGGAGGGGAAGAGGGTTCTGAAATAAATA
>JAHRHZ010000145.1:5632751-5651965 GCA_024137785.1 Ginglymostoma cirratum | reverse complement strand
GGCCTAAACCCTTCTTCATTTTCTGATGAAGGGTTTAGGCCCGAAACGTCAAGTTTTCCTGCTCCTATGATGCTGCTTGACCTGCTGTGTTCATCCAGCCCCAAGCTTGTTACATCATGGGAGACTATTTGGTTCAACGTGCCTGCACTAGCTCTTCAAATGAGCATCATTATCTAGTGCCAATCTCCAGTTTCCTTTCACCATACCCTTGCACACTATTTCTAACCAAATCATCCATGGCCTCTTGAATGCCTCAAGTGAACCTGCTCCATTACATTTCCGGGCATGCAGGAAGAAAATTTAATTTGCTGCTGAGAGCTTTGGGATCTCCTGAGGCTGTCACAGGCGCTACAAAAATTCACACTGTTTCAGTGTACAATGTGGATAGGGGTGAGGTTCTGTGCCGTAATCTGACTAAATTCAAAACTGGGAAGAGATATGCAGTAGGTGGTGCTGAAACTGGAACCTGTGAGGTTTAGTTTAGGGAGTACTCCACCAAAACATCAAGGCCCACATCCAAGTTACAAAATGCTTTCACTGCTTCATCGATCACATTTCCAACCTCTGAAGGACGTTTAAAACTTTCCAGTCATCTCCAACTTCACTGCCTGCTCGGGCATTCTGTGCAATGGTGCTGACAGCAGCATGTATTGCTGCACTGTCACTCCGCTGAAGAATTGAACTGCCCACCACCACCATGGGCTTCTTCGCTTTACTCAGGACCTGGATTTTGGAAGAGGGTGGAATAGGAAAAACAAAAATACAAGGTCAGTGTACCAGTTGGTCTTACCACTTTGCAGTCAATTTAGGGACGATTTTACAATTTTCTAGTAACTCCAGTAGCTGTAACCATACCAGTTACAAACTATTGCTCTGAATGTTTCTCAATTACGTTGATTGACTGTTCAAATTGATTATCGCAAATAGAGATATTTCTCTAATCAAAATAAACATTTCAAATGCTAATCTGGTAACTGGACACTGAATCAACCAATTTATTGGGTTTTTCCCCCCTCCCCTGTCAATTAAATTGTTCCTCAGACACTAAACTGAATAAGTTTGTGCGTTTATGTTATTGCTGTTACAAGTAGTTCACAGACCAGGGTCTAAGTGACCCAAGCAACTCACAGAAACACAGCACACCCTACTAACATGCCTGTGCAAGCACAAACAGAGATTTTCACAAAAGTGAATTTAGCTTTTATAGCTTAAAACAAAGCTCAGGTGACCATTGCTTAAGAGAATCAAAGAGATGTTTTAGTGTTTAATCAAATGAATTTTAAATTGCCGAAGAGGAATTGGTTCTAAAGGTGGGTGCAAGTGAAATGGAATTATCCGAAGAGTCTATGATCGGAGTTAATTTTTAGCAACTGAAAAAAGGAAATTCCATTGGTGTATATTTTTGTAGAGCTCTGAATTTACATGACTATATTTGAAGTGTTTAAGATAGCTTTGCATTACAAATTTTGAACGCATCAAGTTTTTGCCTCATCTCTCAATTTGACCAGGTTGAACAGTTAAAGACAGATCATGAACTTTTCCAAGCTGGGAACCTGTACTGATACGAATGCAAAACAAAACAAACTTGCCTTTTCACAAAGACTAATTAAGAACTTTGTTTGACAAATGTGTAAAGAAATCTGAAGCTTACTTTTTTTAAAATCATAAAGTAATTTCACTTCAAGGTAATTCAACCCATTAAGGACTTTTTCATGTCAGGAAGGTTTACATCCGACATCATTTTGTCAAGTCTTTTGCACTCAGCTCCCTCTTTAACGTGAAGTAGTACAGCTATTTGAAAAAAATCTGTTTTACTATTCACCAAAATACGTGTAAAACCTTGTATGTATACTTCCAAAGAAATGATCATTGATCATCCTCAGAGTTTCATAACTCTTGCAAGTTATCAGATCTACTTACAGAAATCATTATGAATTGGAGAAAACACAGTTCTAAGAAAACATGGAATTGTTATAGAACATTAGCTTTCTCAATCGAAGTCCCCATATTATAACTGTCCTTTTATCATGTCCGAAGGGCAAACTGCTCTATTCCCTGATGATTGAGTCAAATTTATTCAAGATTTTCAAATGAGTCAACCTTTATTATGCTTTGGCGGAAGTCAATTCCATGCCAGTGGCACCAAGTATATAGCCGCTGCTTCATCAACAACATTAAATCAAATGCGAATGAGAGATTAATTATAATAACATGGTATGTATTTACATGGCACATAATCAGGATAACCTGGAGCCATAGGCTGTACCTGGCTGAAAGGGTGCTTTCCTGAAGCAATCTCTTGTAACACTTGTGGAGAGTCTCCAAGGTGATTGTAGCTGTAGCTCAAATCCACGTTGGTCCCAACTAAAGCCACTTGGAGATCATTGTGCAGCCAACTGTAAATAAGCACAAACACTTGGAAGGGGAAAATCAGGTTTTATGCAGCACAACCTATTACTGAGTCCTTAATGGCTTCAATTAAGGAATGGCAACAGATACTGCTGGAAATGCTCAGTTAAGTAACATGTGAAAGAATATGTATATTTCAGTCGATTAGACGGCTGGCTTGACAGTGCGGGTTCACTTCCAGTACTAGCTGAGATTACCACAAATGTCCCATCTTCTCAGCCTTGTCCCTCGTCTCTGATGTGGTGACCCTCAGGCTAAACGACCGACATTCATCGTTCTCTGATGACAGCAGCCCTATGGTTCTTTGGAACAATGATGACTTTAACTTTACCCTACTTCTCCACAGTTGCAATCCATTTTTCACTCAATACCTATCTATAGCTGACTGCTGGGCATGTTAGTTCTCTCTCTGCCTATCCCCTAGTCTGCACAATTGCAGACTGAAAGCTTGAGGAGTGGAGTTTGCAAATGTTTTGCACAGATAAATACTGGATTAGACATGCAAGTGAAGGAAAAGTGTGGAAAGCAATCTCAGGAGCATGCTGAGCAAGTGCGGTCCGAATTATTTAGTTTCACGGAGGGTGATCAATAAGTTAAATAGGTTGAGTTGAATGGCCTGTTCTGTGGTTATGACTTGTCATTCATTTTTATGACCTTACTGATTTTGGCATTGAGTGGAATTTCAAACAAATCCGCAACTGCTGAACTTGACAACAAAGATGCTCATTTGCCCTTCCCTCCTAACTCTCTCAAAAAGGTGATAACATTTTGGAGTAGGAATATGCTTTCATAGGTGCCCCAAGCCGCTGCTCCTCACATGTGGGATTTGAGAACCAATGTCTGCAAAATATTCTATTACTGTGCGTGGAGGAGGAAGAGCTGCCAAAGAACCAGAGGTCATAGTGGAGTCTGATTATGTCCACACAATGTAGTGAGAAGAAGCAGGCATCCAG
The DNA here is from genome assembly GCA_024137785.1 of Ginglymostoma cirratum. Lineage (NCBI taxonomy): Eukaryota > Metazoa > Chordata > Chondrichthyes > Orectolobiformes > Ginglymostomatidae > Ginglymostoma > Ginglymostoma cirratum. Next base: position 5,648,603 of record JAHRHZ010000145.1, on the reverse strand, counting down.
GAACATGGAAGTGCAACAATGCACTCTTGCTCAAAGCTGCTAACTCAGTACAGAATATCCATGGGATTTCCAAGAGTAAATAACATTATACAAACAATGTCACAAATTTTCTCAATGTGCAGCATCGAACAGCACAGTTCACATCAACGATAAAAGCACTTTGTTTTTATGGTATCCTTGGGTGCAGCCTCAAGTAAATTCTAGAGTAACCATGCTCAAACGGCATTGCAAAAACAGTTGATTTGGGTCTAATTATGTACACACATAAGACAAGGTCCAACAAATTTGCACAAGTTCAAGGACCTGCTAATCTGTTGGCCAATAGCACTGTTATGTAACTTAAGCCCTTCTGTTCCAAATGTACTCCCATCAGAGCCAAGGTGTCATATATACATAAACCTGCATCTAATCAGCACCTTTCAACTCTAAGCCACTTTACAGGAGTGTTCTCTCTCAAAATCCAACACTAAGTTCTTTAAAATGTTAGGACAGGTAACCAAAAGCTTGGTCAGAGCTTCAGGTTTTAATAAAGATCTTTGCACGTGTGATCTCTCCAGGCTTACAAACCTGCAAGTTCACTGCCTCCTTCTATGTCTGGCCTTTGCAATCCCTGATTTAGTTATTCCACCAACAGCATTTGTGTCTTCAACTGCTAGTTCTGTAGCCTGAAATTCCCTCCTTAAAACTCTTCAACTTCCTGCCTCTTTCCTCCTTTAATAAGCTCTTTAAAACACAATGTATTTGACCAAGCTCTGATCACCTACTTTTTCTGTAAATCTTTTTGTAAACCAAGGTCAATTTTTGTTTGACTACTATCATTTGAAGGGTCTTCAGATAATGTGTGATGTCGAACATGTTATATAAATGCAAATTGTTATTGCAGTTTTGTCAGCAAATGTGTCATCAACGTCAGTGAGCAAAAGGAAACATTAACAAGCAAAGAACAGAAGCCTTGTGCACCGAGGGTATGCAATCTTTTTTTTCCAGAGTCGCAATCATTCACGTACTGACCTTTTTCTGACTCGAACATTGAAAAGTGGGGCTTCATAGCGTGGGTTGGTGCCAACCAGGAGCAAGACATCAGCCTCCTCTACTCCAGAAATTTTTGTGTTCAGCAGATAATTGGACCGCAAATCAGTACTGTTTGGAAACAGTCAAACAAAACACTGTGTTACACCTTGCTTTATGCTCTGTAAAGGAAAAGCCAATGGTACATAAAGACTGCAGGGAATTAGCAAAATAGTTTAAAATTCCTGCCATTAGAGGGCGATAACTTTCCACTGGATCTGCTTCCTATCTCAGGACAGTGCCTACCTTACAGGGGCAGGAAAAAAGAACTATGGGGCATCCACCAGCTGTGAAATGTGCTATCTAAATATGAATTGAACTCGTTTTATTGTTAAATTGAAGCTTCCAATGACAGATGCAAAGGATTTAACCAGGAATGCTACTCTTACACATCACAAAAAGCAAACAACTTCAGTGTGTCACTGTCTCACTGCAACTTGTTATCCATCATCTTGGGTTTAAATATCTGATTCTGTACTATATTCTCCAATGATGAACAAGTGTGGCAATCTTACCCAGCTCCATCCATTGGGAAGATCTCCTCCGTGCACAATCCTTCACTGTTTAACCTGTTGATCATGTCCTTCAGGGCCACAAGAGCCTCAGCGTCAGCCATTCCTCCAGCAATGGCGGCCACACCGTTATCCTGTACTCCCTGCAACTGTAGCCACAATATTAATGTTAATGGTGAGGGCTAGGAAGGAGGAAATTATCTTGGATTTCATAGCAACATAACAGCACAGGAGCCATTTGTCATGTCCCACTTGTGTCACATGTTTGAAAGAACTATCAAATCAGTACCTCTTCCCTGCTCTTGCCTGATAACATAGTGATTTTGCCTTGTACAGTCTCTCAAATTCCCTTTGAATGTTACAAGTAGTTCCGTTACCATCACCCTACAGGCAGTGCATTCATGATGCGATCAACTCACTGCATAAAGGAAAAAGGCCTCACCTTTTCCTTTGGCCCTTTTACCAATTATCTAAGCCCCCGGATAACTAATTCTCCTGGCAGTGACAGCAGTTTCTCCCCATCTCCTCTACCAAAACTTGCAGCAATTTTAAATCATTTAAATATTTACTTAACTCTTAATTTTTAAATCTTGCATTCAGTTAAGATTAGCTTTAGTCTCATACAGCCAAAAGGAAAATTCTTCACCCCTCACCCAAAGAAAGCAGCACACCAGTGGGGGAGCAGCAGAACAGCCGAAACACAGCATATGTCCAGCAGCCACACATTTGGTGACACTTGAACATGGCACCCTAGACAGGTGCCCACCATCCTTAGCAGCCAGCCCTATGTTGTGGGTGTCATGGAAAATGTCTAGGTTCTGACCATCCACTAATCTCCATACGAGGAAAGGGAACAGTGGGGCTACAGCACTTTAAAGAGCTAAGAAGGGATGAGCCAAGAGAGGATTTTGCTTTCCAAGGATAATAAACAGATATTATGTTGGATTAATGAGTAGATGTGTCCTGTCACATAAGGTTGACCTCTATCTTCGAGCCCACAATGTTTGCTGAATATGTTCAGCTCATTGCAACTTAGGGCAGTTTCTTACCACTTCAGCAATCTGTGTTAGCGCCTCCTCCCAGGATGCGGACACCAGCTGCCCCTTCGAACCCCTAACCATGGGAACAATTAAGCGCTGACGCTTAAGGCCGTCATATGCAAACCTGCAGAGCAAAATAAGTGATTAAAAAAACACACACCCACTTTTGAAATCAATACAATCAACAAATTCCCCTCAAAAATTCATATCAGTATTTCAGAGAAGCAGAAGCACAAAGGCTTGCTGCACATGGTGTGTTTCATGATATCTTTCCTGTGTATTTACATTATATTTCCTGTCTGGAATAGTAAACTTTCTACGTTAAAGACCATATCAGTGCACTGAACTAATTCTCTTGCATTCTGTCAATATCTGTATCCTGTTCATTGAGCCATGAGGTTCCAAGGATGAGGGATTCAAGTTGTGCATTGTCTGCAAAAGGTTTAATTGCTGTGTGTAAAACCATTAAACTGTAATGTCCATGTCTGTCTGTGTGCGTAAATGGAAAGTTTAAGTGGGTTAGAGCTTTGACTAGTTACAGTTCCTAATTCTTTCTCCGTCCTTACAGTGTATTTATTTGAAATATAGTAACCCGTGAAGTACAGAAAAATGGTCTGTGTTTCTAACAACCTAGATCTAAAGGACAGGCTAATTGGGGAATTCTGCATTTTTTTAAACAACCTTTGTGATCACTTTGAGAACAAAGGGGCTCAATTTCCAGTGCGTGAACCTAGTGATGTATAGAAAAGAACTAAAAAGACAATGTGAGGAAAAACCATTGCATAATGAATGGTCAGGATCTGGAATTCCCCTGGCAAGATTGTAGATAAAGATTCAAAGTACTTTTCAAAAGGAAACAGGGTAAATATTTCAAATGACAAATGCAGGGACAACAGGAAAGACTAAGTGAGCAGGATAGTGAATGGAATTCTCTTTGAACGAATTGACTGTAATCTCAACAGCAAGGTATATGCTGTATTCTTCCTCTTGGGCTAGAAAGACCTTAACAGCCAATGAGTTACTTTGAAATTTAGATATGATAAAATTAGGAAGCATTACAGTCAATTTGCACCCATCAAACTCCCACAAAGAACAATGCAGAAGTTGCCAGCTTATCTGTTTTTAGATGCAGTTGACAGAACAATGATTAAGACACTGGGGAGAACTCTCCTTTGGAAATAAACCACAAAATCTTTTACATTTGCCCGAAGTGAGATCTTTGTTTCATGTGTCACTTGAAAAATGGCAACGCTGACAGTACAGGCCCCTTAGTACTATGTTTAAGCATCAGGTAAGATTTTGTGCCGATGTCTCTGAACAGGCACCTGGATCTACAACCTTCTGACTCCAAAATAAAATGTTTCAACTGGGTCATGGCTTCTTACATGAAAGGAGTGAAATTTCTCTTCCGCCTCACTTTTGACATTTTGTAAATCATACCAAATTATTAGAGAGCTGGAGGATTTTGAGTGCAGTACTTTTACAAAACACACTGTCATGTTAAAATCCTTCACCTGGTTTTATCAGAGATCCACTCCTCATTCACATCCTCGTTTAACCTCGGCAGGATTCTCATCACTTCGCCAGTCCGGGTGCTCACGACGATATTACTGCCAATAGCATCCATCACATCAATGGACTCTGTCTTCCTGTTTGTAAAAACAAAAAGATGCCATTTGTGACAAAGTTAAATTTAATTGGCAGAAGTTGAGGAATTGTGACATGATTTGAGCATTACACTCATCAAACCTCTTTATACTTGAGCAGAATCCCAGAACACAGCACATCACAAAAAACTTACGTAGTGTTTAGATTATAAATATCTTTGGCATGAACTTCGGTAGTAAAATCTCTTTAGATCTCTCCAGTTACTTTAGGTGGCAGTATAATGCTGATGCATGAAGGTGAAATTTTAAACCCTGAGAATGATATACAGTTCAAAACAGTTAAATTATGAGGACAGGTTTCACAGACTATACTTGTATCCCCTTGAGTTTAGGAAGTTAAAGAGGCAATCTTCATGAGATGACGGTGTGGAGCTAGAGGAGCACAGCAGGTCAGGCAGCATCAGAGGAGCAACAAAGTTGACATTTTGGGTCGGGACCGTTCTTCAGAAAACCTTCATGAGATGTTTAAAAGGCAGAAAGTATTTGCTCTGGTTGCAGAGTCTAAAACAAAAGGTGATGACCTTGGAGTTAGGCCATTCAAGAGTAATGACGATGATTCAAGGAAGTAATTCATTGTGTAAAGTGTGATGGAAATCTGAAACTCCCCACAAAAACTTGTTGAGGCTGCTGGGAATAGCCACCTAAATGACAATTTCAAAGCTACTATTTCTTTGAATATATACTCGAGCAATGGTTGACCTTGTGAAAAAACTGACTCCTAACATTTGGCCAAGATTCAAGCTCCAAAAATTTACCAAATGCTCACCATCGAAATAAAACTTGTCCTGGTGCAGGCCCATGTATTGACTGAATTATTGAATAGCACACCATTTCAGCACATCCTAGCTGCACATGTCAACAAGTCAAAGTTATAACCTTGTTGGCACCCAATGCATTCCTGTCAATCCTGCACATGAATTTGGCAGCATGGTGACTAGCTACACATGGCTAGATCAAACTCAAAAGGAATTTAGATTGAAGAGCAGACAAATAATTGTACAAGAGCTAGAGAATTCAAGGTATTGAAGAAGAATTTTAGAGATTGGAGGACATTCTCTACATAGCTGATGTAGCTGCTTTCGAACGTGCATGCAGTCATTTGTACCATAGTTGGAAGACAAAATTGCAAAATATATCAATGAAAATCCCCAGAATGAGCTCTCAGTTTCTTACAGATCAACCTGAATCTTCGCCCCAAAATAAGCAAAAAAAACTTAGGCAACGCAGACTTCAAATGCAAACCTGGACATTGCACCAAGTTCATGATGAAGGTAAACAATATTGCACTGTGTCACATCAAGATTTTGCATGGTTTCTCAGCTGAGCCCGATGACATATTTATTGCATTACAGCAGGTTGTAATCAAACATCAACAGAAGAATGGATCAGATTGACCTGTATTACTTGTGTAAATTTTGACATCTCTCCAGTCAAATGGTGAGCAAAGTTGTCGTGAAATTGGTGATAATGAAGACAACTAAGAAAATATTGGATTCAGCAATGAGCTGTTATGGTACAGAGCTTAAGCCAACTGTGATATTCAAGAGAAAATACTCCCAAACAGCAATTCTCAAGACAAATGATCTTCATCTTGGTGCAGATGGGTGTATGCGGCTTGAACACGTGGCAGAGGAAAAAGTATGGAATTTTCAAACAGGATTACATACAGAAAAATATCTTATCTGGGATGCCTCTTGAAACAGGCCTTTCAAGGATAGCATCAGTTAGAAGTGACAGGACTGGATGATTGGAGAAGAGAAGACATTCATCACAGGAGGCAGCATCAGGCTCAGATGTTGACAACCCTGTGTGAATTGGTTGTCAAGGTCTGGGGTGAAATAAGAACACAGACCGCTGACAAATTACTCAAGAAATATGAGCTATCCACTGGAGGAGAGAGGTTAGTGATTGTTCTGGAAACAAGCACTTGTTGGTTCATGGTAGGGTCATGGTCCAAAGGGCACTATAAAAGGAGAAGGTGATTTTTTTTATCTGGCAAGGATTTGAAGGAAGATGGAACGAAGGCAGCTAAATGGAATCGAGGGGCAGATCAATTATGATCTGACTGAATGGTAGGACTGGCTTAAAGGGCTGCAAAGTGTGCTTTTTGTCCCACGTTCTTTGCCATGTATGTGCTCTTAACCCGTGGTGCAGTGCACCTCAACCAACCCACATTGCTGAGTACACAGTTGAAATATGCAAGCATGCAAAACTAAGATACAGCAACAGGGTGCAGCAAGGAACAGTTGAAGATATACTACACCTGGTCTCCCAAGGTCTGGAAGTAAAGGCATAAGGTTTAGATGTCAAAGCTCCGACAGGGCAAAGATCAATGATGTTTCCTGACATTTCAGACATGAACATTTTCTCGATGTACGTGCCAACTTGCATCTCATTTCCTCTTCCTGTGGTGCCCAGGTCATCCACTCCTGCTACCTCACTGGCAAACCTGTGAAAAGATGAAGGAGAATTACAAGTCCCTCCCAGAATTGAGTGTGTGTGTTCAGCAAAGTAAAAGGAAATTATGGATCGCCCTGTTACGTGCAAGACATCATTTTTAAAGTGTATCAAAAGGACATTCGTGTTTTGCACTTATTAGGAATAGAGAAACCACACCCCTGCCTTCCCACCAGGCCTCCCTCTCTCCCACTACCCCATTTTCCCCAAATGAGGGGTTTCAAATGCAATAAATTGCCGAGTACATGTTTTGTCATTTACAGCTGTACCATAACAAAGTGTAAAGGCATGCAATGTCAAAAGTTAAGGTGTTGTTTGTGGAGGCAAAATTACTCTATTTTCTTCTGCTATTGTGCAGGAATGAGTCCCAAGATTACAAAATCCAACTGATAGGTGAAGAAAAACAACTTGTATTCTTTGATGATTTTTATCCCCTCTCTGGGGCGGAAATGCACAATATTTTGTAAAAGAAAGAACTGATAATCACCTGTGTCTTTCACAATCCCAAGATGTTCCAAAATAGTTTAAAGCCCAAATATTTAGTTGGAATCTGAGAAGTGAGGGAGTGAAATTGTGCGTAGTATGTTCCCTCAATCAGCAAAGAGAAAATAACCAAATTATTTTAATGATGCTAGTTGAGGGATTGATATTGTTCAGGACATTTTCTTGGTCTTCTTCAAAAGAATGCCACAGAATCTCTTATGTCCACCTCAAAGGGTAGATGGGCCTTCAGTTTAATATTGCATTTCACGTTCCTCAATGCAGCATCCTCTCAGTACTATGTTGGTATGTCAGCAGAGACTTTTTTATTCACGTATATACAGTGGGACTTCAGAGGAGTACATACTTCCCTATGAGCCACAGCCCATACCTCGGGGATGCAATTCTTTCCACAGGTGACATCAGCGACACTTTTATAGAACTTGTCTGTATGAATGCTTGTCAAGGCAGACTGGGAATTCATCAACTAGGTTACTGGAAGAACTCAAATAACTGTTTTAACAAACACAGTAGATTTGGACAGTTACCTGATACAGCGTGTGCAGTGGATACACCTCGTCATTATTGTTTTCACAAGAGGCCCAATGTTTTTATCCTCTACGGCTCTCTTGCCCTCTGTAAATCTGCTTCGGTCACTGCCGAACATCATTGACTGATCCTACATCAATTACAATTATTACACAGTAAGCATAAAATTGGAACGGCAAACAAACAAACAAACAAACAAACAGTCATCAAGTGACAGACATGCAGACAGTAAATAAGAATGGCTGGCTATATCATACAGAGTCTGAGGGAGAAAATATCTAATGAAATATACCACAACTGCATGCAGTTGCTGTCTGCGCTGCTTGGGTTTCCCATTTCGCACAATTATAACAAGCTTAGGTAGGCAGAAAATGTAAGTACAGGACCTCCACTGGGGGATAATTGTAATTATAGCATGACAAGTTTACAGAACAAATAATAAGAGTTGACAGGAAATCATGCAAACATAAAGCTTTTAATAAATATGTAGATATATGACCTCTGAAGCACTACAATATGCAACCATGTGACTTACAAATGTAAAGTGACTGAATATTAATCTTATAACTTATCAAACTATCTGGATCACTCACTTGAAACTCATTTTACCCTAAAGGGCGCCAAACAGAATTCTGACAGATTCATCTTCAGTAGAGCCAATTTTAATATTCTTAAAATTAATTTCATTGAACCTTTAGTAAACCTAGGCTTTACCTAACAACTCAATGAGGAACATTTTGCTCATAAAAAGAATCAAGAATGAGAGGGAACAGATATCAAGTAAATTGTACAAGAAGCAAATATGATGCAAGAAAAAAATCCTTTTTCACACAGAGAAAAGTTAGGATTTGGAAGGCACTGCCTAAAAGTGTGGTGAATGAAGGTTCAATTGAGATATTCAAAATGGTATGACGTGATTGTTTTTGAATAGAATCAATGTGCAGGATTACAGAGAAAAGACAACAGAATGGCATTAAATTGTCATGCTCAGTTGGTGAGCAAGTGCAAATATGATGGGCTGAATGGCCTCTTTCTCCATGACAACAATTCTGTGATTCTGTGAACTCTCCAGGTGTTCCTTGGCCTATACCTTTGTCTTGTCATTCTTCATTAGTTTCATTATAGAAACAACATTTATCTATGGTATTCATACAAAGATTTTACAATTTCACTCAGTATGAATTTTTGACTCTCTTTTTCCTCTTTCCCTCGTGCTTCAGCTCTTCTCTTCAAACGCTCTGCACCTTTCCCCTGCATCCTGAAGCTCTTCTTTCAATTGCTGCTTGGAGCAATATTGAGCCCCTCAAGCCAATTACACTACCTAGTTAGCTAATAGCAGAGTTGTACACTAACTCCATATACAGACACCTTGGTTGTATCATCCCTACTCAACAAAACGCAACTTATTTTCGGTTTCAAACATTCAAATGCCACACAACCTCAAGCACTTTTCTGGAGGGAGAGTTCCAGAATTCCATCCCTGTTTGTATGAAGAAGCACCTTCTGATACCATGCCTGAATGACCCAGCTCCAATGTTAAGGTTGTACCCCAAGTTCTTCTGGATGTTGCCATCAGAACAGAACATATCTTACCATCTCAAATCCTTTAATCAGCTGCAACCCTCTCCCTTTATCTTCTTTTCCCATGGGAATGTAATCAATCATGATTTGACAGTTTTGAAACTGGTATAATTCATTTAAATCAGATGCATACCTGATGACTGTGAACATTATTGCACGCATCCCATCAACAATAGATAAATTAACACGATTGCCACAAAACAGGGGAACCTCCATTCCTCAGCACAAACATTCAATGGAAGCTTCAGAGTATATGTCGTTGGGTGTAATTTCTTTGTTTTTGGAACTTAAACCATATTCTGAATATACTACACAGGGTTGGGAGACGATCTCAGAAAGCAAACAGGTGGTGTAAACTTTTATCTGAACAAAGTTAACTGTTATCACTTTAAAGGTGGTGACTTGCCATCAAATGTGTTCTAAGGTAGCAGACAATTCCTAGGCCACTAGCCATCGACTTTGAGGAAGGGAAATAACTTCCACGTCAGCCTGTATCAGATCTTCATCCTGCACATTACATTGCAGTTCGTGTTTAAGTGAGCACCTGAAGAACCCACAGTCGAAATCTTCATTATGTGGCTTATAAATGAAGTTACCTAGGATTCAATATTATTGGCTGTGAAGTACTCCACTTTGTTATTCAGGAGGGCCAACTTACAAGTTCACCTGTATTAATTTTCTGCTCCCATTTCATCTTAGTCTTAATAAACTTGATTCATAGCACGAGTCTCACTGTCCACAGGGTTTGTTCAAAGTAGCATGGTAACAAAAGAGTTTAGCAGCGAATATCTTTCAGTAAAACCGCTTTGGTCTGATACCTAGGCAGTATGGCACTGCCAGATATGCTACAGTTTATAGGAGAATGAAGCTCATTTATAGGCATGGAACACAAGTAAAACTGATAGAAGCTACCAGAATTATAACACCTTCATCCTGTTATATCTTCACTCACGGAAGCAAAGTCTTTTTACATTCACTACTATCAATAGCAGTGATACCTGGAGATCACATTCCCCTCCTTGATCGCAGATGGGACAATCCAATGGGTGATTAGCCAGCAGAAACTCCATCACACCTTCCCTGTTAAGGCAAAGCAAAAATGAAGCCCAATAGTTAGATACAATTATACACAGGATAGTGAAGCACAATTTTTGTTGTACACTGAATAGTCGATGCCCACGAAGACACAGTGCATCAGTGGAACTTGGTAGGTCTCCTGGGTACACTGCATGTATTTTACCAATACTGCTCAATCCAATCCAAAAACCTGACATTGCAGTCTATTGGAGAGCATTCCCACAGTCTTTCTCCTTCATGCAAGTTATTTGCCCTGTCCCTTCCCCCTGCCACAAGAGCTTCTCAATTCTTCACTAAACTTGGCAGGTTATATCAAAAATATCAGTTTAACAATTTCCTTCATTAATAACTGGTACAGGTTGCAATTGAGCAGTACAGAAAATAGTGCTTTCAGTTCATTTTAAACGCATATACACATAGTAATCTGCAAAGAGCTTTTATATATAAGAATGGGAGTCTGCCATTCAAGCCATCAAACGTACTCTGCTATTAAATGGGGCTGATCATCTGCCTCAAAACCACTTTTCCATGCTATCTCTGTATCCCTTGATGTCATTAGTTTCCAGAAATCTATCAATTTATGGCTTGAATATACTGTGTGACATGGGCTTCAGCAGCCCTCTGGGATAAATGGTTCCAAAGATTCACCAGTCTCTGCATGAAGAAATTCCTCTACATCTGCTTACACCTTATTCAGAAATTATTTGCCCCAAGGTTCTGGACTCTACAGCCAGGAGAAATATCCAATCTACATTCACTCCACCACATACTCCATTTTCTCAGTTTTGCATCCTTAATTCTATCCTTATCTTAAGAATAACCATTAACCTTTAACTCTGAACACTAAGACTTAGCCTTAACCCATGTATACAACCACGATCGCTAACCCGAAATCCTAATCTTAATCAATGAGCGTAACCATATCTCCTAACCTGCTAACCCCTAAACCTCACCACTAAGCATAAAAAATGACTCCTGCCCCTTATCCACATCCGACTCGCTAGCACTGAAATGTAGCACAGATGGACACAAACTGAGAAAATAGTGGTGGAGAGTATAGGCTGTATGTTACATGTGGTGAGGGTACAGATACAGAGACTGGGGAATATTCCACCTCATTTCTGTCATTAAGGAGAGACCTTTTATTTTTGAAACAGTGCCTCCGACTTCTTGATCCCCTCATCAAAGGAAAGATCCTGCCAAACTTCTAAACATTGATCCAAATTGCTATCAACAATAAACCCAATTAATATTTCCACCAACTGACGATAATACTAACATAGCAAATAGGAGGAGAAGTTGATCATTCGCATCCTCCCCCAGCCCAGGCCAGCTGTGCCATCCATTAAGATCCCGTATGACCAGTCTTCATTTCAAATTCCAAATTCCCATCTGCCCCCAATAATATTTGATTTCCCTGCCTACTAAGAATCAATCTGCGTCTCTCTTAAAACATTTAATCACCCTGTCTCTACCACCTGCTGGGGCACAATGTCCCACCATCGCATAACCCACTGTGAAAAATTTATCTTGAACCAAAAAGTGTCTCCCTTAATTCTTATAATGGTGTCGCCTAGTTCTGGACTGACCCACAAGCGCATACATTCTTTCCATATCCACCATGTCAAAAAACAAAAGCAGAAATTGCTGGAGAAGCTCAGCAGGTCTGGCAGTATCTGTGCAGAGAAAACAGAGTCAACATTTTGAGTCCAGCAATTTCTGTTGTCATTTGTTTCAGAACTCCAACATCCATTCTTTGTTTCATTTTATTCCGCAATGTCAAGATCATTCCACAACTTATACATTTCAATCAAGTCAGCCTCTCACTCTCTGAACTGGAGTAGAAAAAGGCATGGTTAGCCCAGAGTGGGGAGTCAGTTAGCTCAGGTGGTTGGTTTTTGATGCAGAGTGATCATCAATAGAGATTCATAGAATTTTAAAGTACAGAATGAGGCCATTCAACCCATCATATCTGTACCAGCCCCTGAAAGAGCGACCCAGCGAGTACCACTCTCCAGCCTTTTCTCTGAAGCTTCTAACTTCGTGACTTTCAAATTTTTATCCAGCTCTCTTTTGAAACTTTTTGGAATTTGCGATCACTCTCCCAGGCAGCACATTCCAAATAAGTTCCTCATCATCTCACTCCTAGCTGTCTCGCCAACAGTTTTGAAATTGTGATCCCCCGTTACTGACATACCAAATAGTGGAAACAGAATATCCTTCTTCACCCTGTCAAAACTGCTCATAATTTTGAACACCTCAATAAGGTCACTCCTTGATCTTCTCTGCTCCAAGCAGAATTAACCCAATCCTCAATAAATCCACCTTTTAATCTTCGCTGCACAAGGGGAGTAAGCCCAATCTCTCTAATCTGTCCTTGTGTTGAAAATTCTTCATTCCTGGTATAATTCTAGCAAATCTCCTTTGAACTCCTTCCTTAACATCCTGCCTTAAACAAGCTACCCAGAACTGAACACAATACTCCAAATATGGTCTGACCAATGATTTTTAGAGAGGTAGCATCAGTTTCTTGCTTTTGTACTCTATATCTCAATTTATAAACCAAAGGATCCTCTCAGCCTTCTTACTCACAGTTTTAACTTGTCTGGCCAACTTTAGAGAATCATGCACGTAAACTATGAGGTCCCTCTGCTCCTGTACTCCTATCAAAGCTGTAGCATTGAGCAAGTATTGTCTCCGTGTTTCTTCCACAAAAATACATTCTCACACTTCTCTACATCAAAATTCACTTTTGCTAGCTGTCTTCCCAGTTGGCCAACTTGTCAATGTCTCTCTGAAGCTGCTCAGCATCATCTTCATAATTCATGATTCTCCTTAGTTTAAAACCAACTGCAAATTTAGAAATTTTTCCCTCAAAACCCATCTCCAAATCGTTTACATAAAATCAGAAGAAGTAAGAGTCCCAACACTGATCTCTGGGAAACATCACTTTCAAATCATCTCTAATCTGAGAAATGCCCATCTATACCTACCCTGTTTCCAATCTTTTAGCCAATTTCTAATCCATGCTGCCAAGGACACAATCGTAAGCATTTCTAATTTGCTAACCAATATGCTATGTGGCATCTTATCAAACGATTTCTGAAAGTCCAAATATACAACGCCCACAGTACCATTCTCTTCCACTACTGACGTCAAGCTGAAGAAGGGGTCCGACCTGACACGTCAACTTTCCTGCTCTTCCGGTGCTGCCTGGTCTGCTGTGTTCCTCCAGCTGCACACTGTGTTGTCTCTGGCTCCAGCATCTGCAGTTCTTATCATCTCTCAAGCTGACAGGTCTGTAGTTTTCCACGTCATCCTTTGCCCATTTCTTAAATGGTGTCACATTTGCAATCCTCCAGCCCCCTGAGGACCAATGCTGTGTTCTGGAGAGGCTTGGAAACGGTGTCAAGGGCTGTGTAATTTTCTCCTTTAACTCTCTCACCGATCTAGGAGGCATTCCATCTGGGCCTGGCGACTTCTCTACGTGGACCGCTGCCAGCCTTTTTAGCACTTCTTCTTTAACTATCACTATACTTTTCAGTTGTTCCACACAAGTTTCTGACTAGGTCCTAGAAGCAAAATATTCATTTAGTGCCTCTGGCATGTCCCTTGTTTCTGTGAGCAGCTTACCCCGCTTGTTCCTTATAGGACCCACTCTATCCTTCACTAATTTTTTACTATTAATATACTTAAGAACAGCATGTGTTCAATTCAAATACCAGCTGAGGCTACCATGAAAGATTCTCCTTCTCAACCTCTCTCCTCACCTGAGGCGTGATGACTCACGTTAAAACACATCCATGTGGTCTGGCAAAAATATGGCAACTTTACCTTTACCAAGAACATCTAAGCTTTTCTGCATCTTGGAATTCCAGTCATTCTCCTTTAAAGTAATATTTTCCTATTTCACTTTGGTGCCAAAATGAACAACTTCATATTTTCCCACATTTCTCCATTTGCCAGACTCTTGCCCACTCAAATCAGACTATTTGTTTTCTTCATCACATGCTTTCTAACGAGCCTTGGTATCAGGTACAAATTTAGCCACCATGTCTTTGCTCCGCTCATTAAGCGCTAACCTCAAAACAACAATCCTAAACTGCCTGCTGCCTGGCGACATTCTTGCACAAAGGAAGATGGTAACTGGACTGGATTCTCCACAGATGCTGTCAGACCTGTTGAGTTTCTCCAGCAATTTTCATTTTTGCTGGTAACATACTATACCTGGCTTTCTTGCTTTTCTCTGAGTTGGTAAGAATATTCCACCCTTTCATCACAGGCATAGCACAGGCAGCTACAGGCTAAAAAAGAAAAGCAAACCTAATTGGCACTCACCTAAATTATCAAAATAATAGCAATATGTTAAATCAGAAAGTAACTCATATGGACATAATATAAATATTCATAGGTGCCTCTTCAATATCTATGGTTTTGATGAGGGAGATTCAAAACCTGTAGTATTTTTTATTTAATCCATTTTTAAGAAAGGGGTCTTGTTGTTGACCTGTTTTGAAAGTTAATTTATTTCAGAAATTACAACTAACTTTTACTTTTCAGGAATATGAACATGTTTTAAATTGATACTCTTTTCTCGGTCAAAAGAATGCAGTGCCCCACCTCCAACAGCACATTATCAACAGAGGGGACAATTCTGCATTTTAAGCGTTGGAAAGTAAAGAAAGTGTTCAGGCATGAGAGGTAGGAAGGAATAAAAAGACCAAAAATAGAGTCACTGCAGTGGGAGATGTTGAATGGCCTTGTACAATGCTGATTGCACTCTATTTCTCAGTTGACTCACTACTCTTTTCCTGTGGGAAAATCATTGCTGTCCAGGCACAAAAATCCTCTTACTGAAGTATTCAATTTTATGACAATGGAATTTATTTCCCTACCCATCACTTTCCATTGCCCATCTCGTCCAGCATATTCACCCAATTGAGAATCCATCATAAAGCGCTAACACTCTTATTACCTTAGGAGCTTTTTCGATTTCCACCAGGCACATTCGACAATTCCCAGCAACAGACAATCTGTCATGGTAACAAAACCGAGGGATCTGTATGCCAACTTTCTCACAGGCCTGTAATCAGAACAGGCAAATGGATTGATCACATAAAACGGAAAACAAATAAAGAATTTAATTTTCATTGGCATGTCTTGATGTTAGAATGGGGAAAACTGTTTACCTAATGAGTTGTTTCAGAGATAGTAGGAACTGCAGATGCTGGAGAATCTGAGATAACAAGGTGTAGAGCTGGATGAACACAGCAGGCCAAGCGGCATCAGAGGACCAGGAAAGCTGACGTTTTGGACCTAGACCCTTCTTCAGAAAATGTCTGATGTTCAGAAAATGTTTCTGAACATCAAACATTTTCTGAAGAAGGGTCTAGTCTTGAAACGTCAGCTTTCCTGCTCCTC
>JAHRHZ010000145.1:5582506-5617742 GCA_024137785.1 Ginglymostoma cirratum | reverse complement strand
CCCCCCCCCCCCCCCCCCCACCTACACTCACCTTTACTGGCTCCATCCCTGCTTCGACTTGTCTGCCTCCTCTCCACCTATCCTCTCCTCTATCCATCCTCTATCCGCCTCCCCCCCTCTCCCTATTTATTTCAGATCCCTCTTCCCCTCCCCCATTTCTGAAGAAGGGTTTAGGCCCGAAACGTCAAGTTTTCCTGCTCCTATGATGCTGCTTGACCTGCTGCGTTCATCCAGCCCCATGCTTGCTATCGCGGATTTTCCGGCATCTGCAGTACCTTTTATCTCTGATCTATCGGCAACTTGCTCAATTGTTTGAGATTACAAATTGAGATGATTAAGACTCGAGGATTTGATAACATGGATGAGAATTTTACAGTTAAGGGTTATGGAGCAAAGAGGTAAATGGAATTGAGGTATGTCTCAACTGTCACCACCTGGAGATTGCTTTGAAGGGCTTTTCAAAGGGCAGCATCAACAGTGGAGCCACAACAAGCCACATGATACCAGTCTGAGCGTGGGTGGATGACAGTAAACTATAGACAGTGTCACCCCTGACTATTATCATTGCATCTGTGTCCTTCCAGCAAGCTCCTGATGACATGTGCACTGTAGATACCATTAGCAAAGGACTCCTGACATCAAGATGCCCACTTGATGGAATTGTTATAGCCAACACAAGTTTGTGTTGAAGAAATAGCATTCCCCAATTTGTGTTGCCAGAACACGTGTTATAGCAGAACCTCCTGTACAGCTGAACTGAGACGGCAAGTACAAATACTTGATCTGTTTGGATAAAGTAACATTAGCTGTGTGTTATATTTTCCCTTCACCTTTCATTGTTTTCAGTAAAAATTGTTTGACTGTCAAGTTTGAATGTTGAAATTGACCTCATTGGCTGAATTTTGTGGTTGCATTTTGTAAATTTCTGTTGCAACTGCAGAGATTTGCTTAGGCAAACAAGATGAAACAGTATTTTGTAGTCTGAGTGCGTACACTTGGTGAAACTTAATGTTACGGTGGGGGAGATTTGTAAATGTGAGTAAATGGTATGCTGCAGGATTCTACAATGCAGTCTGTTGATAGCCCCTATGGTCTTTTACCCATACAGTACAGAAAAGGCACTTGAGTCCATGTCTATACTGACAGTAACTACTCAAATCTATACTAGTCCCACTTTGCCCAAGGTCTTGAATGTTTTGGTCTTTCAAGTTTGTTCAGGTGCTTGGTAAAATGTTCATGTTTTGTGCCTCAACTGTCCCTTTGGGCTGTGCATTCCAGATTGCTGGCACCCTCTGGGTGAAATAAAATCTCAATCCTTCTTACACAAGGTGAAATGCAGGGGGTTTATGCCCCCTTGTTATCAATCCTTCAACTGAAGGAACAGGTGCTTTCTATTCCCCTTGTCCTTGCCCCTCAATCTGGTATGCTCTGTCAGGTCCCCTCGCACCCTTTTCTGTTTCAAAAAAAAAAGCAGTGAGATTATCCAGCCTTTCTTTGCATCTAAACTGCTCCATGCTATTGAGTATGCTATTAATTCCAGTGCATCACCTTGCACACTCCAAGATTAAATTCTACCTGCTGATCTATTTTTATCCTTCTGTAACCTAAGACACACCCCTCCATTGTTAACCACTCAGCCAAACTTTATCTGCTAACCTAAGACTTATTCCCCCCCATTTTTCTTGATTGTATCTAAATGAACAAGAAGGGATCCTGCGCTGATCCTTGTGCTACCCCACCATACTGTGGCTGCCTCTCTCTCTCTCTCTCTCTCTCTCTCTCTCTCTCTCAAACCAATCCATCTCCTACCACTAAGTCAATAGAGTTACCCTGGATCTTGTGTGGTGTGAACTCCTTTGTATCAGTCTCTTACGTTGGAGCTTCTTGGAGGCTTTGATGTAAGTACAAGGATGTCAACTGCGCCATCTTCATGTATACAACTGGTCATCTCAATTAAATCAAACTTGCCTGTCTGAATCTTTTGCCTCTTCAAGTGGAGATTTAATTCTCTGCTTCAAAACTTTCTCCTGTAGTTTCCCTACTATGGAGACTTGCTGGTTTGTAACTGCCTTTATCTCTACCACTCTTAAAGTGGAGCCACACTCGTTTTCCTCCAGTCCTCTGGTATCTTCTCTCTAGCCAGAGATGATCTTAAAAACTAGGTCAGAGCAATTGTAACTTCCTTATTTTGCACAGCTTGGAATAGAACTCACCCTGGGCCTGGATACTCGTCCATTTTAATCCTCCAAATTCATGAATTTCACTTCGCTGCCTAGGTTAAACCTATCAAGAACCTGAATTCTGTACTTGCGTGCTCCTCATCTGTCTTTATTTTGGAGGAGCAGTAGTTATGTGTCCTCTGGCTCCACGGATTTGCTTCTTGCTCTCATATGGTCCCTTTTCCCCTGCTTGTCCTCTTGTACTTGATGTACTTATCCTACCCCTTTGGATTTCCTCCAAACACTGTGTATGTCAGTGTTATTTACATGTACCTGTTCTGGAATTGGAATGATTTGGTTTTCCCCATATCCATCGGCAAAGGGGAATTGATGTTCTAGGGAGTTGAAGGTGAGAACATGTTCAAAACTGAACTTTTTATGTTCTAGTTGCACATACCTGCTGTCTGAAATATAATGGTCTCTGGTTCTGAGCATGAGTTTATGGAAGCTTGATGCTTCCAATTTAAATTATTGATTTAAGTTGAATTAATTGAAGAAAGTTGTTTGCTTGAATCTACTTCCTGTTGTGGTTTCAAATACCAAATGCAATTCTGTAAATTACAGTTGCATATACATAATTTTGAACTCATGGACTCAATCATAGAGCCATGAAAACATACCCTTTTGGTTCAGCTAGTCCATGGTGACCATGTCCCCAAATTAAACTGATCCCACCTGCCTGCACTTGGCATATACGCTCTGAACGTTCACTATTCATGTACTCATTTAAATGTAACTGTTCCCGCATCCACCACTTCCTTTAGAAGTTTATTCCTCACGGACTACTGTTTTTAAAAGAAAACAACTTGTCATGTCTTAAATCTTTTCTCCTCCCTCCTTAAATATGCCCGTCTTGTAATCCCCACCCTAGGGAAAAGATACATGTCATGATCTTTTTAAATGTATATTCATGATTTTATAAATCACTAAGGTCACCCTTCAACCTCCATGCTCCAATGAAAATGTCCCAGTTTATCCAATCTCCCCATGTAGCTCAAACCCCCTCTTCCTGGCAACATTGTTGTGCATTTTTAAAAAAATCCTTTCCAATTTCATGTCCATCCCTTAGCAGGGCACCCATAACTGTGCACACTCAGGTGTCACCAATGTCCTGTACAATCTCAACATGATGTCCTAACTCCTACACCCAATGTACAGCTGAGCAATGAAGGGAAGCATGCTAACTGTCCTAAACACCTTGTCTACCTGTGACACAAATTTCAAAGAACCATGTCCTTGAACTCCTAGGTCTCTGTCCAATACCCAGGGCCCTGCTGTTGTCCAAGTCCTGTCCTTGTTTGTTTTGCCAAAATGCAATGCCTTGCATTTATCCAAATTAAATGCCATCTGCCACTCAGCCCATTAACCGTGTTGATAAATATTTTTTTGTAATCTCAGATCACATTCTGTCCTTTATACCACTAATTTTGGTGCCATCTGCAAACTTATTAATCAAGCCTCTGATATTCTCCGACAAATGTGTATCTAAATGAGACAAGTGGATCCAATACAGATTCCTGCAGAACATCACTGGTCACAGTTTACCAGACTGAAAAATAATCCTCCTCCACCCTGTCTCTGGGTAAGTCAGTTGTGCCCAGTTGGCAAGCTGACCCTGAAGCCCATGTGATTGGACTTCATTAATCTACCACCTTGTCAAATGTATTACTAAAGTCAATGTAAATGTCTACTGCTCTGCCCTAAATCTTAGTTACTTACTCAGAACTCAGTCAAGTTTGGTCGACATGTTTTCTCTTGCCTGACCAGGCTGACTATCCCTAATCAATCCTGACCTCTACATAAATCCTGTCTGAGAATTGCAACCAACTTACTTGCCACTGGTATCAGACTCCAGTCTATACCTCCAGGCTTCTCCTTACAGCCTTAAAGGCATAACATTAGCCACTCTCCAGTCCTCTGGCATCTCACCTGTAGTTAGGGGCCCTGTAATTTCTTCCCTAACTTTCCACAATGTCCTGGAGTATACTTAATCAGGTCCCAAGCTTTATTCACCTTTTTTCCCCAAGGACTCCAGCACTTCCTCTTCTGTAATATGAATTGTTTTGAAAAAACATATTTCTTCCCCTGGGTTTTCTAACTGCTTTGTCCACAGTAAATACTGACATGGAATACTCAATTTAGTATCTGTCTCATCTCCTTGGGTTCAATACATAGATGACCTCTGATTTTTAAGTGGCCCTATTCTGTCTTTTTGCTCTTAATGTACTTGTAGAATCTCTTTGGATTTAATCTTTTTCTGCCAATTGTGTATTGCTTAGAATAATCTAATTGAGTATTTCTTTTCAGGTGGGAACAGATATGCTGGAAGAAGCTATTGTTGCATTTGAAGATTATGTACAATCTGTTGATGTTGCAGCCTTCAACAAAGTGTAGAATGACAACAAATGAACACTTAATAAAAACTGGCATGTCCAGCACTTAACCTGGTCCTTTGTCTTATTGTGGGTTTTGTGGCACTAATTCAGAAGAACAAAGAAGCAGAGATCACCAGTCTCCCATCAAATATTTTGAACTGAATGGTCTTTCTGAAATTGACAGCAAAATGTTGCTTACACATGGGCCTCAATTCATCATGTGTAATTTGCATGATTTTGACATGGTACAGAATTTGGTTAACTAGGTCATGTGGAATTGCATTTTTTCTTTGCCTTTGTGCTTACAGAATTTTCAGTGCAAGCTTATTCCTGTTGAATTTGATCAATCAGCAGTTGGTCTAACTTGATGTTTTTAATCCAGTGTTCAACTAAGCACTGACTTGAGTGATCAGTTTTCAATTTGATCAGCTAACTTGAGTGCACTGTTGGTGTGGAGATTGAACTGGCAGTGTTTTGAAGCTTAAAAATGAAGACTTCAACTATTGACTTTGTTTTGTTTTCCCACAGTATTAAAGGCCAAGCTTTCTATGAATGTAAATTGTGTTTTGTATTTGGAGTAAGTCATAAGGCATGGAAACAGACCCTTCAGTTCAACTTCTGTGCCAATCTGACCTAGTTGCATTTGGAATATATCCCTCGATCCTTCCTATTCATGTCCCTATCCAGATGCATTTTAAACATTTGTAATTGCATCCGCTGTATCACTTCCTCTGGCAGCTTGTTCCATACACTCACCACCCTCTAAAGGTTGTCCCTCAGGACCTTTTCTTAAAAAAAAATTATCCGTGCCCCTCATGTCCTCCCAAACCTCCCTCACGTCACCTCTCAGCCTCTGACACTCCAGGGCAGGGGGAGTGCCCTAGCCTATTCAGCCCCTCAATAACTCAAGCCCTCCAGTCCTGGCAGCATCCTTGTAAATCTGCACCATCAAGTTTAAAAATATCCTATTGGAAGACCAGAATTGGCCACACTAAATGGCCTTAATAATATCCTGTACAACTGCAACATGACATTCCAACTCAATGCACTGACCAATAGTAGTGAAGGTGGTGTTTAGTACCCAAGTCTACCTACGACTCCACTTTGAACAAACAATGCACCTCCACCCCAGGTCTTTGTTTGGCAACACACCCTACAGTCCCACCATTGTCTTGCCCTGGTTTACCTTAAAACATTGCAACACCTCACGTTATCTAAATTAAACTATCTGCCACTCCTCAGTCTATCAGCCCAAATGATCAAGGTCCTGTTGTACTGTGATAAAATATGTTCTTCAATTTGTGTTGGTTTTTCGCCTATTTCATGTTTCCGTCAATGCCTGTTACTGCATACACCTCAGGGTTTAAAATCTCATGGCTCTGGAAAATCAAAATTCTGGTTTGGGTTTTTTGTGACCTGGGTTTTATATAGTCAGCTGTAAATGAAAAGGGAAGAAAGCTCTTGTATGTTGAGGTTAAGTATTACATTTTTAGATTAAAAGTACTAAATGCTGATCTGGCATTTGCAGGGTTTTTGACTGGTTTAATGACTGGGCACTGCTGGTTTGGCCTGTTTGCCTATCCTAATTTGTCTTGAAGGTGTTTGAGTTTCAACCTTGAACTGCTGCATGCTGCTAGTAGACCCATAGTGCTTTGGGAGGGGAGAGGGTGAGTTCCACTATTTTCTCAGCAACAGTGGAGGAAGACTATATAGTTAAGTCAGGATGATGTGCGGCTTGGAGCATGTCCCAGCTAGTGATGTTCCCATGCATCATTTGCTGCTTTTGGTGGTAGAGATTACAGATTTGAAAGGGGACTTGAGATGCTGCAGTGCTTTTCCAGCTCCACATTCATTGACTCTTGCTTCCAGCATCTGCAGTCCTTACACTCACCAATTGATCAATGGCATGGTGAAAACTTGCCCTTTTTTGTTCTCAATCCATCTTAGAAATGCTGTAAGATGAGCTTTATTGCTTTATTCAAAAGAATGTACTGGTATTTTAACAGCTATCAGATTAAATGTCAATTGCTAGACATTTGAACTCCATGCTTGTCAACAGCATTTGAAAACTCTTCGCACTGAACAAATTTTAGCTTTTTTAGTCTGTGTGAGCAGGCTAGAACTGGCCAAAAGAACTTAGTAGCACAGTATGGCAGTTCGACTCTTGACTTGTGGCGATATTGGCCCGTTTGCTGAAAATCTTTTACATAGAATGTGCAGAGCATGGGAACAGGAGTGGGCCATTTAGACCCCATGCCTGTTCCACTGTTGACTGCAATCATGGCTGATCCCTGGCTTAACTCCATATACTTGCCTATAGTCCAGATAGCTTTTTCTTAAGCTGAACTATTATCTTATTTTAAAAGTAGTCTGATCCTGCATCCACTGCTGTTTGTCGAAGAGTTCCAGGTATCTGTCACTCCTTGAGGACATGTAGAAGTGCTTCTCAATGTATGCCTCTCATACTTAGACTGTGCCCCCCTAGTCCTAGAATCCCTAATCAATAGAAATGGCTTCTTTATCTACAGTTCTTCGTTGTTAATATCTTGACATTGGTCAGATCACCTCTTGACCTTGTAAAATTCAAGAACCAGGCCTAATCTATATAATCTTTGTCGATAGCTTAACCCCTGAAGTCAGACTTATAAGAATGACACCTTGTGTTTGTACTTTGTCCAAGGCTAATACAAGTTTTGCTCCCAAGTAAGTTCTAAGTAAAGTTTTCTACAACTTCTGCATCCTTGTGCTCCAGTTCTCTGGATATAAAGACCAGCACTCCATTAGATTACTTGATTTTCTGCACCTGTTTGTAGCATCTTAAAGATCTATATCCCTGAACCCCCAAGTCATTGTAGCCATTGCATGCAATAGCCGCATGTTCTTGCTGCACTGGGTGAATGTTTCTTCTGAACTCCCTACTAAAATTCTTGGTAATTTGTGTTGATGATTAGTTACGTTATTCCTGCATTAGAAAATGTTTTCTGCATTCTTAACCAAGCCTTTCATAATTGAAGGCCTCAGCATTTTTAGGCTTTCTCTGCAGATTTTGCTTTGCTGGTATGCATACTTGCACACTTTGAACAAAGTGAAGTTGAAATCCATGTACATTTTTAGGTGGCAGCTCTCTTGGTAGTAGATTCAAATGCCAATTCCGATTTAAATGCATATCTAAGCACTCCAAAAATGAACACCATCGGCTGTGCTGCCATTTTTGTTTTGTTAGTCTTAAGATGCATTCTGTCTGATCTTAGATTTTTTTTTTATGTTCTATTAGCTAGCACTAGAACAAATTAGTTCTGTTGAATTGGCTACTTATCCTCACACCTGCAGTGTTTTTTTTTTCTTCTGCTTGCAGGACTGTCCTGTTGAGCTCATTGCCTAGGTTTAATAATGAAAAAAATAAAATGTTTTAAGGATATGGGTTACGAAAGATGCAATGTAAAAACAAGTTTTTCTTTAAAGTAGCTGCAGAACCATGTGAAGCCAGTTTTGTAATCAATGTGCTCTGTCATTAATGTGTAATGGGGTTATGCTGAAAGGCAGGTGCTAGAATGTCTCAACCTTCAATCTGTAGAATTGACATTTCACACGCTATATTAACAATGTGACAAATTAAGCAGCAGCAAACTGCTGCTGTGCAGAGTTCCAGTTTTTTGTCATGCAGTGACATTACTGGTAGAGCTGCAAGTTTGTCCAATAAGTGCTGGAACAGCTGATTCAACTGAGACTGTCTTGAGTTTAATGGACAACTTTTCTCTCTTCAATCACCTAACTCCCATTTTAGCTCTGATCAATTGCAAATTCAGAATAACGACAGCAATCTGAATTTTTTAGGTTCTTGTTCCTCTTGCAGTTGACCCTTCCCTACTAGATCACCCAATCATAGCATATGTAACAGTGAAATAGTTGCTCAGCAATTAGTTCACCTGTCTTAAACAGAGCTTCTATTTTGAAGCTTGCCATGTACCGGTATCAAATAGCTGAGCAGTAACACTTCACAGAAAGGGGCTTGGGGGGGGGGGAGAGAGGGGAATGTTGTTGGTGAGAGAATCACTGATCTCCTGAGCTGATTTATTGCGCACAAACGATAATCAATGCTGTATTGCATTCACATTATCAGTGTCTTAGTTCATAGGGAAGAAAGGATTTGATTTTGCTTCAGTTTCCTGCTTATCAATGTCAACTGCAGAATTGCCAATAATCAGTGGGATGGCACTTAGTCATTTTCTAGTTCATGTCAATCCAGGTCAAGGAAGTCAACCCAACAATAGCCAAGTGTTGAATCCAGAACTTTGATTTGATAATTAACAAATATAAGTTAGGATGTTTTTAAAATTATTTTGCTATCTCACTCTTTTGTCTCTAAATGGTCAGAATTTTCAACCTTATACTCAACAATCTGTTGCCTGCCTTGACAATTACCTGGCAAGAGTTCCATCATCCTTTTGTGAGCACAGGGTGCACTGAGAATCCAATACACCTTTGGTATTGAGGGATGTGGCGAGGGGTGAACTATGGTGATTGATTTGTTGCCACTTGACCTCCACCCAGATACACTTGTGCACTCATCCATGTATTCGTCCGCATTGACTAATGTGTAATAGGTACTGAAATTACACCAGCCTTGGTTCTTTCCTGTGATTCCTAGCCAGTTTTGAACATCTGTTCTACCCCTCCAGCATTTAGTACCAAATGAAACACTTTGCAATGCATCCTGCCACACTGGTGACAGGTTCTGTTTATAGATATTCATCTTTCCTTTTTCCAGTCGCTGGCAACTCGAAGAGCTTTCAGTGTTTTGTGCTTTTTTGTAATTAATAAATGTCAAACTGCTGTGCTTTCTCTTGAAGACAAAAATCTGCGTTGTTTTGGAGGCAGTTTATTTCTGCTGGCGTTTTAAGTGTGCAGTGGTCTGGGCGTTCTCTCATCAGGCCTGTTAGTAACATGCAGTGGAGGATCCCTTTAACGGTGGGCGCGGCCGCGCTTCGGCGTCGGCGGCCAGTAAATCGCGCCGCAGCCCCTTTAAGAGTGGCCAGGAAGTAGAGCAGGAAGCGGCTGAACTCTGACCGTGAGGGTGGAAGCACATTCAGCGCGCTTGAAAGGCACGGTAAGGGGGAGGGGGCAATGTTCTGTATGTGGGGTCCTGGAGGTGGGTGGGGGGAGGTGTTGAATGTGGGAAGTGACTACTCGGACTGGAAGAGACGTGCGCGCGCGTGAGGGGAACCCGAAGTATTGCGCGTAACCGCTGAATTGTTACTTTCAATGTTGCAACTTCAATGTTGCAACTTGCACGGTGTATCTTTCAAGCCCCAAGGGAGAACACATCAACTAAAGAGTTGCTTTTATTTTTGCACCGGGTTTTGGGGGGTGGGTGCGGAGATTGAAATGCAGTTGAACAATTGTCAACTGCACCCAACGGTGCAACCCATCTGCTCTGAAGTGAATTCGATTTATTTTGATTCTCCACCCCCCCCCCCCCAACCCCGGTCTGTGAGCTACTGCTGAGCTGTCAGTGGTTGGGGAGGGGGAAGGAGATAAGTATTACTCATGCTGCTCCAGAGAGTTCAAGCGTGACCATTTAAAAGTGTGTTTTCTGAAGTTTTTAAGGCAGGCCATTTCTAAGAGACAGAATTAGCAATTGCGTTTACTGAAGACGCCTGGCTGAGCTTGTACACGTCTAACGGTCGAAGTAAACTTTCTGCAACTTGTGTGTTCAAAAGACTTAACTGTCTTTTTGTAAAATATGTATTCAGCTGTGAGCGATTGGTTTCAATCAAGGCTTCTGCATCTGCTATGAAGTCAAGATTCTATTAGTCTCACCCTGAGGAGTAACCAGTGTTGTGTACAGTTTGACAGCAGAAGCTAGGCCTATTTTTAAAATAAAGGTATCTTAATTTGATCCAATTCCCCCCTCGTTTGGTGGGGTAGAAGAAGGTTTACTATTCTGGGTGAATTGTCTGAACGCTTTCAAAGTCATGTTTCTCTTCCTGCATTGACTGAATTGACGACTGCAGCTGACAGTGCACAGTCTTGTACAAAGCTGCAGTGTCCTTTTTTTTGTTCAATCTGTGGCAGGGATCCAATGGCAGCTTGGAAGGTTTTGCAACATCAGGTATTGATTCCAAGTTAGTCATCAGATGCAGATATTTTCAAATCAACCTGTTCAGAGATGTTATTACACCTGGAGTAGGTGAGGTTTGAACTAAGGCCTTCTGGCCCAGAGGTAGGCACGCTACCACTGCAGCACAAGAGCCCTTCTGTTGTCAGATGCCTGATGTTTGGAAGTAATGTGATGCAAGTACTGGTTTGTGATGCAGCATGGCACCAATAGCATAGATTCAATTTCTGTACCTTGCCCGAAGCGTGGTGACCCTCGGGTTAGACAACTACCAGTCGTGTCTGAGAAAGCAACCCAATAATCCTCTAGGACTATGGCAGTTTCTTACTTTATTATTGTGGCTATAAGAGCAGATTAAATGCTTGTAGTTCTGTGGCAACTCACCACCTCACTCTTCAAAGCCTGTGCACCATCTCGTTGCTGCAGAGAGGCAGCCAAAATGATTAAAGACCCTTCCAACCCCGGTTATAATCTCTTCCAACCTCTTCTGTCGAGCAGAAGATACAAAAGCTTAGACATGCATACCAACAGCTTCAAGAACAGTTTCTTCCCAACTGTCATTAGACTGCTGAATGGGCCCCTCGGATTTTGAATCTAGTGCTGATCTTGCTTTTGAACACCCTGTGCAGCTGTAACTTTCTATCTCTTGTTCTGTAAAATCACCCAGATGATCTGTATGTCCTTGTATGTTATGTTCTGCCTGTCCTGCACGCAAAACGTTTTACTGTCCTTAGGTACATGTGACAATAAATCACATCACAAGGCTGAAGTTAGGAGTGTGGTGGAACATTCCCGAATTCTCAGGATGAGTGTAGCTTCAACACGCAACTTGACACCGTCCAGGACAAGGAGTGGTAATCAAGTGGCCTCCTACCTAACATGTTCAACATTCAGTCCCTCCACTGCTGACAGTTGGAGCAGTGTATGTCATCTACAAGATGAGCTGTAACTACTTGCCAAGCCTCCTTAGGCTGTTTCCAAACCTACAACATCACCCACTTTGGCCAGGAGTAGCACATGCTTGGGAAACACAATCAGGTTCCCCTCGAAGCTGTGAACGTCCTTGATTGGAAATATCAGACTGTTCCTTCAGTTGCTCCAGGTTAAAATTGTCACTTCCTCCCAATAGCATTGTGGGTGTAGCTGTACCACATGGACTGCAGAGATTCAGAAAGCAGCTCACTACCACCACCACCTCGATAGCAGCTAAAGATGAGAAATAAACATTGGCCCAGCCTGTGAATGAATTAAACACTTGTCCTTTTTCCTTAGATCCGTACACTATCTTTGTACAAACTGCCACTTAAGCCTGTTTTTGAAAGAGTGTGAGGTGTGAGGCTGTACACATTTAACTGACCATTGACACATTTTTAAAATAAGCTATTTAATGAATTTGCAAAGTTTCATGATTTGGGAAACGAAGTCCCAATTCCTACATCTAAAGGGATTTGAAAGAAAGTGTTGCACTTTATGTAGTGCCTGGCACAATCTCCCAATGTCTTCAGATGCTTTATAGCCAATCTAGCACATTTGATGTTAAGCAACTACTTGTTTTGGAAACAATTGGCGCACACCCAAACGATAATATGATGACTAGATCATCCCTATTTCATGCAAATACAATCGTTCTTGCAAGACAAACTTAGACAAAATGTCTTTTTCCATCAACACAAGATCATCTGTTCACGGGTATTTGATAGAGGGTAAGCAATGTCTCTGGGCTCCAGAAAAAGTGTTTTTTCAATACTGTCACCGATCTTTTATGTCCACTTGAGTGAGTAGACTGGACCTCTTTAGGATCTGAACTGAAAAGCTTGCGTCGGGGTAAGATTTAAGGATATAATCCACATAAAGTGGACCAGAGCTTCATCTTTAACTTTCTAACTAAGTAGTGTGCAGTTGCTGAGCTCCGATTGTCTAAAGTTGTAGGGTGGTTTCCATACTGAGTTGTCAACTATATCTCCCAAATGCATTGAAAGCCGAGGGTGCAACTTTGACTTGATTACATCTCTGCAAGAAGGTTATGATCAGGTTGCCTTTTATCATGTCCTAGCCTGGAATCGGATTGTTTTCTCTTTCTGAATTTATCTGGAATAAAACTCATGTTTATCAGTATTTACTTCAGGAAGAAATTGTGGCTGGAGTGCGGTGAGAATGTGGCACTTTATTTACCACGTGGAGTGGTTGTGACAAATAAGATTCCAAGAGAAACAGAAAGGAAAGGGAGAATATACCGATCACGTTGGTGATGACCATAGACGTAGGAGCAGAAGTATGCCATTTGGCCTGTTGAGTCTATTTTGTCATTCGATGAGATCATCGCTGACCTGACGATCCTCAAATGCACTTTTCTGCCTTTATCTCCATGGCCCTTGATTCCCTTACTGATGTAAAATTCTGTCTATATCAGCCTTGAATATAATTAATAATCCAGCCTCAACAACACTCTGCAGCAAAGGTTTCTGCAGATTTATTACCCTTGGAGAAGAAATTCCTCCTCATCTTTGTCTTAAATGGATGACCCCTTATTCTACACTTGAGAAGGTGGAAACTTGAGTGAATATAGACCAACCAGGCCAAATACTGTTTTTGTGATGCAGATTCAACATAATCAAAGGTGTCAGCACTTGGAATAGTTCACTTTGCATTTGAAGTATTTTAGGCTTGTATTAAGTGCTCTTGCTTTAGACATGTATTGTTTCATCAGAGAAAGTGTTGCAGGGGAGCAAATAATTACAACATTTTGAAAAAACATCTGGATGTGTTTATGAATAGGAAGGGTTTAGAGGGATTTGGACCAAATGCCGGCAAATGGGACTAGGTCCCAGTGGAATTGCTAGTCAGCGTTGACAAGTTGGATCAAAGAGTCCGTTTCCATGTTATATGAATTTCACTCTGCCCCCAACAATGGCTTCAGCACTTGTTACTGACTTTGTTTGTTTGTGGATACAATTGACTTCCAAATGTTTACTTAACAGCAGGCTCCAATTCTATCTTCAAGCTGAGTTGGACTAGGAAATCAAGGTATGCAGGGGTGGATGCAGTGGCAGGACATAAGTTATTGAGACCACAATAAAATCATCCATGACCTTTGCAAAGATCGAGCAGGCTTAATGGCTGAATGGTCCACTTGTGTTCCTGCAGAAATTCACCAAAGATCCTCAGAGAGCCCCTTCCAAACCCACAACCACTTCCATCCAGAAGGACTAGGGCAGCAGATAAATGGGAACACTACCACCTGCAAGTTCCCCTGCAAGCCACTTGCCATCCTGATTTGGAAATATATTGCCATTCCTTCACTGTCACTGGGTTATAATCCTGGAATTTCCTCCCTAATGGCATTGTGGGTTTACTGTCAGCAGGTGGACAACAATGGTTCAAGAAGTTGGCTCTCTACCACCTTCTCAAGGGCAACTAGGGACACCCAAGTCCCACAACTGCAATAAATAAATATGCACCTGGGTTCCGGGAGCCATAAACAGGTTACAGTATCAAAAAGAGGCCATTCAGCCCATTGTGTCCGCACCAACTAAATAAACTAGCCACCTGTTCTAATCCCACCCTCCAGCATCTGGTCCATCACCTTGCAGGATATGAAGCTTTAGGTGCACATCCAGGATCCTTTTTAAGTGAGACGGTTATTCTCTATCAATCATCTAATTTGACAGCCATTCTCCCGCTTTGGGTGAAAAACAGCTTCCTCTCATCCCCTCTAAGTCATCTACTGATCACTTTAGATCTTAGGCCCCTGGAAACAGGTCTTCCCTGTCCATTCTAACCAAGCCCCTCATCATTTCTCTAACCTTGATTCAGTCACCATTCAGCCTCTCCTGCATTAAGGAAAACAACCACAGCCTTTCTAATCTCCTCGTCCTTCGATCTTTCAAGTCCTTGGCAATGTTCTTGCAAATAACCTGTGCGTTCTAACAATGGCCAACTGAGTTATGTGCAGAAATGTGCACAAAACTCTGAGCTGTGGACTAAGCAGTGTCTTGGGTAGTTTCAGCATTATTCCCTGCCTCAAATGCAAGACTTCACGCAATGAAGGGAAAGGAATAAAAGGGACCTGAGGGGTGACCATATCACGCAGAGGGTGATGCGTGTAGGGAATGAGCTGTCAGAGGAAGTGGTGGAGGCTGGTACAGTTATAACATTCAAGCGTCATCTGGATGGATATATGAATAGGAAGGGTTTGGAGGAACATGGGCCAAATGTTGGAAAATGAGGCTAGATTAATTTAGGGATCTCGTCGACATGGACGAGTTGGACCGAAAGGTCTGTTTCTGTGCCATGCATCACAGTGAATCCCTGCTGCCTTTGCCACCTGCCTATCTGTTCTGCCACTTTCGGGGACCTGTGAACATTCCTCTCCCCCTCCCAGTACCTTCCTTGGTGTATTTCCTTGGTTTCTTTACCTCAAAATGCTTAACTTTACTCTTCTGTGGATTGAATTCCATTTACCTCTCACCCAACCAAGCCATTGATATTTTCCTGCAGTCACTCACCCTCATGGCCAATTAGGCTTATATCTCTGATTTAAGACTAGTGCTGTCTCCAGCTATGTGCGATTTTGGACTTTAGTGCGTTGGCATAGCACGGTTTTTGGATGCAAGACGGGTGCGCTGTGTGGTCTCTGAATGAAATCTAAGGAAATAAAATTAATCCAATGGTGCATATTTTAATTTCAGAAAATTTTAAAGTTAGTTAAGCTTACAGTTTTTTTTTAACTACACCATTGTCTGAATGAACTTCTGAGATGACTGGTCAGGTTTCAGTTGTAGTATTGTCCAAAAGAGGCCTTTTGAGAGGTTCCAAGAGGAGAAATCTCGGAACGATTCCAGGAGAGAGGGGAACTTGAGTGGAGAGACAAGAGAAGTTAGTACTGTTCTCCTCAGAGCAGCGAAGGTTAAAGGGAGATTTAACCGGGTAATTCAAAATTATGAAGAGTTTTGATGCGGTAGATGAGTCGGTAACCGGGAATTTACAAGGTGCAAGAGAACAAGTGAGGGAGGTCATTTGGTTCAGGGGGTTGTTTACCCGAAATGCGTAGACTATAATGGATGATGCAAGTGGATTTCAAAATGACATTCAAGAGGGAATTGAATTGATGCTTTCATTAAAAATATCTGCAAGAGGATGGTGAAAGAGTGGTTGTAATTGGAGAGCTCTTCCAGTGAGGCCTGATGGACAGGACTCCCCTCCCCTCCCCCTCCCCGTGCGGTGCGGGCTTGGAATGTTGATATTATGAGCATTCCCTTGGTCTATTGTGTGGTGTGGATTGAGAATGTTTCTGCTGTAAACATTCTCCACCTATTGTTGTGCAACGTGGTCTCGGCAGAGACGGCATTACACAAAATTAAGATAACTAGCTGTAATGTAATATTCACTGCAATTTCCATGAACTATGAAATATTAAGAAAAATTGCTCTTTATCAGGGCAACGATTTATTCCAGCCCTGGCAATATAAATCAACCGGCAGAGCGAGGCCGCTGTCACTCCTGAGTGACAAAGGTAAGGGCGCCCTGTTCGCCTGTCATCCTATACTCATTGACCTACATTGGCTACCAGTCTACCAACAACCTAGGTTTAAAATTCTCATCCTTGTTTGTAAGTGGCCATATGACGTTACCTCTCCAATCTCCTGCAGCCCTATCACTTCTTTATCTCTTGTGCGCTCCATTTTTGTTTTGTTGCTGTACCTTTGGCTGTCGAGGCTCAAACATGGCAACTGCACCAAACCTCTGCCACTTTCAATTTCCTGGATGCTGAAACCTCCTTTCTTTGGCCGATACTATCCGAATGTCTCCTTACGTAGGCTAGGTGTCAAATTTCCTCTGGTCTTGCGAAGTGACACGGGATATTTTACTGCATTGTGTTATACAATTCGATGCTCGTGACTGATTTAATGTACCTCCTCACGTGGCCATTGGTGAAACAGTTTGAATGGATTATATGTTATTTATTAATGTACTGTACATAACACTCTGACCCAGCTCCCTTCAGTAAACGTGGGCACTCGGACTGATCTGGCACGTTTCCTAGTTGTGTCAGTGATTGAATGGATTTGCCACCATGCTTGCAGTCCATATTAGCTGAATTATATTTCGTGGTGTAGCCCAGGATTGATTTTATATCAGCGTAGGATAGGCTGTTGGGACAGTGACCACTTCATGGTTCAGGATAATTTAAGTCTGTCTCTGTGGCTCACTGTGGTTGAACCTGACGTGGTGCTGTGTCAGACAGGTGGAGAATTTTCAGGTTTTGTTCTCTACCTGCATTGCAATTGTGGATCTTATCTGAGAAAGACGTGAGATGAGGTGGGGATGCTGCTTTACACTTCAACACCCCCTGGCTGGTGAGGGGGGTTGCAGACCAATGCCACTTGTGTGTCAGCTAAGGGGCTTGGTCTCATTGCATGAGTAACCTGTTCACGTTCATTTCTTCAGGGCAGCGCTTGAAGAATGGCTGCTTGGGGCGAGGTACCAACCAGGTCAAATCCATGAATTATTCGCACTGCAGAGAGCGAAAGAGGTAAGGCAACAAAACCCAGGAGGTTGACAGATTCCCATCTCCTTTCCACTAAGCAAGTTGGAGGATGGTGGTGGAGAAAGCCACGCATGATGACTTGGTTGTCCCCTCCTCAGACCCAGTGCTGGAACACTGAACCCAACCTATTATTTCCCCAGCAATCGCTCTATGCATTTTATATGTTATGCTTATCAGTAACTGAGCAACAGATTTAATAAAATGGAGGTCTCGATTCCGCTGCGTAATTGCTCAGCACATCCTTAGAATGCAGCTCTGTCTGCTTTTTTAAAATTGAGGCACTCACCCATTCATATTATTAGTTGGCAGATTAGTTGCTACTTGTCCTGTGTCAGCTGCTGCCTCGTCAGCAGCAGTCTGGTGTCAGGTTCAGAAGGTCGTGAGTTCTGGTCCTGTTCCAGAGTCTCCAACATTATCACATGGTATGTGCTATCCAGTGGCAAGGTTGGAGGTGTTGTCTTTTCAGGTGCTGCATTACAGCGAACGCGCTCTCTCTGCCCTAAATAACATAGGAAACAGGGCAACCGATTTCACAACAGCCACTGTGCTTCAAAATAAGTGTTTTGTTGGCTCCGAACCATTTTGGGATGCCCTGCGGCTGTGAAAGGTGATATTAAAGATATCACCCCCTTATGTTTTTGGCACACACCCCACCCCCTCTGCCCTTGGAGGCAGTGTTTATGAACCGCAATAGCGGAGTAGAATATTTTTGCAATTACTGAGAAAAGCCACTAAGCAAGCTTCACCAGGGAGATCATTAAGTGCCTTATGTAAACAACTGATGATGTGCCAAACTGCCTTGTGAGGCAATGGTATACAGTGTTTTTAGTCTTTTAAAATCTTAGATTCCATTTCCAACTTCACATGTTCCTATCTTCAGGGTATTTGATATCAAACATTCAACAGTAAGTGTGGTCTAGATTTTCCTTTTTTTTTTGGAAGCTTGTTTAACCAATGCACTTAATTAATTCCCTTGAGATAGAAAGCATTGTATCAGCAAAATTACTTTGCTTCAATATGCCTGAATGTGTGTTGATTCCTCCTAATTATATACACAAAGATGACAGCATGGATGCTGATTTTGGACTAATGCGGCAGAGTTGAAAACCCAGCTTGTTTCTCTTTTGCCTGGGGATATAGCAGTTGTCGGTGAAGGTTGTCCTTCAACCTACAAGTCTAACTCCCTGCAGAGTGGCTGGGGGCTGTGGAACTGCTCCTGACTGTCTTGACATAGTTGCTTTGCTGTAAGTTATCAGAGCCAGTGCACCCATAAACTTTCTGCTACAGTAGGCTCCTGTTTGCAGAACATTGATAGGTACAGTGAATATTGGGTTCTTGTTTTAACTGTAAACCTTTTTTAGGGTAAACAATCCAAGGCTTTTTGAACTTTTCAAAATGATAGTTTTGTCAACCCTGATCCACAAGATGTCGTGGACTATCTCCTCAACCTTATTAAAACGCTGCTTTTTTAAAATTTAAACTCTTGCTGGCAAAGACACATCTTTTGTCACTTTTCCATTCTCATTTGTCTCTCTCGCTCTTCTCTCTGCCGTCTTCCAACCCCACCTCCCCACCCCAGCCCAAAAACACCACCACCATGGTTCCACACAAAATGATGCTACTGGATTTGCTGTTTATGGCAGCTTCTGTCAGACTTTTAAGATCTCACAGCTACCTTGTCTTTAATCTTTTCGACAGTCTGTGGAAGATTTTTTTTTCCTCTGTCATGCATTCAGCAGACCCT
Source organism: Ginglymostoma cirratum (assembly GCA_024137785.1). Taxonomy (NCBI): domain Eukaryota; kingdom Metazoa; phylum Chordata; class Chondrichthyes; order Orectolobiformes; family Ginglymostomatidae; genus Ginglymostoma; species Ginglymostoma cirratum. The sequence goes on along the minus strand of JAHRHZ010000145.1, from coordinate 5,598,739 downwards.
GTTTTCAGCAGTAACTGTTGTGAAAGTTGAGAAGGTGCAGAAAAACAAGCAAGGATGTTGCCGGGATGGGAGGGTTTGAGTTGTAAGGAGAGGCTGAATACGTTGGGGCTATTTTTCCCTGGAGCATTGGAGGCTGAGGGGTGAAGCTAGATTTATGAAATCGTGAGGGGCGTGAATAGGGTGAATAACCAAGGTCTTTTTCCCAGGGAGTCCAAAACTAGAGGACACAGGTTTAAGGTGAGAGGGGAAAGATTTAAAAGGGACCGAGGGTCAACTTTTCCATGCAGAGGGTGATGCATTTATGGAATGAGGTGCCAGAGGAAATGGTGGAGACTGGTACATTTACAACATTTTAAAAGGCATCTTTATGGGTATATCAGTGGAAAAGGTTTGGAGGAATATGGGCCAAATGGTGACAAATGGGACTGGAATAATTTGGGGTATCTGCTTGGCATGGATGTGTTATACCAATGGGTCTGCTTCCATGCTGTATACGTCTGTGACTCTGTCATTGATTCAGTGTTTTGAATTATCTTTTAGTTTCCTCGTAAAACTAGGATTGACAAATCCCAAAACAGCCTCTTTATAAATGGGATAAGTAAGGAGTTGATGTATGTGTAAGGGAAGAAGGGGAGTTTGGTTAATCTCACTCATCACTTTTGTACATTGGTCATTGCCAGTTCACTGCTAGCTCACAGACAGGGAAAGGATATGTGCAATTTAGAGTTATGCTTAAAGCACATTTTTGTTTTAACTGGAGCAGGACTGCTGATACTAATATAATTTACCAAGTTCTTTATATCCTCCGTATTTTCAATTCTGCAACCTGTCCTCCTTGTATGACATAACAATTCTTTAATAATTCTGTTGAGCCACATTTTGGATGATAGTATCACTGAACCTCAGCACGTGCTTTCATGTTATTCAGAAGTCTGTTTTGTGTGTATTTGTTTCAGTTTACAAAAGACAGCCAACTGGAAACAACTCAAAATTCCTTCCACTCGGGCAGGCCTAAGAGTAGGAGGCTGTTTGGGTCTTTGAGCCTGCTTAGCTTCACCTTCCTGCACGTTCCCATGTCCTCCATTGATGCCTAAAGGTCCAAAAATACTACCTCGGCCTTGAAATACTGAAAAACTTTGCAGCGAAAGCCTCTGAGATAGAGACTCCCTGAGATTTGCTAACCCCTCAATATCCCTTCAGTTTAGTTTAACAGACAATTAAATGGGGCGGCATGACGGCTCGGCGGTTGGCACCGCTACCTCTCAGCGCCAGGGACCCAGGTTCAATTCCAGCCTCGGACGACTGTATGGAGTTTGCGCATTCTCCCGGTGTCTGCGTGGTTTTCCTCCCACAGTCCAAAGATGTGCAGACAAGGTGGATTGGCCAGGCAAAATTGCCCATAGTGTCCAGGGATGTGTAGATTAGGTGGGGTGTAGGGCAATGGGTCTGGGTGGGATGCTCTGAGGGTCGGTGTGGACTTGTTGGGCCGAAGGGCCTCTTTCCACACTATAGGGATTCTACATACAATTGCCCTGAAAGGCAAAGAGGTAATTTGAGCCCTAAGGAGAGACTGGACAAACTAACACCTGATAGAAGCTTCTAAAAATGGGAAGCATAGATAGGGTTGACGGTCAGAATCTTTTTCCCAGAATTAAAATGTCTAATACTAAGGGGCGGGGGGAGGTTTCAAAGGAGGGGTGAGGGGCAAGTTCTTTTAGAAAGCGTTAGGAGTCTGGAACGTGTTGTCAGGGGTAGTGGTGGAGGCAGAAACAAAGGGCTGTTTAAGGGGCTTTTAGATCAGCTCATGAATATGCAAGGAATGGAGGGATCTGGACCATTGACAGCCAGAAGGGATTAGGTTAATTTGGCATCACGTTCGACACAACATCATGGGCCAAAGAGCATGTTCCTGTGCTGTAATGATCTATGTGGGCGCCACTTTCATCGACAAAGTGCTGCTATAGAGTCTTTAATATGTTGTCTTTGGAGATATTATTGGTAAGAGAAAGCAGTGATCTTAAATTGAGACAAGAAGTAAGTTGTATTCAGGTAGTGCCTTTGATAATCTGAGGCTGCTACCAAGTGCTTTACATGCAAGGCAGTATTTTTGAGTGTAGTCTGATTAAAGATGTATTTTTTTCTTCTATTAATAATTGATAACTGTCACAGAGGTGTTCAAGGTAAAAAATAGTTTTTGATTTCTTTTTCTTTGATAGGATATGTACCACTGACAAGACCAGCACTTTTTAAAAAAATTTTGATTTGATTTATTATTGTCACATGTACCAAGGTACAGTGCAAAGTTTTGTTTTGCGCGCAGTACAAGCAGATCACACCATACAAAGTGCATTAGGGAAATAGAACAGACCGAGGAGTACAATGTTACGGCTGCAGAGAAGGTGCACCAAGAGCAAGATCAAAATTAAATTCAGAATTTGAGTGGTCCGTTCAGAAATCTGATAGCAGAGGGGAATAAACTTTGTTGCTCACCCACGATTGCCCTCAAGCTGAGTGGCGTGTCAGAGTCATTTTGCAGATCACTTCAGAGTTGATCGCATTGCTGTGGGTCTGGAGTCGCATGTAGGCCAGGCAGCGTAGGGATGGCGGGTTTCCTTCCCTGAAGGGTATTCATGAGTCAGATGGTTTTCTATCATCATAGAATCCCCTACAGTGTGTAAGCAGGCTATTTGGCCCATCAGGTCCATACCACTCCTCCAAAGAGCAATCCACGCAGACCCACACCTGTACCCCGCATTTCCCATGGCTAACCCACTTAGCCTGCACATCTTGGGACACTATGGGCAATTTAACATGGCCAATCCACCTAACCTGCACATCTTTGGACTGTGGGAGGAAACCCACGCAGACACGGGGAGAATGTGCAAACTCCACACGGTTATCAGAGGATGGAATTGAACCCAGACCCCTGGTGCTGTGAGGCAGCGGTGCTAACCACTGTGCCATCATGCCACCCTAATGACCATCATTGGTAGTAATGGTCAGAAGTAATAATGAAACTGAAACGAGCTTTCAATTCCAGGTTTAATTTATTGAATTTAAATTCCACCAGCTGCCTAATTGGGATTTGAACGCGCCTCCAAAGAGGATTAACCCTTTGGATTACTCGTCCAGTGATCGGATGCCACCACTTCCTCCAAAATGGAATCGGAGCTAAAGAGGCTCAGCAGTATTTTGACCTCTGGATGTTGACATCACTTCTGTCTCAGATTGTGATTTGTGTCAGAAAAATAAGTTGTCAGCAATGACCTTCATCTCCAAGTTCTGACACTTTGTATATGCAGTTATCAATAAACCAAAACACAGCACAGGCTCCAACTCTTCCATCCAATGTTCTGTGCTGGTAATCGTGTTGTCTATATTCCTGCTCCCTTACTTGATCTCTCCCTATCAGCATGCTGTCCTGTTCCTTTCTCCCTCGTGCACACATCTAACTTCCCCTTCAATACATGGATGCTAATCAACTCGGCTGTTCCTTTTTTTACCCGGTGTATTTTTGTGTGGAATGAACTGCCAGAGGAAGTGGTGGGTGCAGGTACAGTTACAATGTTTAAGAAATTTGGATTGAATACTTGAATTTAAAAACTAACAAAATCTTATGAGGCAGAAGATTCAGCGATGTTTGATTTCCATTTGATCTGATAGGTGCATCAAGAGGAGTGAGTGAGTTCTTCGCAGAGATGAACGACAGTGCCAGGTAAGTGTGACAACTCTATAAGACCAGTGGCAAATTGAAAGATATTGGGAAAGGAAGCAAGTTGACTGGATGACAACCAGAATGTCTGGCTAGATGGCTAAGGAGGGGAATTAGAAGCAATATCTAGGATATAATTATAAAGAATTCCATCAGTGTTAAGGAAATGACCATCAGAAGTATTTGTTTGAAGAGATATGTTCACATCTTACAGAATATCAAAGCGCTTTAGCTTTGGAAGAGGTCAAATACCATTTGGCAGAGATTGAAACATTTCCATCCGTGACTGATGGTCTGGATGATGTCAGTTACCAGCTTTGGGACCCTTTGATCTCCTCTGCTGGATGTAAGAGCCTTGTTGCAAATTAGACTGAACTCTGAGTAGGTCTGGGCTCATAATTATGCCTCTCCCAAGTTTGATACTGTTATTCTGTGGCCATGTGCTGTGAGAAATGGAACAATATCAACACTTGTGTATATACTGAGAAAATACACATTGTTGAAGCTTTCCGTTTTGTACCCATCAGGTTAATTCACAAGACAATACCAAAGCAAAGGGCAAAATATTTGAACTGAATGAGATAAGAGTGCTGATTGCTTAGCGAGTGGACTTGGGTCAAGGCGTCGCCATGGAGAATGCACCAGTTAGTGATGACTGACAGTTGACTGCCGACCTTTGTTTATAAATTTTAAACCAGACAAGATGCATGATCAAGGCACAGCCGTGAGAAATGAACCAGAGAATGGCTGCGACCTACATGGTTGAGGTGAAACGGGCACTGTGTGGAGAGTGCTCTTTATCCCCACATGTATATTAATATATGCAACTTGCAGTACACACAACTGACTATGCTAAATCAATCATCAGCGTAATTCTTTGACTCTCTGGTCAACATTTGCTAAATTATCCTATCGTGGAATCACAGTGATGTGGGATATTTGTTGAGTTTTGTGTACATGGGCTAGTTGGATATGGTCTGTACGTTGTTTTGAACAAGCAAAGGGCCATACTGTTTGAAATGATCCATCAGTCTTTGGGATGTACGGTACCACACCAGCACTGAAACTCATAGACCACATTACTCAGTTTTGTGGTGGGCCATCTTGTTAGCTGGGCAGTGGTGCCCTGTTTAAAGGGTGGACACCACTTGTGTTAATTCGACATAGTAGCAGCGTGAAACCGCTACCTTCGTGAGTTGCTCAAATTATTTTGGTACCTTGCCCTTACAGGGTAATCTGGGGTAGACTTCACACTTTACAGGACCAGAAGTGACAGCCCTTAGCCTGTTCATGAATTTACGCACTGCAGTGAAAATTGGGTTTGATTTGAGGTATGCATTATTCCGTAGGATGGTTTTGATGAAACCATTTTTCAACATTTTAAGGTTGCATAGTGAACAAATGGCTCAGCCCCAGTTTGAGGGTTCCAATAAAGCCAGTATTATATTGCACGGAACTGAAAGAATCCCCCCACACACACAATGCATGGCAAAGTAGACGATAGTAGACAACTTTGGGCTGATTTTCCCCTTGTATGTATCTGATGACACATTTCTTATGTTTGAATCTGTAGTCGAGCGTGCAAAATTATGTTTTAGCAGGCTCCATCCTGTCTGCCTTTTGAAGTTAAGGCCACAATCTTGTGAATGGGACTAGGCCATTTATTCTCCACTGATGAAATCAGGCCTGTTAAAGCCATCCTGTTGGAACATTGCTGCCATGATCCGATAATTTCTTGCCTTATGTTGCACACTTGAGAGCAGACTGTTTAGCAGCGGGAGCAATGATTTCCCTTTTTCTGTGTGCTATACTGCGCATAATGTCCCCTTGAAAGGGAACACAGCATTAAATGATTTTAACACATTGCACACCCAAGAACGGCATCAGGACAACTACAGCACGAATAACTCCAGGAATATCTGGAATTCCAAATACCTGTCCTCGATGATGTAGTTGATCTTGGGTCACATCCTGCATGCCGGTTCCTGATTGTGGAAGCCCGCTCCCTCCATAGCTGGAATGTGAGACGGGCCGGAAGGGGGGCTGAGTGCCTTCACTAAGGGATACATCAGAGTAATGTTCAAGTTCAATGTGAAAATTGAGGAATTGAAAGAGAATACCTGATGCCAAGCGGAAACAGTGCCCAGCATGTCTGGTGCCTTTAGAGAGGAAGGCAAAGACCGCAGTCACTAGGCAGTAGAGACAGAGGTTAAGCAATGTAAGCAGTTCCAACTTTTTATAAATAAAGTGGGAGGAAATTGCCCATTTCATCATTTTGGAGGGTCTGAGAGAACCGTTCTAAAGTCTGAAACTTTCTTTTTCTCCCCTTCCGATTTATTCCTTCTCGTTATCACTGGCAAGGCTGGGATTTGTTCACCATCTTAGTTAGGGTGAGGAGATGAGAGAACTGCATGGCTTGCTAAGCCATTTCGTGGTGTGGGGGTAACACGTTATTGTGGGATTAAAAACAGAAATCACAGGAGAAACTCAACAGGTCTGTCAGCGTCTGTGGAGAGAGAAAAAGAGTTGATGTTTTGAGTCCAAAGCCTTTTCTTTGCAATTCAGATTCACCGAAGGGTCTTTGGATTCAAAACGTCAAGTGTTTTTCTCTCTCAGCAGATGCGGACAGACGTGGGTTTCGCCAGCAATATCTGTTTTCATTTCAGATTTCCAACATCTACGGCATTTTTGCTGTTACATTTATTCTGAGGCTTTCGTTACAATATCGACCAGTTAAAGATGGAAGCTTTCCTTCTGTAAAGGACATGTATTGGCTCTCCTTAGCAAAGCCTCGAAGATCATTTCTATTAATATCAGATTTTCATTTTCCCAGGCAATCTTACACAGTTGAATTTCTCAGTTTATCATGATGGGGTTTGGGCTCCATTCTCTGGATTACCAGTGCAAGAGTCACACAACCAGTACACCGCATCATTGACTTATTGGGGACATGACCCTATTGATGAAAGTGAGAGACGGCAATTTCCTCATCCTTGTACACAGTATCTACTGTTTGGTGTTTCTGTTAAAACAATACTTGGTTTAGCCCAGGTCAGCTTGCTATGTGATGTGTGTCTAATAGCATTAGTGTGCTGCTTTTGGTCTTTGCAGTGGTGACGGACCACACCAGGAACAGCCAATACCAGAGACGTTCTCGAAACAGAGCAGACGAGGCTATTGCGGCTGCTGTAAAGAGTTGTATACCTGTCTGGAACAGGTAAGGATAGTGTGAGTGCTTCACAATTGTCAAAAAATAAATTGAGTCCAGGATAACTTGACAATGCAGGCCCCCGTGGTTGTCATCTTGGCTTGTTACCTGCTTCTGAACGGGAAGGTCAGGGATTTGAGCTGAGGGGCAGAGAATTCAGCATTTAACCTCAGCTGACAATCCAGCGCAGTGCTAATGGAAGGCTGCACTGTCAGCGATGCTGTCGAGCTTGATGGCCTATTCACTTCCGCAAGGTGTTTAGAACGTATTACGCAGCTGTACCTGTAGCAAAGCAGGGCAGTTCTCTCTGCTTTCCCGGCCCATGTATTTTCCCTTGACCGATATCAATAGAGCAGTAACATGAAAGCAAAATGATGCCGAAGCTGGAAATCTGAAACAAAATGTTGGAAGTACTCCATGGGTCCACCAGTTTCTGTGGATCCTGAACCAGATTACAGAGTAGAAACAGTGACTGTCAGTGACCTCACATCAATTGCCTTTTAGAAGAGGACTTCCTATTCTAATGGAAAACGGGGCAAAATCTCTGCACTGGTTGGAGTCAGGCCTGGCACATAGTTCAATAATATCAACTCCAGGGTGTTTCTGTAGGAGTTCCTCACGGTAGTGTCTTCGGCGCAACCATCATCAGTCCCACCACCAATGATCTTCCCGCCGGGATGTTCACTGATGATAGTACGGCACAACGTTCAGCACCATTCCCGACTCCTCAGTTACTGAAGCAGTCCATGTTCAAAGGCAACAAGATCTAGACAATATCCAGGCTTGGGCTGACAATTTTCAAATAACGTTCATGCCACACAAATGCCAGTCAATAACCATATCTAATAAGAAACAATCTAGCCACTTCCCCTTGACACTCAATGGTGTTACCATCACTGAATCCCCCACTATCAACTTCCTGGTTGGGTGGGGAGGGGAGGTTATCATTGACCGGAAACTCAGCTGGACTTGCCGGATAAATACATTTACTGTAAGCGCAAGTCAGAGGCTAGGAACACTGCGGTGAGTAACTCACTTCCTGACTTCCCAAAGCCTGTCCACCACTTTACAAGGCAAAGTCAAGATAGTGATGGAATACTTCCCGCTTGCCTGGATGGGTGCAGTTCCAACAACACAGAAAGCTTTGACACCATCCAGAATAAAGCAGCCTGCTTGATTGGCACCATGTCCACAAGTATCCACTCCGTCCACGCTTAGTAGCAGCACTGTGTACTACCTACAAGATGCGCTGCAGAAATTCACCAAAGATCCCTTAACACCTTCCAAACCTACGATCACTTCCATCGAGAAGGACAAGGGCAGCAGATACTTGGGAAAACCACCACCACCACCTGCAAGTTACACTCGCCATCCTGACTTAGAAATATTTCGTTGTTCCTTCAGTGTCGCTGGGTCAAAATCCTGAAACTCCAAACCCCAACCCTGCCGAACAGCATTGCCGGTCAACCTACAGCACATGGACTCCAGCAGTTGAAGAAGACGGCTCACTACCACCTTCTCAAGGGCAGCTAGGGCTGGGCAATAAATGCTGGCCAACAAAGGCCGCGAGAGAATTAAAAAAAAGTTGTCTCGAAAGTTGGGCTCTAAAGCTTCGATACTGCTGCCTGGTCTCAGGCTGCCCAATCAGAAGGGGTTATCCCTTCGTTACCCTATTAGTTTCCTTTAGTATTTTGAAAGCTACAAACAGCCCCTTAACTTTTTAAATTCCAGTCCTATTTTGAGCAATACTTGTAACTTAATCCTTTGGGTAAATAAACACCATCCCCACTCAACCAATTTATATCCTTCCTGAAGTGTCCAGAGCTAGGTTTAATTTCTTGGGGTTGTTTAGCTAAAGAATGACTGACTTCTTTACCTCTAGTCTCAAAGGGGAGCATTCCATTTGGAATTTTGATTACTTTCCATACCAATTTCTGACATTTTCATGGATTTCCCAGATCCCCAAGTCTCTCCGGCCCTCTGCTGCTTCCAGCTATTTGCTGTGTGGGAAGTACTGTGTTTTATCCTTAAAGCCTAAATCGTCTCTACTTGCCTACACTGAAAACTATTTTGGGGGCTTTTGCGGCGCAGTGGTAGTGTCCCTGCCTCTGAGCCAGGAGGCCCATGTTCAGGTCCCACCTGCTCTGCATCCTATATTGTTGACTTTTCAGACAAAAGCTACACTGAAATCTGTGTTGCCAAATTGAATTGAGCCTTCAAAATGTCTTGCGTGCCTTCATCTACGGTGCTAAAAGTGCTGCTCATTTCTCTTCGGCAAATTAATTCACGTGGTTTTCTGTCCCGATTTCTCTCAGAATTGTTAAGAAATGAAAATTATTGAGGCTTCATCTCCATTATTATTGAGGTCTCCATCGCCTCTGCGAAAGTGAAACATGTGGGTTATGTCTGGTTTTTAATCTTGTGACAATCCCACCAAGATGTTGCTCGGCTCTAGGAGCACGCACGCTCCTGTTGGAGAAAGAGTCCAGACACCCCTTTGAAAGTAGATGTGTTCAACCTCTCCTACTCACTCAAGTTGGTTGTAACAGCTTGCGGCTGCCATACGGCACAGGAAGATCCCAGGCTCCTTCCAATCCTGTCTCGGAATCCCTGCAGTGTGGAAGCAGGCCATTTGGCCCTTCGAGCCCACACCGACCCTCAGTATCCCACCCAGACCCACCCGTCTAACCCTGCATTTCCCATGGCTACCCCACCTAGCCTGCACATCCCTGGACATTATGGGACAATTTAGCATGGCCGATCCACCTAACCTACACATCTTTGGACAGTGGGAGGAAACTGGAGCACCCGGCAGGAACTCTGCAGCCGCGGGGAGAATGTGCAAACTCCACACAGACAGTCGCCCGAGGGTGGGATCGAACCCGGGTCCTTGGCGCTGTGAGGCAGCAGCGCTAACCCCTGAGCCACGGTGCTGCCCACCCATGCTGGCCCCTGCTGAAGCACTTGGTGAGAGTTGGTAGCAGATGGCTAAGACGAGCTGTGGCAGCTCAGCAAAGAGGAGGCAGCATTTGGCAGGTTCTCTAACGCTGAGTACAGTTTGTAAGGGGGCCCATGCAAGGGGATAGGAACAGTTTCTGAGAATGAGGCTGGAGAGCAACTGTGTCTGGTAGTGCAGCCACTCAAAAGAGTGAGCTTCTCATATGCTTGGGTGTATATCCTAAGCAAGGTCAAGCCTCTTTCAAAGAGGGAGTGAGGTGGGTTGAAGGTAGCTGTAGTGAAATAGAGTGTAATATTGGCCAAGTAGCACTCACTATAACGTTTTGTGCTTTATTTCTGCTCAGCACCTCCAGACCACTCGGCACCGGCAATTTGCCAGTGAGTCCAGGAGCCAAGGACCAGCTAAAAGCCTCATGGAACGCTTCCTGCAGGATGTCATCCAGTACCACCCTTCCCGATATAAGGACAACAGGTAAACCAAGGACCCTCTTACACAAAGAATAAAGAAAATTACAGCACAGGAACAGGCCGTTCGGCCCTCCAAACCTGCGCCGATCCAAATCCTCTATCTAAACCTGTCGCCTATTTTTCAAGGATCTGTATCCCTCTGCTCCCTGACCATTCATGTATCTGTCTAGATACATCTTAAATGACGCTATTGTGCCCGCCTCTACCACCTCCACTGGCAACGTGTTCCAGGCACCCACCACCCTCTACGTAAAGAACTTTCCACGCATATCTCCCTTAAACTTTTCCCCCCTCACCTTGAAATCATGACCCCTAGTAATTGAGTCCCCCACTCTGGGGGAAAAAGCTTCTTGCTGTCCACCCTGTCTATACCTCTCATTGATCTTGTAGACCTCAATCAGGTCCCCCCCTCAACCTCCGTCTTTCTAATGTAAATAATCCTAATCTACTCAACCTCTCTTCATAGCTAGCGCCCTCCATACCAGGCAACGTCCTGGTGAACGTCCCCTGCACCCCCTCCAAAGCATCTACATCCTTTTGGTAATGTGGCGACCAGAACTGTACGCAGTATTCCAAATGTGGTCGAACTAAAGTCCTATACACAACTGTAACATGACCTGCCAGCTCTTGTACTCAATACCCCATCGGTATGAGCACTGTAACTCTCCACCACTTAGCACCTGACGGTCCCGAGAGCTGGTCTGTGCACCTCGTCGCTGTCTATGCACGCGGCCTTGTATTCACAGCATAAAAGTTATAGAACTGTGATCTGATTGAGGTAGATTGGCATATTTCCCAATGCCTCTGTGAATTCCTAGTTGCGAGCACTAAGAATGTTTTAATAGCTCAAAATGGAGAGAGAACCTCATGAAGCTCTTTCCCACCACTTATCAATGGGCCTAAGATGGCAGAACGGTGATGGGCAGAACTGCTTAAAGTGTAAAAGAATCATCTAGGGTCTAACAAATTCAAAACAGCATGTGGAATACTTTATTGGCTGCAAAGTGGTTTAGGTGCTGAGTCCATGAAAGGTGCTGTATAAAATGCACATTCTTTCCTTTTTGAGCATTTTGATGTTTGCCTGAGTAAGGATACGGGAGAATTGTTCAGATGTATGATGATCCTCCCTGCCTCAAGTAGAATGCTCAATACAATGTACTTCAAGCAGTCATGGTTTGCCGGTTTGCCAATTTGCCATACCAACCTTTTTTTAAGCTACTGGCATTGACATTAACCGAGAAGCTCGATCCTTATTTCATCTGGAGTGTTGCTTTCCTTGCCATGTAGAGTCATAGAGTTGTACAGCATGGAAACAGACCCTTCAGTCTAACTTTTCCTTGCCAACCAGATATCCTAAATTAATCTAGTCGCATTTGGCCCATATCCCCCTAAACCCTTCCTATTCATGTACGCATCCAGATGCCTTCTAAATGTTGTAATTGTACCAGCTTCCACCACTTCCTCTGGCAGATTAGTTCTTACACACACTGCCCTCTGCATGGAAAAAGTTGCCCCTAAGCACCCTTTTATATCTTTCCCCCCCCTCATCTTAAACCCTCTGGTTCTGAACTTACCCCATCACAGGGCGGAGACCTTGGCTATTCACCCTATCCATGCCCCTCATGATTTTATAAACTTCTGTAATGTTACCCTTCAGCCTCTGACACTCCAGGGAAATTAGCCCCAGCCTTATTCAACGTCTCCAATAGTTCCAACCCTGGCAACATCCTTGTAAATCTTTTTTGAACCCTTTTCAAGTTTAACAACATCTTTCCTATAGCAGGGAGACCAGAATTGAATGCAGTATTCCAAAAGTGGCCTCACCGATGTCCTGTACAGCCGCAACATGACTTCCCAAATCCTATACTCAATGCACTGACCAACAAAGGCAAGCGTGCCAAACACCACCTTCGCCACCCTGTCCACTAACATGACTCCACTGTTGTCGAAAAGTGCTATACGTTTTGCAAAGCAAAACATTTTACCAATCAAGACAGATGCAGTAATGCCAAATTTCAAATTATCGCAACAATTTGTGCCAAAGAAAGGGAATATCTTCAAGCCTTGTGTCTTTTTATCTTGAATTACGAAGCAGCCGATGGTTCCTCAGGTCTTTCTCTACCGTAGCATCTTTAGCCAACCAGAGTTGACTTGTCAACCGGTCAGCCTTTTCTCCTGTGTGTAGCTTGTTGTGATTGTTTGTTTGAAATTGGACACTTCTGCATTTGTTCTAATGGGCACAGATTGAAGCACTATGGCAACATGTCTCCGGTTTCAGCAATGTTCAAGCCCTTGCAACATGAAACTGTTGTTAACTTTTTGGCTTGTGCTCCTCAGGTCGACGTACATGGATCTGCCATCCATTAGCGCCCCACTTCTCCCCAAGAAGGAGCTGGCAGACATACACTCCTACCAAGATGACAAGGAGACCGTTGGGACCAGGGAGGAGTTGCCCAGCACGGATAACGAATCCATCCGATCGGCGCACTTGATGGTAGGGAAGAACGTGGCAAGTTGCAATCGGGTTAAAGCCAGTGTATCATCTCCCATGTCTGTTAGTGCTCCGCTGGGTCACAGAGACACCGCGGCTAAAGAGACGGTGTGTGGAGAGCACTCGATTGACATCAGCTCTGTGACATCTAAAGGCTTGCGAAGGACTGCTTTTCTGGGAGTGAGTGAGGGCGTCCTCTCGTGTGGCAAAGCGGATAGGCACGGACATCGGATCGATTTGGGCCTGTCCAGACCGACACCGAGGAAAGGAATAAAAGACCACGATAAAACCAACGTGCCGGCTGTCAGCCAACCCAGGTGCGAGCCGCACGAAAGCTGGAGTCCCCCTCAAACGAACTTTCCCAACGTCTCCGCGGGGCCAGCTTTTCGCTTTTCCAGGCTGCACCATGTTACCTCTCAGGGCGCCACGGCAGGCTCCCCTCTTCCTCAACTCAGGGACTACGCCGGGCCCGGCGGCCCGCGCTGCACCGCCGGGCGAAGCCAAGCCGAGGTGTGCAGGCCGCAGAACAGGAACGCCGCCACCTGCCTCAGCGATCTCAGGGAGGCGAAGATGGTGGACCGCTTCGAGGACCTGGTGTCGGAGACCATCGAGACAGTCATTCAGAAGTACTGCAACAGGCGGACACCACAGTCACAGGACAGCGACAGCGAGAATTCACCAGCGGAGGTCAAGGCGGCGCCTACTTTTTGTCAGCTTGAGAAGAAGAGGAAGGCAGTGGAGGCAGGCCTGCTGAGCAGCGTTCCAGGCAGGAAATGGCCCCCCGAAGGAGCGCACTATCCAAGTGCGCCTTTGAACAGCGGTGACCTGGTCTGCACCAGGCAGGCGATGCGCGATACGGCATCTTGCTTCAAGAAGATGCTCTCTTTAAGCCTTTCCAGCGAAAGAAAGGCCGGGGGCCAGCGTCCAGCTGTGGGCGAAGACGGCAGCTCCGGTGGCAGCATCTGTTCCCTTGGCAGTCAGCTGGGACACTTGAAGTCGACCAGCAGCTCTGAGTGGGACACCTCTGTCAAGGTGGAGAAAGACTGCTCGCGGGTGGCCAGCAAGGACTTGGAGCTGCTGACGGACACCCAGATAACCCTTGACGACCGAGGCTACAAAACCCAGCTGAGCTCCGTCCTGCACTTCCGGCCTGAGGAGTGTGACAAAACGGACGAGGAGGGCCCTGCCCGCTCGGAGAGCCACGCGAAGGCGGAACAGGCAGAACAGGCGGGAGATGCGCAGCAGGCTCCCGAAGGCGATCGGAAGCTTCGGTCGTTGCCCTGCGTGCCCCCGTCTTTCGCCGGGAAGACCTGGTCGGAAATCATGGCGGAGGACGACCTGAAGGTGGAGGCGCTGGTCAAGGAGTTCAAGGAGGGACGGTACTTGTGTTACTTCGACAGCGAGTCGTTGGCCAACTGCGGCAAGAAGCAACGCAGAAAGCACCAGTCCTGCCACAAAGATGCACCGCAGGCCGCCTCCAAGGCATCAGCCGAAACCGCTGGGGCTTTGCCCCACTTGCAGGAGGCCAACGACAAGGCGGAGCCCGAGCCAGAAGCCTGCAGGCCAGAGGCGGGCAAGAAGCCAGGCCTGAGGCACTGCCGCCTGGCGTCCCGCTGCCAGGTGGTCAAGGTGAGCCACGGCACCCAGACCAGCGAGGCCAGCTACCCGGTGGTCAAGAAGAAGTCACGGCGGGTGGAGCAGGAGCCCGAGAACGTGTGGGCCGGCGCCGAGGCTGAGACCGAGGACAGGCCTGGCGCCAAGGCCAGGCTGTGCTCGGTGCGGCTGCCCAGGGCCTACCGCAAGATCATGAGTCCGGTGCAGCCACGGACCGTCATCTACGTGCTGTCGTCGCCAGACTTTGCGTCGGCTGCACAGGCTGCCTGCCACGAGGCCAAGAGGACCTCGAAGGCGTCCGACGATGGCGCCAGCCCGGCTAAGTACAAGTACAAGAAGTCGCCGGTCAGGTACTATGATCCGACCACCAACAGGATCGTCAGAACGCCGCCCGGAGCCCACCACGTGCGGCAGCTCTTCAGGAGCCTGAGCCCAGACATCAATACGGGGCAGCTTGCCGACAAGTCGCGGATCAAGGCTGCGGGAGGAGGAGCGGGCCCCACTGCGGCGCTCCCGCATCCGGGTAACAACCAGGCCTCAGGCCTGTGGCCTACTGCAGCCGCCGCCCCCTCGTCCTCTTCCCTCAAGGAGTGGCCGCCTGGCGAGGGCCCCGGCAGCGAGTGCCCGTCCAAAAGCACCGGCGCGGCCTCCAGCTCCTGCCAGCCGTCCCTGTCCCGCTCGCTGTTGGGCTCGGACGGGGGGCTGAGGCCTCTGCCCGCTCCTCCTCAGCACCAGCGCCGCCCTCGCCGCCGCCACCACCGCCTCCTGTCGGAGCCCAAGAGCGGCCTCCTGTCACCGCTGAGGAAGGAGACGCCCGAGTCGCCTTTTGGCAAGCTCCAGGTGTATGTGGGCCCCAGGAGCCGGAAGCCTCTGGACAAGGAGGGCCCGAGGCAAGGCTCCGGAGAAGGACGGGTGACGGGCTGCGAGGAGGAAGAGGAGGAGGACGAGGAGGAGTTGGAGGGCGGTGATGGGAATGGGAGCAAGGAAGATTGCGCTGCCGGAGCTCCTCCAGGGCCCCGGCCCGCCCTCAGGGGCGCCTTGTCCTGTTCTGACACGGGTCCGCCCACCGCCAGTCCCCCACCCAGCCGCAGGCCCCGCCTCAGGCCTGCTTCCAGGGACGCTGCCTCAGGCAGGAAGGCGCTGCGGAGGGAGGCCGAGGTGGTGGTTGTCCCCCGGCAAAGCCCTCGCCAGGCCACCCGCAAGAGAAAGTGAGCCCCTTGCCCTATATCGCCCTCCATCATCCTCCATTTGTGGGGCTGGGGCAGCCTCCGGTCTGTCTCTGACTGACTGTCTACCACCAACGCCAACACCTCCAAGGCCCATTTCTGACCTTCCCCTCCCTTCCACCGTCTGCCTCTCTAAATTGTTGCGTTTTTTTTATTATTTCTATTTGTATGAAGTACTTCAGGGAATTTGCAGCTGAAACACACACACAAAAAAAATTGCAGCGTGTATTTTTATAAAGAGCCCTGGTGTTTTTCTTTATAGTGTCTTGAGTTCAAACATTGGATCACTGAGCGATTTGTTACAAACACCACCTCGAATGGTTTATTTTGTAGTTTTAGATGCTTTGAATCCAGCTAGCGACACTTGTTATGACACATATATCTGGAGCAGATGAGACTTGAACCCAGACCTTGTGGGTAGGGACACTGCGCTATGCCACGTTCTTCATGTTTAGAGTGTCTGGAGTGTTTGGTCCACCTAGTCCAAGGGTTTAAGGTACTATGTTTCAGTTCTCTCCTTCTACCTTCCTTCTGTCTATTCCCCCGGCCCCCCCCC
>JAHRHZ010000145.1:5551569-5582106 GCA_024137785.1 Ginglymostoma cirratum | reverse complement strand
CCAAGCATTGAGATTCCCCTTTAAGTCAGTGTGCCCTGTTCCCAGGGGAACATAGATGGCTATCTCATGCTGGAGAGACAACTTGTGCTAAGCTTTTAACCAAAGAGCCTCATCTTACCCGAGTGTCCCCGCCACTGAGGCAGGAGGACCGGCTTCAAGTCCCACCTGCTCAATGATATCTCTGAACAGGTTGACTTGAAAATAGCAACATGTTTTGTTAACCAGCACCTTATAGGGCCAAGAGTGGTTGATCCAATATTCCAGATAATCAAACGGTCCAGACAGTCAATGTAAAAACCCGCAGTAATAGAAATGTAATGCAGGGGATATACACGTCGCTGTTGCACGGTATTTACAGCATAAATCACTTACACGATCATGTAACTTTGCCTTAAAAGAAAACCTAACAGTTTCTCACTCCTGCCCTCAACTGACAATTTGGACATTTGATGAGAAATTAACTTGAAATTAATCAACCCTTGATGTTTTGAGTGGGTGTTCAATCGAGCAAGTAAATTTACGTTGAGTTAAATAAATTTTTTAAAAATTGGACAGACTAATACAGTAAATTTTAGGGTTTGTTTTGCAGGTTTATTGAGTGGGGTGGTTCATAAGGTGCCGGTTAAAACAAAGGTTGCTGTACTTCACCTTACCTGCCTTCACATGATGGTGATGACAAGTTTCACCTTCTATGCGCACACTTGCTAGTTTTGTTTATTTTTCAAAGAAGCTTCCCCCCCACACCCAAAGGGAAAAAAATCTCAATTGGATTTATTATTTGCCACCTTTGTACTTCTGTCCCGTCTTACAGGACGATCAGGTAAAGGGTGGGGGGACGTTCCCCCCCCCCCCCAATCCATGAACTTTCTTTGTCGCGGAGACCTGTGTCCAGGTGCTCTCAGCCGCTTCTCTTTCTTCAACCTGGCGCGTAAGACCTATCAAAGGGCCACGTCCGAGTTGCCGGCTTTGGGGTCGGCTTGGGCGCTCCCTCGGTCCCTGAGGGGTTGCCACATATGCAAGAGGCTGCCAGCAAGGCTGATGCTTTCTCTTCCTCGCTCCTGGCCACTGCGAGCTGACTTAGTGTTAATGCCATCAACGGGCTGGGGCTGGGCTATGTTGTGAGACAGTAGGAACTGCAGATGCTGGAGAATCTGAGATAACAAGGTGTGGAGTTGGATGAACGCAGCAGGCCAAGAGAAGAAGGGTCTAGGCCCGAAACGTCAGCTTTCCTGCTCCTCTGATGCTGCTTGGCTTGCTGTGTTCATCCAGCTCTACACCTTGTTATCTCTGGGCAATGTTGTGTTGTCCCTGGGCAAGCGTGTCCCCCAACTTAAGGCTGAGATGGTAAGGGGTTGTGTGTCTGTGGAACTCCTTGCGAGAGAGAGCTGTGTGTATGTTGGAGGGTGGGGGGGATGTAGTTCCTCGTGTCTATTTCAGGCTGAAATAAACAGATTCTCGATCAATCGGGGAAGGGGCGGCCAAAGTGCATGTGAGGGACGCCAGACTCGGCTGTGATCCTCTTGACCAGCGGAGCAAGCTGGGAGGGGACCATTCCTGTTCCTGTTTCTAACGGTCTGGAAGGAGATGGGGATAAAACATTAAAGCCTTCCCCCACCCTTGACTGCTGTCCACAGACCCCCTGACAAGAGTCAAACTAAAAACCGAAAGAACTGCGGATGCCGGAAATCGGAAGCCAAATCACAAATCGCCGGAAAGCTTCAGTGGGTCCGGCAGTATCTGAGGAGAGAAATCGGAGTTAACGTTTTCAGTTTCAGTGACCCTTTCTCAAAACTGCCCTTCGTTGAGTAACCCTTCCCAATGGAAGTCCCCTGTGTATGAAGACAATTGTAGCAAGCGGGTCAACGAGCCTTACTGTCTAGGTTCATTTGCAAAGTGTTACCAACTGCTGGATAAAACTTGTGCCTCCTGAGGAAAGTTGCAGGAAACTTTTCTGTCACTGAGTACACGGCAGAGGAAAGCGGTTGTCTAAGTCGCCTGGCTTGGTCTTGGGTGTTGATAAATGTCAATGAACAGGGTCGATTCTCTGCTTGGATTGTATGCGAGCGAAACTTTCCATAAAACAAGGCAGGGACCCCATTGCCAGTGTCTGCGAGAGTGACAGTGCTGACGAATATTTTCCGATGGGCTCCTTCCAAGCTCCAACTGAAGGTTTCGCACTATCTCATTGTTTGACCACCTGCTGGTTGCGTTAGAGAAGTTGCCGTGGAGCTCATTTCAGATACAGCTGACTGCACTTCATTCTCAGAGCAAGTCCAGAGCTTCGGCTAAGTTTGTCAGCTGTATTTGAGCCCCTGCTATCCCCAAATACTGACTACAGGGGTGCAGATAAGGCGAACGGCAGCTGTTTTTTTTTCTCCCTTACGGTGAGGAATTTCAACTCTAAAGGGAATATGTTTAAGGTGAGAGGTGAAAGATTTTAAAAAAGACGCACGAAGGGCAATTTTTATCAAATTTCACACAGAGAGTGGTCCGTGTGTGGAATGAACTTCCAGAGGAAGTGGTGGACGCGGGTACAGTTACCATGTTTTAAAAGACATGTGGCTAAGTACATAATATAAAATAAATGTTTGACGGGATATGGGCCAAGCGCAGGCAGCTGGGACTAGTTTTGTTTGGGATTATGGTCAGCATGGACTGGTCGGACCGAAGGGTCTATTTCCGTGCTGTATGACTCTCCTGGATGCTAGGAGCTGTCCACTGATGACACGGATGCTGACTCCTGTTTGCTATTCCTGTATAAAGCAAAAATCCACACTGCCACATGTGAGGTGACAAACGCAGGCTGAAACATTATTCTACTGCCTGGTCAAGGCCAGAGGAGGTGTTAGAAATCATAGTGCTCTGATGCAACCTCCCTCTGGTGAGCAAAGCGGTTAGCACTTAGATTGAGGAGACAATCAGACAGCCTCACTGTAGCTGGGCTCTCTGAGGAGGAATGTTATTTGAGTGCTAGCAGTAAAACGACCCCAGTTCCCCATTCTACCAATGGTCGCAGGCCTTTCCTCCCTTCTGTCACTGACTGTAACATAACCAGGCCATCGCAACATAGGCCTCACAACTAAAAATGTATCAATTAAATTGTGGTATTTTGCACACTGAGGTAAACTAAGTGTGCATTCCCTCCCGAGTGCTTGTCCTCTTCGTCTGTCTTAATGCCATCCCGCAGAACTGCGTCACATTGTGGCTGTTGGAAGGTCCCTGCCATTCCCTGCTGTTGGTTTGGGAGCCTGAATGCATTCAGCTCTGGACCTGGCTGTGTACTGCATCCATTCAGTATAGGTACTAATGGCTTGCATCAACTGGCTGACTGACAGGCAATAGCAAGGACCCTAGATAACAAGGTGTGGAGCTGGATGAACACAGCAGGCCAAGCAGCATCATAGGAGCAGGAAAGCTTGACGTTTCGGGCCTAGACCCTTCATCAGAAAGGGTGGAGTGGTAGGACAAATGTAGTTTACCTGAGGAAAAGGCAGCAGCTTTGTACTGATTGATAGCCACTGCAACTCTCCTGGGCAAAGGTACTCAATTTAATTTAATTTGAATAAATGCAAAGTACTGCATTTTGGTAGAAGAAACAAGGGTAGAACTTATGTAATTAAAAGTAAGCCCTTGAGTAGTGTTGTAGAACAGAGACCTAGAGGTTTAGGTGCATAATTCATAGAAGTTTACGTCACATATAGGGTGGTTAAGAAGGTGTTCAGCACGCTTGCCTTCATTGCTCAGCTATACATTGAGTGTAGGAGTTGAATGTCGTGTTGAGGTTGGACAGGACATTGGTGAGGCCTCTTCTGGAGTACTGTGTCCAGTTCTGATCTCCCTGTAAAAGGAAAGGTATTATTAAGCTGGAGAGGGTTCAGGAAAGATTTACCAGGATGTTGCCAGGAATGGAGGGTTTGGGTTATACAGAGAGGCTGGATAGACTGGGTCCTTTTTCACTGGAGCGTAAAATGTTGGGACGTGACCTTACAGAGGTTTTGAAAATCATGAGGGGTATAGATAAGGTGTCTTCTTCCTACTGGGAATTTCAAGTCGAGGGTGGATATTTTTAAGGTGAGAGGAGAAAGGTTTTAAAAAGACATGAGGGGCAACATTTTTACACAGAGAGTGGTTCGATTGTGAAATGAACTGCCAGAGGAAGTTGTGGATGCAGGTACAGTTATAATGTTTAAAAGACATTTAGATAAGTACATGAATAGGAAATGTTTGGATGGATATGGGCCAAGCACAGGAAGGTGGGACTAGTTTAGTTTGGGATTATGGTAAGTATGGACTGGTTGGACCCAAGGGCCTGTTTCTGTGCTGTATGACTCTATGACAGAGCGCCAGAGCTCACAAACACACAGTAATCCACAGGCATGATGGTGCCACTCTTGAAGATGTGTGGCAGCAAGTAACCTTGCATGTCGCAAAACTCGGATGTTGTGCGGGAAGCAGTGAGATCACTGCAAGTGTGAAAACAACTGTCTGCATCATTGTTTGCCCAAATATTTCCTCTGCTGCTTGGCCAGGATGCACTGCTCAGACATGTGAAAGGCAAATGTCACAAGGGTAAGGTGGTGGTTCAGGTGAGGAGGGACCTCAGAGGTGCAAGCCTTCACCAACTGCAGTCTACAAATCCGAAGCGGGAATGGTAGGTGTAACGAAGGATCAGGTGATGTCAAGTTTGAAGGTTTCAGCCCTGCCCTTGAGTATGACTTTAGTGATGGGCATATTGTAATAATGGCCAATACCATCATCGTATGCCTGTTCCATTGGCGTCAGGATGTGTGAACATGCCCCTTCCCGTGGGGGTCTGGGACATGCGGGTGTACCCCTTCCCGTGGGGGTCTGGGACATGCGGGTGTACCCCTTCCCGTGGGGGTCTGGGACATGCGGCTGTACCCCTTCCCGTGGGGGTCCAGGATGTGCCCGTTCCCTTCCAGTTAGTTCTGGCTGACTCTGGTGTTGTGCTGAGTTTGAGTCATGTGACTGTCAGGGTTGAACCGTTGGCAGTGTGTGCGGGCTGAGAAAGGTGTGTGTCTGTGAGATGGTTGCAGTCGTGCTACGTGTGTGGTAGATGATGTAATTGTTGCATTTGAGGCCTGATCCGTAGGTGAGTGGTGGAGGCCTACTGACTTTAGCAGCAGCTGAGGGGGTACTCATAAGTCAGATAGACTTAAAGGTGCATTCAGATCACTTATTGAACTTCTTGCTGCACTACATCTCTGGTGCTGCCCTTTTGGTCTTTAGCATCTGTTCCCACTGCCTTTATGTGTTTATCCAGAGGGCTCCCTGTGAACTCAGATGGCTTTTCTCCTTCCTTCCCTTCAATTAGAGCATCCAGTGCATTGAAAAGCTTGGAGCCCACTTCTGTCGCCTATGTTTCTCACCCTTTTTCCTTATCTTCAGTTTAACTCTTGGCCCACATTGCAACAACA
Source organism: Ginglymostoma cirratum (assembly GCA_024137785.1). Lineage (NCBI taxonomy): Eukaryota > Metazoa > Chordata > Chondrichthyes > Orectolobiformes > Ginglymostomatidae > Ginglymostoma > Ginglymostoma cirratum. The sequence goes on along the minus strand of JAHRHZ010000145.1, from coordinate 5,576,668 downwards.
CTGCACTTTGAAAGATTACAGTCTAGCTTTTCATTGGCATGCGATGAGCATGACTTGGTCCCTGCTGAGGCAATCAGCAGATGAAACAACGTGGTTAGCGCTGACTGGGTACAGATCATTCCAATGACCAGGCAACATGAAGTTGGCATGCTTCCTGGATCGCAGTCAACGGGCTTGGGTTAGTTGGGCATTACAATCCTTTCAGCAGTTTTTGGGAGATATCCAATATTCAAGAGCTCCTATGGGAGTTAAACTCTATGCTGTCTTCTTTATGACAAGAATTCCAGTTTCCATTGTGTCTTAGGGAATTGCTTCTGCACCTGCTACCTCGCCCTGGTGATCTTTCTATGCATTTTCAGAGGAAAGTCAGCGACCGAATCTATTCGGCACTTACAAGCACCAGGAATCAAACCCTACTTGGAAGGCAGCTTGTACCATCACCACTGTGCATGGGAATCTTTCTATAGTAAATGGCCAAAGCCAAACACGATATTCTAAATGACCTAACCAGTGATGTGTGCATGTTCCTCATCACCTCATTGGTTTTGTGCTCTATGCCTCAGGGGGAGTTGATGGCCTAGTGGTATTACCATTGGACTGTTAATCCAGATGAGGTTTTGGGGACCCAGGTTCAAATCCCACCAGGGGACATGGTGGAATTTGAGTTCAATTTTAAAAAAAAATCTGGAATTAAGAATCCATGAATCCATTGTCAATTGTCAGGAAAAACCCATCTGGTTCACTTTAGGGAAGGAAACTGCCATCCTTACCTGGTCTGGCCTACATGTGACTCCAGACCCACAGCAATGTGGTTGACTCTTAACTGCACTCTGGGCAATTAGGGATGGGCGATAAATGCTGCCCGGCCAGCGACACCCTCATCCCATGAACAAATAAATCAAAATCCTATGCCCATTTTTAAAAAAAGGCTTTTTGATCGCATCTTCCCTTTTGAAAATATTTCCGTGTGAATCTTTTGCTGTTCTACAACTTACAACGTTCTACCACTTATCTGCACTTTCCTGTCATTTTTCCCTTATCTCCAGAACGTCACGTCACATTTGTTCTGCACTAAGTTTCATTTAACATCCATTCCTTGAGTGTGGCAAGCTGTCAGTTGTCTTGATGTCTGCTTAGGTTCACAGTTAAACATGTTGCTTTAGCATGATGTCTGCAGATTTTGGTATTGTGCTCCCTCTGCATATTGTATTTACTTATTTTTGAAAGTCTTCTCTGTATCTATTATCTACCAACTACCTGTGTCTATAACCACATGACCATAAGACAGTGAAGGCAGAACTAGGCCATTCAGCCCATCAAGTACACTCTATCATTCAATGGGATCACAGCTGATCTGATAATACCAGATATATAGTGTACCAAAATTTCATCAGTAGCTTTCCTATGTGCTCAGATATACAAAGTTAATGGGCAAGCAAGACCAGTTGCTCATCAATCCGACCACAACACCTTATCCATCTCTTTTTAAAACGACGTTGCTGTGGATATGGAATTTTACAGTCTGGAAGGATGCCAGTCGACCCATTGTGTCTGTACCATCTCCTGGAAAAAGCTACCCAGCTAGTCACATTCTCCAGCTCTATCTCAGTAGCCTTCTAAGTTCATCTCTTTCAAATACATATCCAACTCTCCTATGGAATCCGCCTTCACCACTCTCCCAGGCAGCGCATTCCAAATCCTAGCAACTCCCTGAATAAAGAAGTTTCTTCTCATCTCACTCCCAGCTGTCTTCCTGACAACATTTGAAGTTGTGATCCAAACTGATGTGGGGGAGTTCTGGCCTCATATTTATCCAGAACCATTTACTACTTTATCCTTTTTTTCCAGTTTGCAGTTAATACTGACACAAGGGAAGCAGTAGCTATAGTGGTTGCATGTAATGATTTACAGAAAGACTTGGATTAGTTACGCCACTGGGCAGTTACGCCTTTGTCTCCTACGTTTAATGTATTTTGTGTTTGAAAAATGAGTGGTAAATCTGGGAGGAATGGAATTAATATATGGAGGCTTGAACAGGGCATTGCTGTATTTTCAATTGTCATAAGAAGCGATTTTAAAAAGTGGTGTGGAATACAGCATGCACAGTGGAAATGTGTTGAGGTTCTGTTGTAGGCTTGTGACTCTCTTGGGTTTTCTCACTGCCACAATAAGAGAGTTGGATATCTGTTTGAAAGGGATGAACTTAGAAGGCTACTGAGACAGAGCTGGAGAATGGGACTAGCTGGGTAGCTTTTTCCAGGAGATGGTACAGACACAATGGGTTGAATGGCATCCTTCTGGGATGTAAAATTCTAAAACTCTATATCCACAGCAACGTAGTTTTAAAAAGGGATGCCAATGTGGTATACTGCATCCGCTGTACCCGTTGTGGCTTCCTCTACATCGGGGAAACCAAGCGGAGGCTTGGGGACCGCTTTGCAGAACACCTGCGCTCAGTTCGCAACAAACAACTGCACCTCCCAGTCGCGAACCATTTTCAACTCCCCCTCCCATTCCTCAGGTGACATGTCCATCCTGGGCCTCCTGCAATGCCACAATGATGCCACCCGAAGGCTGCAGGAACAGCAAATCATATTCAGCCTGGGAACCCTGCAGCCCAATGGTATCAATGTGAATGACAGGTGGATGTTTACTCTTGTTCAAAAGGTAGGGCTTTCTGTTTACAGATGAAGGTTAAAAATACAGACAATCTCCTATATTGTATTGAATTTATAGCAGAGAAATAGGCCATTCTGCCCAACTGATCTCTGCTGTTTTTTATGCTCCACCCAAGTCTCTCTCATCTCTCTTCATCTCCTCATATCCTGCTATTCCTGTCTCCCTCATGTGGGCATCCAGGTCCCTCTTAAATTTATGCAGTTCACATTGAGCAGTCTGGTAGTGGGGCCATCGGTTTAACAATTAATGATTATGTAACATTCCTGAGTATTTCATTGAAATGTCAGCCTAGATATTGTGGCAGAGCATCTGGAGAGGGCTTGAACCTTGAACCTTAAATCTGACTTGCGTGCCAGTGTTACCCCTGAGTTACAGCTGTTACGTAGAGTCATGCAGCACGGAATCAGACACCTTGGTCCAACTAATTCAAGTCGACCTTGTTCCCAAAATAAACTCGTCCCACCTGCTTGAGTTTGGCCCATATCCCTCCAAAATTTCCCTATTTGTGTATCTATCCAAATGGCTTTCAAATGTTGTAACTGTACCCGCATTCACCACTTCCTCTGGCAGTTCATTCCACACGAGAACCACTCTCTGTGTAAAAATAGTTACAGCTCATGTCCTTTTTAAATCTTGCTCCTCGCACCTTAAACATATCCCCCCTAGTTTTGAACTCCCCCACTTTAGGGAAAAGACCTTTGCTATTCACCATATCTATGCCCCTCATGATTTTATAAGCCTCTATAAGGTCACCCCACAACCTCTTATGCTCCAGTGCCTCTCCGTATAACTCAAGCCCTCCATTCCCGGCAACATCCTGGTAAATATTTTATGAACCCTCTCCAATTTAATAATATCCTTCCTATAGCAGGGAGACTAGAACTGTACATGGTACTCCAGAAGAGGCCTCACCAACATCCAGTACAACCTCAACATGGCATCCCATCTCCTATACCCAAATGTCTGAGCAACGAAGGCAAGTTGAATGCACTCAGCATGAATACCAGCCCTTACTTTAATTGGGTGCTTGGAGGTTACAGCCTATGTAAAACATCCCTCATTACAACTGGTAGGCAACACCAGTCAATCCACTGTGGTGACCTTACAGCCATTAATGCCTCATCACATCTCCATCCAGATAACCATTCTGCTAGAATGGTGAATGTTCAAAAGAAGCATATTTTCCTATATTGTAGGATTTGTCTTATATTCCTTCATGGGCTGGGAGTATCACTCACAAGGTTTTGCTTCTATGTATCTGCACTTAGAGTCATAGCATCGTACAGCACAGAAACAGACCCTTTGGTCCAACTAGTCCATGCCAAACAAAATCCCAAACTAAACTAGTCCCGCCTGCCTGCTCCTGGTCCATATCCCTCCAAACCTTTCCTATTCCTTTCCGTTTCTTTTAAACGTAACTGTACCCACATTCACCACTTCCTCAGGATGTTCATTCCATACACAAACCACCCTCTGTGTAAAAGAATTGCCTCTCATGTCTTTTTAAAATTACTCTCACCTTAAAAATGTGGCCCCTAGTCTTGAAATGCCCCATCCTATCTATACCCCCATCCCTCAACTTCCTACGCTCCAGTGAAAAAACATCCCAGCTTATCCAGCCTTTCTTTATACCTCAAACCCTCCATTCCCGGCAACATCCTGGAAAATCTCTTCTGAATCCTCTCCAGCTTAATAATATCCTTCCTATAATTGGGTGACCAAAACAGGACACAATATTCCAGAAGAGGCCTCACCAATGTCCTGTACAACCTCGACATGATGTCCCAATTCCTATACTCAATGGACTGAGCAATGAAGGCAAGTGTGCTAAACACCTTTTTAACCACCCTGTCAGTACGTGACACAAACTTCAAAGAATTATATGCCTGCACTCCTAGGTCCCTCTGTTCTACAACACCACCCAAGGACTTACCATTAATTGTATAAGTCCTACCCTTGAACTGAATGGTTTAACCACTAGGCCATTGCACATGGCTGTGCATCTAGAGTCACATGTAGGACAGACCAGGTAAGGACAACAGATCCTCTTGTTTAAAATAATGAATTGAATTGAATAGAATTAGCTTTATTGTCACACATTCTCAAATGAGTACGGTGAAAAGTTTCCAAGTCTCCATTTACGGCGCCGTCTTAGGTACAAAGGTATACCTGGATACAGCTTCTTCAGCACAAGTTCTCGGAAAAGAAATAGAAAAGTGAAGAAGTAAAATCCAGCATTACGGATCGTAGGAATAAATAAGAAAATAGAGAAATAAAAAGTTCAGAACAATAGTGCTTCCCACCCAGTCTACGCTGGTACCCTAGCCTCCAGTTCACGCTGGGACTTGACTCCAGACTTCACCAAGCTTCACCTTGAGGCCAGAAGACCACTCTGGAATCACCTCAGGCTGGACGTCCAGCCACGCTAGGCCGAGGGACAGTCAGGCCGGACCAGGAGGTGTGAGTGAACCAGATGAGTTTTTATAACAATCGATGGTCACCATTGCTGAGACTAGCTTTCAATTCCAGATTTATTAAAGAGTTTATATCCAAACAGCAGTCATGGTGGGATTTGAAACCATGTTCCTAGGACATCAGCCTCATTTCTGTGTTACTAGTGTTAATGTGATAACCATTACTCTCCTAACGTCACAATTCAAAAGTATGTAATCGTGAATGACAATACACAGTGTCAACGTTGTTTCTTTAATCACTCTCCAATGCAGGGGAGTAATTATGGGGAATTCAGTCCTGACAGATGGAGGGTGAATGGGCAGGATACTCTTCTGGATGGAGCAAACATAATGTTTGCACATTCTCCCCGTGTCTGTGTAGGTTTCCTTTGCGTGCTCCAGTCTCCTCCCACAGTTCAAAGATGTGCAGGTTTGGTGAATTGGCCATGGGAAATTGCCCCATAGTGTGCAGGGGTGTGCAGGCTAGGTGGTTAGCCATGGGAAATGCAGGGTTAGGGGGATAGGGTAGGGAATGGGATGTTCTTGAGAGGGTCAGTGTGGATTCGATAGACCAAGTGGCCTGCTCCCACACTCTGGAGACTCTATGGTTCTGATGTGCACGAGGAAAGAGTATGGTTGGGCAGAACGTGCTCATGGGGCAAGGAGTATGTAATTGAAACAATGTGCAAGAGGGCAGATTGCACGTGGTCTTCCTGGGATTAGTTGCACATAGGATCAGCAGGAAACAGTTGAAGGTACCTTCCTGTAATTGTGCAATTAGCATCTTTCTGCGGTCAGTATAGTACTTGTTATGATCACATGTCTCCACAGGATGGCCCTGTTGTAAAGGCTCAAATTTCCCTTTATTCAGTGCAGCAGCTTGCTGAATATTGCTGACTTTCCAGGTGTCTTGGCACAACAGCGAACATGCGTAGTTATAGATGAAGGCCATTTGTCCTGTCTTGGTCCACCCATGATCACTTGCCACCCCTTACCCTACTCCAGTCTCTCTCCATCTCATAATTTATTCCAGCATTTTGACTCCACTCATTAATCTGGGAGCTTCATCTATCTGTCACCTACTGTCTGTGTGATCAGAATTCCCAGATATCAGTTATGGAGTTATTTCTGCTTTGAACCTGTCTTTGCTGACTGTATTTCTACATTTTAATTTGAAACAACATTCAGATCATTCCCGGTGTTGGGAATGCGTTCTTTTAAGTGAGCAGGCCACGATCTCTCAAACTAGGGAGCTTCTCCCCCCACACACTGATCAATTGATGACACTCAAGTGACATTACTGAAGCATTAGCTGACCTTTGCTGTTTGTGGGATCTCACTGTGCAGCGATTGGTTGCCACGTTTTCTACAACAATTACTGCACTTCAGAAGTATTTCATTAGTTGCAGTGTTGAGGTCTCTGGCACCAAAGCCCATAAGCTTCTGGTTCATACATATTGCTACTGACTGCTCCATTAAAAGGAAAGAAGACAATGCATTTAGATAGCGATGATGCGTTTCACACTTATTAGCCCCCTGTCAAAAACAGCATCTTACACTTACATGATGTTGTCATTAGAGTGAAGCATCCCATAGTGCTTGACAGAAAGTTCTCAGTAAGAGTTTGAAACAAAGCTGCATTGAGATGTTAGGACAGGTGATTAAAGGCGAGGCAGATTTGATGCAGGGGAAATGGTGGGAATACCAGTGCTCTGGGCTTAAGTAGTCAAAAGCACAGCAGTTAATGATGGTGGAATTAAAAATCAGGAATGTGTGAGAGTCCAGAATGGGAGGAATATAGATGAATCTTTTTTTATTTCAAAAATATACTCTATTCATAAAAATATCTTTATATACTTACAGTCACTAAAGCAGTTCACTTTCATACAGTAGCATATGAAGAAACAAACAGACATTAGAGTGTGACTCTATCCCGTAAACAACCCCAAGGCATTTCTTACCTACATGGGTGAATCATATGAATTTACAGCACAGGAAGAGACCATTCAACCCATCATGCTGCTGGTGGTCTTTGAAAGAATAGTTTCCACATCCCCACTTTTAGTCCCCGTAAATTCTTCAACATAACACACCAGGCCAAATTGCTTTTTGAATTATTTGTACAATCAGATTCCACCAACGTTTTGGATACAGAATTCCAGATTCTGACAATTCCAATGGCTAAAGACTGGAAAAATTCCCCAGTCTCCCTTCTGTCAATGAGTTTGAATCTTGTAACCTTTAGTTGTTCATCCCACCACCAGAGGGAATAGTTTTGCACCGACTCTCAAAACCTGTAAATAAAAACCAAAAGAACTGCGGTTGCGGCAAATCAGGAAACAAAACAGAAGTTGCTGGAAAAGCTGAGCAGGTCTGGCAGCATCTGTGAACAGAAAAATCAGAGTTAACGTTTCAAGTCTGGAAGTGTCTCCAGACCAGAAACATTAACTCTGATTTTTCTTCACAGGTGGCTCAGGGGTTAGCACTGCTGCCTCACAGCGCCAGGGACCCGGATTCAATTCCACCCTCGGGCGACTGTCTGTGCGGAGTTTGCACATTCTCCCCGTGTCTGCGTGGGTTTCCTCCGGGTGCTCCGGTTTCCTCCCACAGTCCAAAGATGTGCAGGCTAAGTGGATTGGCCATGCTAAGTTGCCCTGTAGTGTTCAGGGGTGTGTAGATTAGGGGGATGAGTCTGGGTGGGATGCTGTGAGGGTCGGTGTGGACTTGTCGGTCTGAAGGGCCTGTTTCCACACTGTAGGGGTTCAGTGAACTTCTATGCCGCTAGACCTGCTCAGCTTTTCTGGCAACGTTATGTTGTGGTTCTCCAAACCTGTCATTGTTTTGAAGCGAAAATGTCTGCAGACTCCCCAGAAATTCTTTCTGTACGCATGTGCAAACCACATGTGTGCAGTACCCCAATAGAGGTGCCATTCCATCCCGCTTCCTCATTTACTGTGCTGATCTGATTTATTTATTATCACTTGTGCCTTGTGACAAGACGCAGTGAAAAGTGAGATAACAAGGTGTAGAGCTGGATGAACACAGCAGGCCAAGCAGCATCAGAGGAGCAGGAAACCTTGACGTTTTGGGCCTAGACCCTTCATCAGAAATGGGGGAGGGGAAGAGGGTTCTGAAATAAATAGGGAGAGAGGGGGAGGCAGATAGAAGATGGATAGAGGAGAGGATAGGTGGAGAGGAGACAGACAAGTCAAAGAGGCGGGGATGGAGCCAGGAAAGGTGAGTGTAGGTGGGGAGTTAGGGAGGAGATAGGTCAATCCAGGGAGGACGGACAGGTCAAGGGGGCGGGATGAGTTTAGTAGGTAGGAGATGGTGGTGCGGCTTGAGGTGGGAGGAGGGGATAGGTGAGAGGAAGAACAGGTTAGGGAGGCGGGGACGAGCTGGGCTGGTTTTGGGATGCGGATGGGGGAGGGGAGATTTTGAAGCTTGTGAAATCCACATTGATACCATGGGGCTGCAGGGTTTCCAAGCTGAATATGAGTTGTTGTGTAGTGTTGCCGCTCTCTGGCACCATCTTAAAATACAAAAAAAAACCCGAAATGGGATGTAAAGGCAGAAAATTGAAGAAATAATTTGTCCAACTTTATAGCCTTTCTCGATAAGTGGTCCGTCATGGGCCTGGTGGCCAGGTATGAGACCCATTCGCTGGCACTGCTGAGATGAAAGTCACCTCTCTGGTGCCATCTTGCTTCCACTGACACAATCGCGCCACCTTGGTGTCACACGTGATAATGAAACCAGAAGTTTTTAAAAAATCAACAGAAACATAGGCAGCCAAGTCAAAAGAAATGAGAAACATCCGGATATTAAAGTCTTATCTCTATACAGGCACCTGGGCCAAGCCACAGCCTAGCCTGTTGGGAGGAGCTGAGTGCCTACTGCCACTAAATAAAGTATATTTTTGAATCAAATCTGCCTCTTAAAACAAGCCTATAATGACCTGAACTAACAACTCAATGCAGCTTTCATTTCAAACTCTAACTGAGAACCGTTTCTGAGGAAGTGTCACCGGACCCGAAACGTTAACTCTGTTTTTTATCCTTCGCAGAAGCTGCCAGACCTGCTGGGCTTTTCCAGCAACTTTGTTTTTGTTTCTAATGGAGAACTCTCTGCCACACAGGTGGTATGGACCAGACCAAACCCTGTTGAAATATTCAGAAGATAGTCTTGACCCTAACTTTTTCTTATTCTAAAGGAAAATCTAAGGTGTTGCGTTTCAGATGCATTTCGATTAGTCAAACAACTGGATTTAAAGCAAAACACACTTTATTAATCCACTATGGTTAAAATACGACAAAAGAAAGATGAAATTGGAATATCTTAATTCTGTTGGAAAACTTTACAGGATAATAGATACAGTAACTATTACTAATTAACTGTTCCAATATAGTAACATCCTTGGCAAAAGACAAATTCAGAACACAGATTGTCTAATATGCAACTCCTGTAGCAGGTAGAGAACACTCAGATTTTGGCTGTAACCAAGAGAGGGATAATAAAAAAAAACAGCTTCCACCTCTTCAAGACCCCAATAACAACTGCTGAAAGCTAAAACAAAAAATCCTGGTACTGTGGATGGGAGCTTGACCACACCCATTCAGGCTGCTTCTATTGTTCCGACCTTTAAGAAAAACACACCTAATGGCTCACAAGTTGTTTATCTTCTTATGGACTGCTTGTCACCTGTCCGTCAATCTCTCTCTAAAAGAAACAAGGACAAAAAACACCTCTTAAGGCAACAACATTATCACACAAGCTCTTGAAACTCTTTATCAAGTGACCACTGAAACTCCCCCAACTCCCTGTTTGAGAAGAGTCCTGATTTCCTCTTGACTCCAGTTCTCAGAAATGAATTTCTCTCAAGTCAGGTAAACGTTTTCTGTACAGGTTACATCTTTGCTGAACTTTGATGCCTAGAATTGTCAACAATATGCTGGTCGTGACTTAGCCGGTGATTCGTAAAGCTCCACCATGTGAATGTTTGTGATTTTATATTCTATTCATCTGTTTATAGACACAGGTAACTGGTGCAACATTTTAACCATTTTATCACCTTCACCTGCTACTTTTAAGTTTTTGCATGGAGGTCTGTCTACTCATCCATGCTACTTAAAATTGGAGCACTTGTAGTCTACTGTCCTTCCATAATAGTTATCTCAAAGAACATCTCCTCACATTTGTCTGCATTGAATTCTGTCCATCATCCTGAAGTCTACATATTATCATGATGCTGCTAAATTTTGTCATCTGCAAACCTTATAATGCTGCTCCCTACACTTGACAATAGATCATTTAGAAAAAGTCATGAAAAATAATGGACCCAAAAATGATCCTTGGGAAATGCGAGTACAGGCCAACTTTCAAACAAAAACAAAACCCCTTCATGAGCAGCCCTTTGCATACTGAGATTACTACGGTTTGTACGGTTGGGAGGCTTCTGCAAGCTGAGGCTGCAGAGATTTTAAAACACGTGAGAATTTTATGAAGGAGGTTCTGCTGAATTTGTAGGACAAGTAGTACAGAGGTGATGGCCAGTTAGAGCTTGTGAGTTCAGGGTGCAGGTAGCAGACATTTGGAAAAGCTCAAGTTTGTGAGCCAGCCAGAAGAGTATTAAAATAGTCAAGTCTAGAGTGGAAGAGCGAGTGGTAAATGTTTGAGTATCTAAGACTGGTTTTACAACATGTTTGCAGAAACAATAAAAGCCAAGCCATATTGGATTTAATGATTAATGAACCAGAATTCATCACATCTTAACGCATGGTCAATTATCTAACAGTGGTCATAACATGAATGTATTTCAATGTTGTGCTTGAAAGGCAGAAATGCACAAGGCTACCATTGAGCTTGGAATTGGGTAAGGCCTGACTTCAAAGCAATAAGACGGATACAGTCCAATGGGCCAAATCTGTTTATGGATAAAACAACAGAAGGTGGTGTTAAAAAAATAATTTAACCTGACGCAAAACCAGTTTCTTCCCTTAAAACGTGACAACTCTACCTGCCAAAGGCAAACAGTTCTGGACGACGCGAGGAGGTAAGGGAAATTATCAAACTGAAAGATAAAACATCCAAGAATGCAAAATAAGAAAAAAAGGCACAATTCCCGATGAACGGGAAAGAAAAGGGAATATGACGAGAAACTTGCAAGTGATTTTCAAAGTTAACGCATTATTTTGTACAATAAGGCAAAGCAGCCTACTTGATTGGCACTTCACCCACCAATTTAGAAATTAACCTCATCCAATACCAGTGCACAGTGGCAGATGCATGGCAATAATTCACCAAGGCCCCTTCAACAGTAGTTCCCAAATCTGCAATCACTACCGCTTAGAAGCTCAAGGGTGGCCAATTATACAGAATTATAAGCAATGCGGATAGAAGTAGAACATTTCGAAATGTACGGATGGATTAAGTTGGGTTGCACCAAAGATTGACATCGGACCGCATCCTTTTCTTCATTCTCATGGATGTTCTAACTGAGCAAACGAAACAGGATGTTGGCATGGTCAACGATGTTTTCAGATTAACATTGAACTAGATCGTGGTGATGTTGACAACATGACAGAGCATCAACTGAGGAAAAGTACCGGAGAACAGGTATCAGTAAACCAAAGATCCAATATACGCACTGTCAGTTTGACTTAGGGAACTTGAAGGTATAATATAGACAATCTGCGAACAAAGTCAGAAGTCACGCGACACCAGGTTGTAGTCCAACAGGTTTATTTGAAGTAACAAGCTTTTGGAGCTCTGCACGTTTGTCAGGTGAAGTGGAGGGAGAAACACAGGCACAGAATTTACAGGTGGAGAGATCATTCCAAAATAATTCTCGTAATTAAGAGTGTCAAAGATAGTATAAATGGTGTGAATAGAATGTTGACAGGCTGAGTAACAAGTCTTTGCAGGTGATCAAAAATGTCAAATGGTGTGAGTAAAGTGTCAACAGCTGAATACCAAGTGAAGGAATGCCCTATGATCTGATTAATTGAGGCAGAGATAATTCCAAAAAGTCAGAAATAAGATGGTGCTAGAGACAAACCAAACGGCTGGAATAACACAACAGGTATAGAGTCACATGACGAAGGTCTAACCAAAGTAACAAGTTATCCAAAACTGTACAAACTAACAAAGGTGGAGAGATCATAACAAGTTAACGAGGTGATGGCATCAAAGCAGAACAGTAAGGAAGATTTTACAAACACAATACAGTCTAATGGGGTGACATGTAGCGCGACACGAACCCAAGATAGCAGTTGAGGTTGTTTTCATGGGTCTGGAACTTGGCTATCAGTTTCTGTTGATGAGTATATCGAAAGCCACCTTGGAGAATGTTTACCCAAAGATCAGAAGCAGAATGTCCTGACCGCTGAAGTGTTCCCTGACTGGGAGGAAACACTCTTGCCTGGTGATAGTTGCACAGTGCCCGTTCATCTGTTGTCCTAGCGTCTGCTCGGTCTCGCCAAAATACCAGGCCTCACAGTGTCCTTTCCTGCAGATTAAGAGGTAGACAACATTGGCTGAGTCACATTGTATGTGGTGAGTGGTGTTCCCACGTGTGATGGTAGTGTCCATGTCAATGACCTGACACGTCTTGCAGACGTTGCCATGACAGGGTTGTGTGGTGTTGTGGTCAATGTTTTGCTGAAGGCTGGGTAGTTTGCTGCAAACGATGGTCTGAGGTTTGATGGTTGTTTGAAGGCGAGAAGTGGTGGTTTAGGGATGATCTTGGTGAGATGTCATTGTCATTGATAACATGTTGCAGGCTGCGAAGAACATGGTGCACTCTCTCTGCTCCGGGAAAGTACTGGACAACGAAGGGTACTCTATCAGTCATATCCGGTGTCTGTCTTCTGAGGAGGACATTACGGTTTTTTGCTGTGGCACGTCGGAACTGGCGATCAATGAGTTGAGCATCGTATCCCATTCTTGTGAGGGCATCCTTCAGCGTCTGTAGGTGTCCATCACGTCTCACCTGAGCAGATTCTGTTGATGTGCAGGGCCTGTCCATGGGGGATGGCTTCTTTAACAAGTTTCGGGTGGAAGCTGGAGAAGTGCAGCATCATAAGGTTATCCATGGGCTTGTGGTAGAGTGAGGTACTGAGGTGTCTGTCCCTGATGGAGGTGCGTGTGTCCAAGAATGAGACTGATTCTGAAGAGTAGTCCAAGGTAAGTCGGAAGGTGCGATGAAACTTGTTGATATCGCTACGAAGTTGTTTCAGCGATTCCTCGCCATGAGTCCAAAGGAAGAAAATGTCGTCAATGTATCTGATGTATAGCATTGGTAGGAGGTCCCGCACAGCAAAGAAGTCTTGTTCGAACCCGCGCATGAAAATGTTGGCGTATTAGGGTTTGGTCCACATGGCTGTTCCTTGAGTCTGGATAAAGAACTGGTTGTGGAAGGTGAAGACGTTGTGGTCGAGGATGAAGCAGATGAGTTGTAGGATGGTGTCTGGAAATTGGCAGTTGTTGGTACTGAGTACTAAGGCTGTTGCAGCGATGTTGTCATCGTGGGGGATGCTGGCGTAGAGTGCTGAAACATCCATTATGACGAGGCATGTTCCTGGTTCAACTGGTCCATGGGTGCTGAGTTTCTGTAAGAAGCCTATAGTGTTTTGACAGAAGCTGGGGGTATCTTGTAAAATGGGTTTGAAGATGCCCTCGACATAGCCAGAGGGATCCTCACACAGGGTCCCATTGCCTGATACAGTGGGACATCCAGGTGTGTTGGCTTTGTGTACCTTCTGAAGGCAGTGGAAGTCTCCCATGCAGGAAATACGCGAGATGAGAGAACATAGGATGCATTGAAGGTCTGGATCAAAGATCTTGATCAGTCTGTTCGGTTGATGGGTGTGTTCTTTGATCAGATTGGCAGGTAGTTGTCTGTAGTGTTCCTGCTTGTTCAGCTATCGGTAAGCTTCTTTGCAGTAGTCTGTTCTATTCTGTATGATGATGGATCCTCCTTTGTCTGCTGCATTGATGACAATGTTACAATTGGCCTGCGAGCACGGATGGCGGTGCGTTGTGCCTGGGTGACATTCTGCACTGTCATGTGAGCACGGCTGGTGAATCTGGCGTTAATGCATCTCCTCACAGCTTCAGCATACATGTCGGACTTAGGGCAGCAGCCTTCTGGAGGGGTCCAATTGGAATCTTTCTTCTTTGGTCGCTGCACCACGGATCTTTCTGGCGACTGTTCCGGTTTGTTAGTTGTCTCATTGGGCTTCTGGCTGACGTCTCGCGGTTTGTGGAAGAAATCACCTGATGAGTTCCTTTGTGTCTGTCATGGGACCAAATTTGCACCCCCAATACACCACCATTTTCATGCGCAAGTTTGAGCAAGACTTCTTTGCTGCACAGGACCTTCAGTCAGCGCTATTCACCAGATATGTTGATGACATTTTCTCCCTTTGGACTCATGACAAGGAATCACTGAAATGACTACATAGCGATATCAACAAGTTTCGTCACACCATCAGGCTTATCATTGACTTCTCTTCAGAACCAGTCTCGTTCTTGGACACACGCATCTCCGTCAAGGATGGACACTTCAGTACCTCACTCTAGTGCAAGTCCATGGATAACCTCATGACGCTTCACTTCTCCAGCTTCCGTCCTAACCACGTTAACGAAGCCTTCTCCTATGGACCTGCACATGAACCGAATCCGCTCAGACGAGGAGGAATGCGATGGAAACCTACAGATGCTGACAGACGCCCTCATAAGAACAGGATTCGATGCTCAACATATCCATCGCTAGTTCCGATATGCCACGGCAAAAAAACATGCTCAGAAGACAGTCACAGGACATGAGCGATAGGGTAGCATTTGCCGTCCAGTACTTCCTTGGAGCGGGGGAACTACACCATGTTCTTCGCAGCCTTCAACATGTCATCGATGATGACAAACGTCTTGCCAGGGCCATCCTTATGCCTCCATTTGTCGCCTTCAAATAACCACCGAACCACTAACAGATCATCCTTCGCAGCAAACCGCCCAGCCTTCGGGAGAACAACACAAACAACCCTGCCACAGCAACCTCTGCAAGACATGTCAGATCATTGACATAGACACTACTGCCACCCATGGGAACACCACCCACCAAGTACATGGTAGGTACTCATGTGACTCAGCCAGTGTTGTCTACATCATACACCGCAGGAAAGGATGCCCTGAGTCCTGGTATATTGATAAGACCTGCAGACGCTATGACAACAGATGAATGTACACCGCGTGACAATCGCCAGGCAGGAGTGTGCCCTCCTAGTCAGGAAACACTTCAGGGGTCAAGGACATTCAGCTTCTGATCTTTGGGGAAGCATTCGTCCAAGGCAGCCTTCAAGATACACAACAACAGAAACTGATAGCCCAGTTCCAGACCCATGAGGATGACCTCAACTGCTATCTTCGGTTCATGTTGCGGTACGTGTAACCCCACCAGATTGTACTGTGTTTGTAAGATCTTCCTTATTGTTCTGCTTTGATGCCATCACCTTGATCACTTACTATATTCTCTCTACCTTTATTAGTTTGTACAGTTTTAGATAACTTGTTACTTTGGTTGGACCCTCGTCGTGTCACTCTTATACCTGTTGTGTTATCCCAGCCGTTTGGTTTGTCTCTAGCACCATCCTATTTTTGACTTTTTGGAATTATCTCTGCCCAATTAATCGGATCATAGGGCATCCCTTCACTTGGTATTCAGCTGTTGACACTTTACTCACACTGTTTGATACTTTTGATCACCTGCAAAGACTTGTTATTTAGCCTGTCGACACACCATTTGTACTATCTTTTGACACTCTTTAATTACCTGGAATTATCTTGCAATGATCTCTCTGCCTATAAGTTCTGTGCCTGTGTTTCTCCCTCCACTTCACCTGACGAAGGAGCAGTGCTCCGAAAGCTTGTGTTTTCAAATAAATCTGTTGGACTACAGCCTGGTGTCGAGTGACTTTGTCCACCCCAGTCCAACACCGGCACCTCCGCATCATGACATCCAGTGAAGACATGGGGCAAGTGGACAGTTTCAAATACTTTGGGTCAGTGCTTGCAAAAGATGGAAATGCATCAATGAGCATTAAGCAATGGAGAGCCTCTGTTTGGAGTAACTGGAAGACATGCACTAGATAGAAACGGAAAAGAGGAATCTACGAGGCAGTTGTTAGACCGGCCTAGGTTTAGATATTTTTAATCAACCCATTCAGACATGTTATGGTGCACCTCTGCAGCAGATGGCACTTGAACCCAAGCCTTCTGGCTTGGAGGTAGTGCCACAGTGTTTTGTTTTCAGTTCATCCACTGTGTAAATGAGTGTCTGGGAAAGCAGTTCAGTTGTTCACAAAATATGTTGAGATGTTTCTTGTGCTGATCAAAACGCTGCTTCCCAAACTTCCTTTTTTCGAGATGCTTCCCCTGGTTTACAAAGAGCTACAAGGTGGATGGTTCCACTGGTCAATCTCAATGTTCCACCCTCGGTCAGTATCCAGCACCGACATCTTTATGTATTTATTTATTTCTATACTTTTCAATTTTTTTTTTTGTTTCCTAAGAATTGGATCTTAAGTACCTTGGTGCCTAAGACGGTGCCACAATGCAGCCACTGTAAACTTTTCACTGTGCTCCTTAAAATGCATGTGCCAACGAGGCTAATTCCATTCAAAATCAATCTTCTGGCCATTGCCCCACGTTGCTGTTGGTGGGACCTTGCTCTGCGTTTCTGCAGCCCGTTTCCTCCGTTACAGTGGAGACTGCAATTCAGATGGTACTTCGTTGGCTGCAAAATTGTTTTCGAAACGCCCTAAGCCTGCTCCCTTTTGGTCGGGCTGCAGTTAGCAAGAGTGCTGGATGAGAAGAGAAGATGAGAAGGAGACGAGGAGAAGCTCGTCCACCAGATGGAGCATCAGACTGATGCTGACATTCCTCTCCGCACATCACCCCCCCCCCCCCCCCAACACCTTGCAGGCCAAGTCTTGCTGTTTATTACCCAAAGCCTAACGAATCTGGATAAAACAAAGCTGCATAATTGGGTTAGGCTGAAATAGAGCTGCTTTTGAAAATGCCAAGGCTCTGATAACAGCTAATCTGATAATGGTCTGTGGATTCATGTAATCAAATTTCCTATTGATGGGCAGAGCTGGGCAATTGTGGGCAGTTTTTCCATTGTAGCTGGGAGAAAAAAACAAAGACTTGCTCAGATGTAATGGAATGGTACGGCACCATTCAGCCCATCATGCATACAGAAGAGCCTTTCCCCCCTGCAACCCCTTGACCTGCACATATTTTCTTTTCGTGTTCTCATCCAAATTCCTTTTGGAAGTTGTGATTGAACCTACCAACCTTCCATCACAAAAAATTCAGTGCGTGAACAAAACTGTATTTTCTTCAATCACTTTAAACCTGTACCCGACCAACTCTTCCACTTGCAAAGCTTTCTCCTTACTTGCTTACCTCTACTCGCGTTCCCCTCTCAGCTGGACGGTGCGCACTGGGGCAACACTTTGGCCAGCTAGACGACAAAACTAACCCATGGTCCAGTCCAGAGGACTTAGCCCTGAATTGATGCTGACACCCAGTGAGTCTTTGAGGTTATCTCATCCACAGGATGCGCACCAGTAGGAAGTAATGCTGAGCCGCCTCCTTGAATCACTGAGTTGGTGTGGTGAATGCATTCGGCCCACTGAAGGAACAGCGATACATTTCCTAGTCAGGACGCTGGGTGGCTTGGATGGGAACTTGCAGGTGGCGGTGTTCCCTTGTATCTGCTGCCCTTGTCCTTCTAGATGGAAGTGGTCATGGGTTTGCAAGGCGATACCTAAGGAGCTTTGCCACGTATCCTGTAGATAGTACACACTGCTGCTACTGAGCGTCGGTGGTGGAAAGGAGTGGATGCTTGTTGGTGTGGTGCCAATCAAGCGGGCTGCTTTGTCCTGGATGGTGTCAAGCTTCTTGAGTGTTGTTGGAGCTGCACCTTGCCCATGCAAATGGAGATCATTTCAACACACTCTTGACTTTTACACTGTAGATAGCTTTGGGAGTCAGGAGGTGAGTAACTCACTGCAAAATTTCCAGCCTCTGACCTGCTCTTGTAGCCACTGTGTTTATATGTTGAGTCTAGTTGAGGTTTTGCTCAACGGCATCATCATATTGATGATGGTGTTTCCGTGATAGTATTCCTGCTGAAAGTCAAGGAGCAGTGGTTAGGTTATCCATTGTTGAACATGGTCATAGCCTGGTGCTTGTGTCGCATGAATGTAACTTGCCCCTCATCGCCCAAGATCCCCAGATATTGTCCAGGTAGCTAGGTGGGTCAGTATGAACAGCTTCCGTATCTGAGAAGCCGCAAACGGTGCTGAACACTGTGTAAGCATTCCTGACCGTTCTCACCCTGGCTTTATGACGGAAGGAGACCGTTCACATAATTACATAGGCAAACACAGGGACCGAAACATACCCACGTACCTGCAAGCAGTGATTATAGAAGGATGTTTTTGTTAGAGGGGGCCGCAGAGGCAGGTCTGAGGAGGGTGATAAAATGATAAACTTTGAGGATCTCAGAGACCATGTGGGCAACATCACGTGTGCCCAATTTGCTTGGAGGAGCAGGGAGCGAAGGCAGCTGTTGGATATTGTC
The DNA here is from genome assembly GCA_024137785.1 of Ginglymostoma cirratum. Lineage (NCBI taxonomy): Eukaryota > Metazoa > Chordata > Chondrichthyes > Orectolobiformes > Ginglymostomatidae > Ginglymostoma > Ginglymostoma cirratum. The sequence goes on along the minus strand of JAHRHZ010000145.1, from coordinate 5,557,888 downwards.
ATTTTTAAAATCAAAATCTATTAACTTGTTGCATTGAAATCATTGTCCTGTCCCATGAATCCATCTAAAATCAGCAGAATCTCACAGTGCAGTTTAATGTGGGGAAGTAGGAGGCATTTCACCTCGATTTTGACTTGATTTGTTATTGTCCCGTGTACCTAGCTACAGTGAAAAGTTTTGTTTTGCGTGCAGTGCAGGAAGCTCACACTGTACAAAGTGCGTTAGAGGAATAGAACAGAGGGAGGAATGCAATGTTACAGCTACAGAGAAGGTGCACAAAGAGACTTAGAATTAAGGTTTAAAAGAGCAGAATGATTGAAAGATATGTAAGAATAAGATCTGACGCACAGAGCTCACAAAGAGTCACCATGCTTCGGCGCCATCTTGGATTACTTGTTTCCATTGGGAAAACAAACCAGAGGATCTTTGAGAATGGTAAATGGGGAGTAACAAAGGCATTTGTGTGTCATGTAGACAAATCACTACCGACTAGTGCACAGATACGAAAATAAATCAAAAGGTTCATCGGAAAATGACCGCGCTCTCTAGGGTGCTGGAATACAAGACTAAACAAGCTGTTCAGTTTTTATCGAGCTTTGGTTAAACCTCATTTGAAGTACTCCCAATCAGATCTGATCTTCACAAAGGATATAGCAGCGTTGGGAAAGATGACAGCCCAGATTTAGGCCGTCATGTGGCCTACTCGCTGACCAAGGAAGTTGCATTCATTCGAAAGCCTAACAGAATGTGCATCAACCCGTAGATCTATCCGATGCACTCAGACGGTAAGGGGGAGAGAGATTCCTGGTGAGCCATATGATTGGGAAGGAAGTTGGAGCCCCAGCTGCCACTATCCATCGCAATTAGCACTTAACTTGGACTCCCCGAATGGAATATAACACGTTCAACGCAACCCAATCCAGATACAGAGATAACAAGGTTTGGAGCTGGATGAACACGGCAGGCCAGGCAGTGTCAGAAGAGCAGGAAAGCTCACGTTTTGGGCCTGCACCCTTCTTCAGAAAATCCAGACCTGAAACGTCAGCTTTCCTGCTCCGCTGATGCTGCCTGGCCTGCAGTGTTCATCCAGCTCCACACCTTGTTATCTCAGACTCCAGCATCGGCAGTTCCTACTATCCCCCAATCCAGATACAAAGGTTCACATGATGGAACGGGTTGTGTAGACCTGAATTGTATTCCGATATTTTAAGAAATTGGTGGGTGATCTGACTGAAGTGCATAAAATGATAAAGGGGTTTGATAGAGTAGCTGCAGAGAACCCACCCCACCACCAAGCAAATCTGGGACAAGAGGGCTTGCTTAAGATTTAGGAGAGAAATCAGGAAGCACCTATACAGAAGGTGGAAGAGACCTGGAGCTCTCCAGGGATGCATGGTAGCTCAGTAGATAGCACTGCTGCCTCACAGCACCAGGGACCCGGGTTTGATAAATGGAGTTTGCACCTTCTGCCTGTGTCTGCGTGCGTTTCCTTCGGGTGCTCCCGTTTCCTCCCACAGTCCAAAGATGTGCGTGTTAGGTAGATTGACTATGCTAAATTGTCCCATAGTGTCCAGGGATGTGCAGGCTTGGGAAATGCTGGGTTAAAAGGTGGGGGGTACTGGGTATGGGTGGGATGTTCTTTGGGCGGGGGTCAGTGTGGACTTGATGGGCTGAATGGCCGGCTTCCACACTGTAGGGTTTCTATGGAAATACATACATGTGCCATTTCCTTACCATCAGGCCAGCTGCTGGCCTGAATGCGCTCCCATTTCCTTTTACCAATCTGTAAGAAGTTTGACGTGTGGTTGGATATCCCTTGTGATATGTCCTTTCATTTCTTTTTCTGCCCTTCTTGCTACTTGCTTTGTGCCTCTGTGTTGCTTTTTATAGCAGGGATAGTGGTCGTGGTGGTGTGGAGATTGATGGACATGATGCAATCAATATTAGGGCTTGCTTCATTTAAATTCAGCTTCAGCCTGTAGAATTCCTCTCATGTTTTCATACTCCCCTTTCTCTTTTCATTTTGACCTGATTTTAATTAAATTGCTACCTACTGACACTGACAGATCTTAGTTTTACGGCATTTTTTAATCCATAAAATTGAGTGTTATTATTAAGCGAGGTTACATACATTGTCCCTTAATGGTTTATCTTCCTTTGTGTTCTATTAGTCTAAGAAGACCCCTGTGATCATAGACTATTTGGTTCCTGACTGTGATCTTTAGCGGATACACTGTCCTTTTCTTTAAAGACCACTGCTCTTAACTCATTTGCAATTGAACAATAGACACCACAGATTTTTTTTCTCTCTCTCTCTGCAATGTCCGTGCAATTTTTGAGCACAGACGCACTGCTTGTAACACCAACATTCACGCAGAAGGGGATTTGCTCTGATACTCAACGGTTTGGTAAAATGGAGATACTGTTAATAAAATTAAGGATGAATAATTTTAATTGCAGCTTTAATGGCCGCTAGGAGAGAGAATTTGCACTCACTCTGCTACGTTTTATGGTGAATGAATCTTGTTTGAAAGCATAAAACATTCAAATGAAGTCTGCCCCATTTATTTCTCCAGTGCACCTGAAGCAGGTGTGAACTTGTGAGAGAAGTTGCTTTGCTCTGCCAGAAACCGAAAACAGGGGAACTGACAGCTTTTGAACTTAAGGTTGTTAACACAAGGTTACGTGAATGGCTTCATGAGATTACTCAATGTCAGATTTGAAATGGCAGGAGCTGAGGCTAAACAAGAAAGGGGTCAGTATTTGCACCATTCAGCCTTTCTGTCTCCGCGTCTCTTCCTCAACCAGCCACTCCCCCCTCCGACCCACCCACCCACTGAAGTGAGAATGAGCGCTCATAGGATCACAAGAAATAAGGGCTCGAGTCAGTCAATTGTGTCTTCACTGTCACTTCCCTGCCTGTCCCTGATAATCTTTGACACCCATTTCAATCAAAAAAATCTGTCAATGCAGCCTTGAATGTATTCATTGATTCAATCTCCTGTGCTCTCTGGGGAAGAGAATTCCAAAGACCTTGCAGGGAGGGGGAGGGGGAAGATGTTCCTCCTTATCATTGCATTAAATGGGAAAGCCCTCCCTCCCTCAACCAATTTGAATTTGCCACCCCCTGGTTCTATATTCCCCTACAAGGAGAGACATTCTCTCTGCGCTGTGAGCACACTCATAGAATCCCTACAGTGTGGAAACATGCCATTTAGCCTATCAAGTCCACACTGACCCTCTAAAGAGCACCCCACCCGCCTATCTCTATAACTCTGCATTTCCCATAGCTAACCCACACATCCCTGGGCACTCTGGGGCAATTGCAATTTAGCACGGCTAATCCACCTAACCTGCACAGCTTTGGACTGTAGGAAGAAACCAGAGCAAACCCACGCAGACACGGGGAGAACGTACAAACTCCACACAGTCTCCCAAGGGTGGAATCAAACCCAGGTCCCCGACTCTGTGAGGCAGTGGCGCTAACCGCTGAGCCACCATGCTGCCCAGGGATCTGATGTGTTTCAGCTTCTCACTCTTCGAAACACCAACCCAATACGGGTGCAACTCTTCCTCGTACAAACTCTTACTCCCAACCAAAGCCCGTCTCTAGAAGGATCTAACGTCCACATCACATTCTTGAAATCATTCTTTTTTAAAAAAATCAATCCACTCATTGAGCTGAGGAAAGATGAGCTTTGAGTTGCCCGAAAGTTGGGCCCTGGGGATCAAGCCAATCGAAGCACGTTGCGATGGTGTGCAAAGTTGAGCGCTTCAGGTGTTGCAGGTCTTTGGGAACCGTGGTAATAAGTGCCCTGTTACTTCCCTTCAGCGCGCGTGATTTGATGTGGTCCGACTCCTGAGAGAGCGGGGAGAGATTTGAAGGTAAAAATGTGAATGAGCAAAGTATTGCCAGACGGTTAGGTCAGCCAGCACAGGCCTGGATGAGTTGACACAATGGACTTGGGGTTGGAAGCTCTGATCAGGGTCATTTAAGAAACCGAGGTGATGAGGTGCCTGATTTAGCCTGACGCAGTGCTCAGGGACAGAGAGGGACTTACCGCTAGGGACAACGCAACCAGACAGTTTGAGTTCCAAGCAGAAAGTACCCGCAAGACGGGAAACATCTCAGAACAAGAGACAGAATCCTGTGCTGTCGGATTCACAATCTCCCAGGTAGGTTGGAAATAAGAGGTCTCGCTGTAAAGACAAAGATGAGGAGACACTTTCCTCTCAGTCCTTGTGGATCTCATTCACCAGATGTCAGTGAGGAAAGGCTGGGTCGCTGCACTTTCGTGAGGCTGAGTTAGATTTTTGATAGACATGGAGGTTGAAAGCAATGAGGGGCAGACAGGGAAGTGGACTAGAGACCACAGCCATGATTATACTGAATGGCCCACTCCTGTTCCTAAATCCTGTCTATGTATGGAATGGTCAAGGCAGGAGATTATTGTTAAATCACAGAATCCCGAAAATGTGGAAGCAGGCCATTTGGCCCATCAAGTCCACTCCTATCCTCCAAAGGGCATCCGAGACCCACCCCCCTACCCTAATCCCCCTAGCCTTCTCATCCCTGGACACTACGGGCAATTTAGCACGGCCAATCCACCTAACCTGCACATCCTTGGACTGTGGGTGGAAACCCACGCAGACACGGGGAGAATGTGCAAACTTCACACAGACTGTCGCCCGAGGGTGGGAATCGAGTCCATTCGCAATGCTAACCACTGAGCTAAAGTGCCCACTTGGAGCTTGCTGTGATTGTAAATTCAAGTGTATTTCTTGGGAACTGATGTTCCTCACGACATCCTGAGGTCATGAAACATGCTACAGACATTAAGTCTTTAACACAGAACCAGCCTTACTATAGAGCTGAACTTGTTCGAAGAAATTGGGAGGAAGCTAGGGATCCCTGTGCTGTAAAGAAGCATAGAAACACAGAATCCCTGCAATGCAGTGAGAAGCCATTCGGCCTATTGACCTTCTGAAGAGCATCCCACACAGACCCACTCCCCTACCTTATCCCTGCATTTCCCATGGCTAACCCACCTAACCTAAAGGCAGCACGGTGGCACAGTGGTTAGCACTGCTGCCTCACAGCGCCAGGGACCTCAGGCAACTGTCTGTGTGGAGTTTGTACGTTCTCCCTGTGTCTGCGTGGGTTTCCTCCGGGTGCTCCGGTTTCCTCCCACAGTCCAAAGATGTGCAGGTTAGGTGGATTGGCCATGTCAAATTGTCCGTAGTGCTCAGGGATGTGTAGATTAGGTGGGTTTATAGGGGGATGGGTCTGGGTGGGATGCTCTGAGGGTCGGTGTGGACTAAGTTGGGCCGAAGAGCCTGTTTCCACACTGTAGGGATTTTATGGCCTATTCTATGAAACCTGCACATCCCTGGACACGAGGGGGCAATTTAACATGGTCCATCCACCAAACCTGCACATCTTTGGACTGCTGCTGATGGGAACGGGTCTTTTTTTGGTGGAGTTGACATATCGGAGGACAGTTTGGCTGGAGACATCACTTTACCCTTTGGGGTCAGGCAGGCAGTTCCATTTGGATGTGGTTCTGGAGGCCATATTGCAAGATGATGGCTAACTTCACCTGTTTCGCACGCACCGCTAATATTTCTCAACCTGATTAACAAAGTGCCCTCAAGGAAGATGGGAAAGCAAACCAGCATTTCAATGTTGTGTTTTTTTTATCCTAGTCTTTTTTGCTCACAGGTTTTTCAGGCAAATCCAAGACAGCCCAGGAAGGTTTGGCAACACGTTACATCAGGGTCTTTGGGACATGAGTTGGATGGCGGAGCTGATGAGCTGCCTGATGAATGGATTCAATTACTAAATGTTTTACACCTTCATTCTCTCCTCGCAGTAATTGACTTCGCCTTTTGTTACAGGGTCTGACTCTCACTCTGCTGTTAAAGTGGCATCCATTAGGGGCCCACTTTGCACTGAGAAGGAAATGTTTCATTAAGAGTGGTTGTAAAGTGGAGAGAGGCTTCATTTGCTTCTGTCCCATCACTGCATGCCAATTCCAGCACCCGCCCTCCTCCAAAACCGGACTGATCCAGCCCACTGTTCCTCTCTCACAGAGTCTACCTGTGTGTGTATGTAGGGGTGGGCTTGTGTGTGTGCTGTCTGTGTATGTGTTTGTAATGTGTGTGAGTGTGTATGGTATGTTTTTGTGGTATGCTCTGTGTGTATGTGTGTCTATGTGTGTGTGAATGAGTGTGTGTGTGTGTATGTGTGGGGTATGTGTCTGGGGTGTAAATGTGTGTGAGGGTGTGTGGTGTGTGTGCGTAAGGGTGTGAGGCGTGG
>JAHRHZ010000145.1:5469074-5551559 GCA_024137785.1 Ginglymostoma cirratum | reverse complement strand
ATGTGCGTGTGTGCGTGTGTGTGTTTGTGTGTGGGAGACCGAGAGAGAGAGAGCCTGCTGCTCTCCACATTAAGAAGAAAGCTACACCCTTTCTCTGTTCCAAGGTTGTCTCCCTCAGCTCTTCACTCTTTCCTCTTACCCCGAACCACACATTCCCTTGGGATGCCATTTGCACTGTGGCCTTCTCCTCATTTCCAGGATGTCTCTTGCTGCCTCTGTTGCTACCGCTTTTAAACATTGTAACTGTACCAGCCTCCATCGCTTCGTCTGGCAGCTCATTCCATACACGCAACTCTCTCTGCGTGAAAACGTTGCCCCTTGGGTCTCTTTTAAATCTTCTACATTTATATAGCATCTATCACCACGTTGGGACATCGCCATCGTCACAGAATTAACAAAATCCAACAAATAGCAGAGCGATAATGGTCAGGTCATTGCACTGAGCGATGGTGATGGTAGGGATAAACATTGGCCTGCTGGGATGGCAGGGAAACTACCTCCTGCTGCCCTTAGGAATGATGCCACAGCACAGTTTATGCTACATGGGAGAATAGGCAGAGTGTTAGCTTAACATCTTACCTGAGTTGACAAGGCAGCCATTGGCGCAACATTCCCTCTCTCTACCATACTGCAAGTTCAGCGTAGATATTGTGCTCAACTCAGTCCTGAAGCCGCAAGGCCCTGACTGAGAGTGAGAGTGATAGCTAATGAGTCACACTCCTCCCAGCTCCACCGGTATCCCACTCCGTGTTGCTGTGGTCCTATGACTTGTATAATCAACGACAGCACCACCAGATCTCCAGGATCAGGATCTGTGGTCAGAAAGTGAGAGACTAATGACAGGTGCCAAAATGGAGGCCCACTGTTTACTTCGTAAGAGGGAGATATCGCACAACGGGATGTGCTTTTAAAGGAAAATGAGATTGATTGATATCATGGCGACAGCGAAGAGCCTTGCCAACTTTGATTGGCTGGAGGTTTAATCAAGTGTCTGCCCCCTTGCTCCAACAAATGGTTGGCCAATACAGCCCACTCTGGTTGACACACTGTCTCCCTCCACCATTTGGAAAGCACCATACTCATTACCCAATTGGATGGCGCTTGGCTGTCAGACGAAACAAACTTTTCTCCTCCACTTTTCTCAATATTTTTAAAGGTGGCAAAGAGGCATCGACGAAAATGATAAAAAAAAGAAATTTTTAGAAAAAAATGGCCCTGTGATTTCTCTCTGGTGTGTCCTGGAGATCCAATCTTCGGTGCCCTGGAATAAGCCTGTCCAGCATCCTCCTTTCTCTCCTGTTCGTTTCTTTTCGTATCAGTGAGAATTTCTGCTGGTTGTCATGGCTGCGAATTTCTCTATTCCTCGGCTACTCTGATGACTTTTATTTTTCGGTTTCAGTTTTTCACCGGCTTGTCAATCCCCCTCAGTTTGGTCGCTGTTCTCTCTCTTTGCCAGCATCGGTATTTTTGCATTTCTCCTTTCTCTCTCACGCTGCCGCGCTCTCTCTTTCCATCTCTGAGTCCATCTTTAGCTCTTGAAGCACCCCTGATCCCTCACTCAACGCCCCCACCCCCTCCCCACTCTCCCCATCTCAATACATATCCACCTCCTTGCAATGTAATTATTTCTGGCCTGTGAGTTTGGCTGACTCAGGCCTTTTAGGAAGATCTTGATGAATACTATCTGTTGGTCCCTGACACTAATTGTCAAGGGACACTGAGTCTTCAGGCCTTGAGGGCGTCAGTATCTGCTGGACCATAAATCAGAGAAATTGAATTAGAATGTTTTAAAATAGTGAAACAGAGAAAGATTTAACGTCTCCATTTCACCTGACAACCCCTCCCCCTACAGACACGTTTCGTTTGTACATCAACTCTGTGCATTAATAATCAGCCCATTCTCTTCAGAGGTTGTAGAAAGGTTTATACATATATATGTGGTTAAAGTTGAGGTTTTTGAGGGATTTTGTTGGGCCTGAAGGGTGTGAGGATTTAAGTAGAAAGTCAGCCATATGCTTTCTTTCATCTTTTTTTGTGTCCTGAAATCTGTGCTGTATAGCTGTATGCAAAAGAAACCTTGCTGAAATCTCTTCCTGACAGACGCTATTATCTGTGAACTATCATCGATCAAAATTTGACACCAAGCCAAGGGAGATTTTGTTTTGATGTGTAGTCACTGTTATAATGTAGGAAACATGGCAGCCAATATGTGCAGGGTGAACTCTCACAAATAGCTCCTGACCAGAGAGTCTATTTATAGCAATGTTAGCTCAGGAACAAATACTAGCCAAGAACTGGTGGCAGGGTGAAGGCACAAAGAAGACCCCCGTTCCTCTTCCTAACAGTGCCATAGGATCTTTTGTGTCCACCTGACAGAATGCTTAGTTTAATGTAGACTTCTTAAAAATACTCTTCATTACAACTGAAGACTAAATACTGCAATATGTTGTAATCTTGGATATACCATAGTCTGTAACATTATTGAAAGACTATTCCACAAACATCCCTACCCAATGTTAGCCAGTCTACTCCACATTACTTCACTGCACGTGTTTCTCTCCTTTCTTAGACTGCACCTTCACTCTGGTATTTATGGCCGGGGAAGAGCTGCTTGAATACATCATTGTGAGGTCGCTCCGGGGTCCTCCAGCCCTTGCAAAACAGATTGCTCTTCCAACCATCTGGCACAGACACATTGAGCTGAAGGGCCCCTTTCTGTGTTGTATTATTCCTTCTGTGCCTTCCTGTAACTTTGCTTTCCCAAACACTTCCCCACTAGCGGCTGTGTTGAAGTGCCTCCCTGTTCTGCTTCCTTGCTGTGCCAGCCGTGGGAAATGCTATCTTTTGGATGACACGTTAAGCCGAGGCCAGAGCTGAGTCATAGCTGACAGGACTCCAACTTTACGTTCACCCGTGATTTGTTCGAATTCAGTCTTGTCACGCCTTATCGAAAGAGCATGCTGGACAACAATTCATGTAATTCCCCAGTGCATTGCACAAATTAAGGATTTTTAAAGGTATGTAGAATTAGAGTCATGGAGCTACTGAAAAATACAGCACGGAACTTCGGTCCAACCAGTCCATGCTGACCAGATATCCTAAATTAGTCTAGGCCCATTTGCCTGTATTGGCCCATATCCCTCTAAACCCTTCCTATTCATATACCCATCCAGATGCCTTTTAAATGCTGTCATTGGACCAGCCTCCACTACTTCCTCTGGGAGCTGATTCCATACACGCACCACCCTCTGCGTGAAAAAGCTGCCCCTTAGGTCCCTTTTAAATCTTTCCCCTCTCACCTTAAACCCATGCCCTCTAGTTTTGGACTCCCCTAGCCTGGGAAAAAGACCTTCTCTATTTACCTTATCCATGCCCCTCATGCTTTTATAAACCTCTGTAAGGCCATCCCTCAGCGTCCTCCTCCCCAGCTTACTTGTTTTTTAGGCCCAGGTCGACAGAAGCAAAGACCAGGTTTCTGTACTTAACAAAAATTTACTTTTTATTCCAAATGAATAGATTCTAGTTTCAGGTAAACAATTATGAATGGGCTGACATATAACTGTACGAAATGAAACTCTAACCCCCATACACACACACACACACACACACACACACACGCACACAGAGACAGACATACACACAGAGGCAGGAAAAACTGGATTTAGGGGTGGAGGGAAAGACTGGGAAAGCAGTCTAGAGGTTCCCATTCATACAATTACTGAAATGCTTCTTCTGATTCTTGTGCTGGTCAGAGTGCTGCTTCATTCTCCCGGGGTTTTTGCTGATTTGCAGGAGGCACAGGGGACTGGTTCACACTTTTGGATGTCTTTGACATGATTAATGAAAAGTCACACCAACTGCTGAAGGAAAAATAAACCTTTTTTGTTCCCCTTTTCCTGCAAAGGACAGAGAGAGCTCCTGAGCTGATGGTAAAACAGAAGCTTCTCTGCATCTTGTTTGCAGCCCCCAATCTGTTCAGTTTCCCAAGAACTGGTCATCCAGTTGTTAGCAGGCAGTAGGTCTTTGTCATTGATAACTGAACACTATTCCACAGGCCAATCAGCTACGTGTTGTCAAACACGTGGAGGTTAGGCCCCTCCTGTGGGCATTAATCATCCATTTACGCACCCCAACTTGTGGCCAGGTGAGAAAGCCTTCCTGCCCTAGATTGGGGTGATGGTAGGGAATGGCGGTTGTGGCCTCACCCACTGCCCTCACTTTTGGTTAAATTCCCCGACTCCGTCCACCCAAGTTCACCTCGAGGGACGGCGCAATATGTATGGAAAAACAAGAATCTCACTTGTTGCCTTATAGCCTCTTCTCCAGCTGCCCTTACGTTGCTTGAGGCATTCTTTCAATAGCTCCTTGGGTCAATATGGTGGATGGGGCCTTTTGGAAAATTCCAGCTCCTTTCTATTTTGGCACAAACCTCAGCTTTAACATAACTCTCCTTTCTCCTGAGAAAGGCAGTGCCCATTTTTGTCATCTGTTGATTACCCTTCACTTCTCACAGATACTGTAGAATCCTTTCAGTGTGGAAGCAGGCCATCTATTCCACACCAACCCTCTGAAGAGCATCCTAACCAGACCCTCACCCAGTAACCCTGCAATTCGCATGGCTAACCTATACACTCTGGGTATTTTAAGCACAGCCAATCCACCTAACCTGCACATCTTTGGGACTGTGGGAGGAAATCCACGCAGACGTGGGGAGAATGTGCACACCCCACACAGACAGTCACCTGAGGTTGGAATTGAACCCAGGATCCTGGTGCTGTGAGGCAGCAGTGCTAACCACTGCACCAACATGCCAGCCATTTCAGTGGCTGAATCTTACGCTTTTATTTTGGCTAATTGTCAATTTTGTGTGATTCCCTGGAGGGTTTCTATCCATGAGGTGGACTGAGTATCTTATCAAACCCTCCTCATTAACTACCTACTCCTGTTTCTACCCCATTCTTCCACTCACCGTATTCCCCGGAACAACTCGCCCCTGCTGGGTACAGACTGGCATCCTTGGCAACCATGCCATCTTCAAAAAGGCGTTGAGCACCCTGATGGGCACTGTCAATCCTGAGCTGACCTGTACAGTTTGTGGGTATTTGGCCCAGGCATCACAGAGAAGGGAAAAGTGTCGTTCCCCACTGCTGGTCTGAGTCAGAGCGATGCAGAGGTAGGGCATTCAGGAATTGTCTTCTCTCAGAGAATTCTTTACCACAACGGGCTGGGTCATTAAGTATATTCAAGGCCAAATTAGACAGATTTTTAATCAGGGAGGGAATTGAGGGTTGTGAGGAAAAGGCAGGAAAGCGGAGTTGAGGATGATCAGATCTCAATGATCTCATTGAATGGCAGAGTGGACTCGATGGGCTGAATGGTCTTTTTCTGTTTTCTACATCTTATGGTCCTATGAATTCACCACTACCTGCAGATCAGGAGTGGAGGCTACAACACCAGACTGAGCCAACATGGTCCGGAGTTGCCATGTTGAGTGGCCACTGAGTAACCTGTCTGATTCCTAATGGTCACACAGGATCTCCGTCCTGTTTAGAGGGTGGTAAGAAAGTTTCTTTTGCCTTCCCCATTCCTTATTCTCCAGGATATCAGGTCTTTGTAAAGGATTTCATGTACTGCTGTCTTAATAGTGAAAATATCCCTGTGAAGCGATGGTGGAGTAAATGGAATTATCCCATTCCTCATTCTGCCAATTTAAGTGCTGCCAGAGATAGTAGGAACTGCCAATGCTGGAGAATCTGAGATAACAAGGTGTGGAGCTGGATGAACACAGAAGGCCAAGCAGCATCAGAGGAGCAGGAAAGCTGATGTTTTGGGTCTGGACCCTTCTACCTTCCCTCTGATACCCCACCCTTACTCTCCCTCTGTTATTGTTCCCACCTCCCACCAGGGCCCAAGCTCTGCTGCTCTCGCTAATCCTGCAACACCTTCCCCCACTCACTTCCAACCACCCCTACCCTTGACACCACATGCCCTGTATGCCCTCCGCGCTGCCGGCTCGCTTGCTCGGGGCACCTCCCCATCTGCACCAACGGCTGTGCCGCCCCATTTCATTGCCATTAATACCCACCTCTGTCTCTCATTCCAGAGAGCGAGCAGCCCCCCATTGGGTATAAAGAGTCAAGATGGGTGGTGGGCTACCCAAAACTCATGCCCTCGTTCCTTATGCAGACAGCGTCCTGTCTCTGACTGTCCCAGCCATTGCACCAGCCTCTGGACTGGTGTCAGAGGCTGCCTGTGACTTGCTGTGCCAGGCGCCCTTCGCCAAAGGTTGATTCCTTTGACTCAACCGAGGACCCAGGCAGATAACCAGGACTAAGCTAACAGGGTTTGTGTCTGTGCTAAACAGCAGAGGCAAGATAGCAGTGTTTCTGGCTGAGGGCCAATGCCCAAAAAATGACAAGGCAAGGCAGGGTTGCTGTGAGCGTCCAGATAGGCTCCGAGTGAGCGTGCATCGTGACAGTGAGTGAGGAGACCGGAAGTGCAGCATGGCCTGAGCTGGGTGTGTGTCCCAGAGCGCACAGTGTCCTTGCTGCAGCAAGTTCTCAGTATAGCCCAAGGTGTAGCACCAAAGTGCAGAAACGTCCTGTAAGTGGATCAGAAATGAGCCACGAGGGTGCTTAGAGACTGGCACATGTCGGGTGCCAATGTCCGTGGGCATGGTTTGAGTCTAACCGGGCGCCTGTGGAGCGTGCCTTTAGATGTTGGTCCCAGCAGACACGTGGAAGTCCTTCGGAATTAGTAGTGAGCTTGAGTTGTCAGGTGCCCATTCTGATTTCCTTTTTGAGAATTTCTCAGCGTCTAGCTTACCCCCTAGTGGATGGTTGGTCGGAAAGCTGCCTACTAATGTGGTGAGATATGAAGTTAACAAGGTTGCTGACTAGCAATGATAGGCAACTTGCTGCTGCCTCAGTCTCACCCCAACGCTTGGAACTCATTGAAAAGTTGCATCAAGCTGCTCCCAGTCCTGGCTGCAATCCCGGCTCTTTTTTGCCATACTTTTTGCCATTCAGGTGCCCATAAGATTCCACCCAGATCAATAATTGTGAGGTGCTAATCTTACATAGTGCTCTACCAGAGGAAGTATTACATCACACTTGCCTGGATTAGTGCAGCCCCAACAACACTTGAGAAGCTTGACACCATCCAGGACAAAGCAGCCCACTTGATTGGCACCACATCTACAAGCATCCACTCCCTCCACCACCAACTCTCAGTAGCAGCACTGCAGAAATTCACCAAAGATCCTCCAAACCCACGGCCACTTCCATCGAGAAGGACAAGAGCAGCAGATAGATGGGAACACCAGCACCTGCAAGTTCCCCTCCAAGCCACTCACCTCCCTCACTTGGAAATACATCGCCGTTCCTGCACTGTCACTGGGTCGAAATCCTGGAATTCCGTCCCTGGATAGTATCGTGGGTCAACCCATAACAGAGGGACTTCAAGACGGTAGTTCACCCCACCACCTCCTCAATGGCAGCCAGGGAATGGGCAATAAAAGCTGACCCAGCCAGTGACGCCCACATCTCACAAGCGAATGGAAACAAAATCTGACAGACAGTGTAAGAGTTCCTAATTGTGAAGACAACCATGATTTGAGGCTGGGACCCTCTGGCTGAATGTCGTCTGGTGCCCAGCACGACGCTGGGGTATTTTTCGCCAGGACTCCTTTGAATTGTGTGCCGAACGTTTTGTGATCTCTACCACCACCCCCATCAAGCAGAGTTTGCTCAGCAACCTGGCCGCGTTTGAGCAGTCTTTGTTGATGAGACCTTGGCCCTTGCACTCTCCAATTAAAGATACATGAGGAGCCTTGCTCTCAAACCTTGTTAGCTTTTTATTGAACGCTCCCGTAATACAAACAGGACACCCAGAGTGCTCGCCAGCAATCTAGCTGCTAAATAATTCACAATGACCATCTGGGTCCCCATCTCATGCAATATCGAAGCATGGTCAGACATCACACTGCACTCAGCTATAACAAAAGATTAATTCAAAGGATTTTTTTTTCATCTGTACCTTTGTATATTTTGCATTGAAATTCTTCGGACACATGGGGGCTGTTAAAGTAAGAATAATTATCCGTCACTTTGTATCTGCCGGAAGCCCTTCTGGATAGAAAACATATATCATAGAAAGTAGGGGGCGAGAGTTGACTGACATTGCTCTGGATTCTTGGATGGTTCAGTGTGAGTCAAGGGCTTAAAACTCAGAATTCCGTAAGTGGATCTGAGCTGCCAGCTTAGGCTCCAAATCAGCAGGACATGCTCTCCCTGTTATGGGCTTTTATTACTCATTTCATTTAGACTCTTCAAGCTGTCCCTTTATGTCACTGTCTGCTTCTCTGAGGTTCTGTTCATCCTCCCTTGGGCGTTGTTTCTGTCCTCGCTCTGCTCGATGCTGTGTGAGAAATTATGAAGCCTTGCATTTGCGTAGTACCTTTTCGCTAAGGCATTTTTGAAGCAGGCTAACTGTTGTAACGTAGGAAACACGGAATCTGTCCAGTGCCATTCGACCCATTGGCTCAGCACCGACCCTCCAGAGAGTATCCATTCCCTTACCGTATCCCTGTATTTCCCAAGGCTAACCCACCTAAGCCTGCACACCCTTAGACACTATGGGCAATTTAGCATGGCCAACCTGCCTAACCTGCACATCTTTAGACTGTGGAAGGAAACCAGAGCATGCAGAGGAAGCCCACACAGACACGGGGAGAATGTGCCAACTCCACGCAGTCACCCAAGGCTGAAATCAAACTCAGGTCCTTGGTGCTCTGAGGCAGCAGTGCTAACCCCTGCGCCCGTCATGAGGAACGTTGGATCAGCCTTGGTCCTATTGAATGGCAGAGTAAGCTTGACTGTCCTATTTCTCATGGTCTTGTGGCATTGGGGACTTTGGCAAGAAGGGCTGATGGAAGAGAGTCATCTAAAATCTGACAAGTCAGGCAATTCCTTGAGGTCCCTTAATGGTGGGAAGAAACATGAATCCTCACCAGGGGCAAAGGCAAAAAGCAAATGAGGTCCTTACGGCTGCGACTCCCCAGACGGAAGGTCACAATCTCGCTGAGCAAGTGGGGTAATGGAGCTCTGAGGCAGCAAGGTGGAGTGCAGCCTCTGGCAGAAGAGTCCTGAGAACGGCCCCACGACCTCTCAATACTCACAGGCACACCCTCTGTATTCTTATGTGTGATTTGAGCGGCCTGTCCTGAGCGAATTTTCTCCTAGGCCCCATCGTTAATGAAACAATTGCTCTCTCACTGGCATACTCTATTCCTGGGCTCTGCTAACATTCTCCATCTACCCCTAACACTTCCCCAACATCCCCCTCTTGCCCTCTGCCCTTTCACCTTCCTCCGCCCCCACCTTTGCAAGTCTGACACTGAGGCCACAGGCAGTTTTAAAGCTTCCAAAATGGGGTCTCAGACAGAGAAGGTTTGGGAAGGGCAAACTCCCATTTCCCCAGGTTCATCTAGCCCTCTCGGGGTCAGGCCATCAGCCTTTATCGATAACAATACAGAGCCTCTCCATTATCTAAATCAATAGTGACTTGCGGCCTTCGAGGTCCAACTCGGTGGTCTCTATCATTACAGCCACAGCGTGTCTTATTTATCCTTGTTCGCCTCTGCTGAGTAAGAAACAAGAGGTACCTCTGACCCAGCAGCCCTCAGACACCATCTTTTTCAATTCGCTGGCAGGTGATGCAGAAATCGGACGTCAGGCCAACCATGAGAACTGCTCACTGCCCAGGGGAGGGAATCATGTGAATGATGTGTCTAATGTCGCTGCTAATGGTCAGTGTGTCAAGAACCCACTTATCACCGGGTAGATACGGATGAGGTTCATTCATTCAGAAGTACACTATAGTTACTCCTCATTAACAGTACTCAATGTCTTCTTAAATGATGCCAAGGTCTACCCTCACACCACTAGCCCCCCCACCCCACCCCCCACCCCACAAACAACGTTAAACATGAAAGGGTTCAGAAAAGATTTACAAGGCTGTTGCTGGGGCTGGAAGGTTTGATCTACAGGGAGAGACTGAATAGGCTGGGGCTATTTTCCCTGGAGCGTCGGAGGCTGAGGGGTGCCCTAACAGAGTTTGTAAAGTCGTGGCGGGCATGGATAGGGTGAATAGTCAAGGTCTTTCCCCCAGGGTATGGGGAAACTAGAAGGTATAGATTTAAGGTGAGAGGAGAAAGATTTAAAAGGGACCTGAGGTGCAACTTTTCCACATAGAGGGTGGCGTGTGTATGAAATGAACTGCTAGAGAAGGTGGTGGAGGCTGGTACAATTACAGCATTTAAAAGGCATCTGGATGGGTACATGAAGAGGAAGGGTTTAGATGGATATTGGCCAAATGCTGGCAAATGGGACTAGATTAATTTAGGATAGATATCTGGTCGGCATGGACAAGTTGGACCGAAGGGTATGTTTCTGTGCTGTACATCCTTATGACCCTACAACTACATGGATACAGGAGTACAGTGAAAAGTGTACAAAGTTGCTATTTTCGGCACCATCCTAAGATACGTTGGCGCCTAG
Source organism: Ginglymostoma cirratum (assembly GCA_024137785.1). NCBI lineage: Eukaryota > Metazoa > Chordata > Chondrichthyes > Orectolobiformes > Ginglymostomatidae > Ginglymostoma > Ginglymostoma cirratum. The sequence continues at coordinate 5,541,000 of JAHRHZ010000145.1, read as the reverse complement.
GTACAAATTCTTAAGTATAAATTAGAAAAATAAGGAAACAGAGTTAAAAGTTTGACAGTACAGTCTTTCTGAAGCAGAGAAAGGAAAAAAAAAGCAGACTGAACAGATGGGTCTGCGCTGGGCTTCACCTTGTGCCCTGGTCAGTATTTAACCGTCAACCAATCACCTGATTATCTGGTTATTGTCACATGACAGGGGGAGCTATCTGTGCGCAAATTGGCTGCTATTGCGACAGAGGCTACAATTCACTTTCACTGACTGCAAAGCATGTTGGGACTTCCTGATATTCCGAAGGGTACTACATAAACGTAAAACAGTCCTGGTTACTTTATTTTCTCTCCCTCGTTTCTTTTCCTGTTCCTTTGGAGCTTGATCTCGCCCGCCCTTAAAAGATGAGGGGGAAAAGCAACTGAAGACAGACGACTTGATCTGCGCACGAAATAAAGCGGGCAGCCCTTGCTAACTAACACTGTCGAGTTTCCTTAATGCTGCTGAGAATGCGTGATGTGAAGCCGAGATGAAGATAGCCAGCGTAAATCAGCAAGATAAATTAGACACATTACAAGCCATCAGGATTCTATTGAGGAAAGAGGAGCCTAATGACTAGTATTGATCAGAAAAATGAAGTAAATGATTGATACTGGTTTAAGCAGGCAAGGTGACAAGGAAGGATTGCACCGATGTAATGACTGAAAACCCCACGATTTCCTCTGAAGAATATAAGGAGACAGAACACTATCTACCTCCAGCTCCAACCTCGCTTTCAGATTGCTTTGGTATGGCTGCTGCTTCAACATTTATTTCAGGGCTTGAGAAAAGAAAATTAACTCAGTAACTTAACACCCAAAATGTACTTAAGTGATTAGAATATTTGGCAGTGCAGAGGGACCTTGGCAGGAAGATAGATCCTTAACTGCAGCCAAGTACGCCTGCTTCTACCGAATTAATAGTCTAACCTTTGTGTCAGTATTTCAGCCTTCTCTCCTCTTTTCATAGGAACCGAGGCTGTTTGACAACTCTGAGAGTGATTACTTGACTGACTTTGTATTCTGAGTAAGAACTCACAGTCATAAGGAGCTGCCTCATGACTGCCCTAACTCTTTATAGTATGTGACCCCAATTGTGACCTGGTTCTGCTATCCCAGTGTGTTATAGAGTGTCCTAACTTTCCCCAAATCCTACACATTCCCCAGACCTTACTGATCTACACTGGTCCACCAAAGCCTCACATTTAAGACTCACATCTTTGTGTTTCACTCTCTTATGGCCTTCTTCCTCCACATCTCTGTAACCTCATCAAGCATGTAAGTGTGACACCGTAGCTCAGTGGTTAGCACTGCTGCCTCACAGTACCAGGGGCCTGGGTTCAATTCCACTCTCAGGTGACTGTCTGTGAGTAACTGTGGAGTTTGCATGGTCTCCCAGTGTCTGCGTGGGTATCCTCCAGGTGCTCTGGTTTCCTCCCACAGTCTAAAGACAGGCAGGTTAGGTGGATTGGCCATGCTAAATTGCCTGTGGTGTGCAGTCTAGGTGGGCTAGCCATTGGAAATACAGGGTTACAGGGATGGTGGGGGGGTGCATCTGGGTAGGATACTCTTCAGAGGGGTGGTTTGGATTTGATGGGCTGAATGGCTTGCTTCTAAACTACTGATTCCATGAAACCTGCAAGGATTCTGCTTTGCACATGTCTCAAAATTCCTTCATTGTCCAATGGTTTGTGGCGATTCAGTCTGACTCATTAAGATGTCTTATCGCTTTGGAAATGTAGGTTGTTGTTATAAACTGGAAATCCTTTTCAGATGTTTGCTGTATCATTACTGGTCATGTTTTTCCAAAGTGGAAGAAATATTAATGGGATAGATCGATTCAGGCCACCGGTACACACAATTCCTACAAACTGATTCAAAGGAACAACTTGCCTTTATATAATAATGTCTTTCATAACTTGCAGCACATCTATTGGTGCTTTGTAGCTAATGAAATACTTTGGAATGTATTCCGTAATCAATAAATCAGGAATTGTTGCACAGAAAATAAGCAAAAGTAACTCGTTTGGTCAAAAAGGGAGGGAGACAGAAAGCAGGAAACTGCAGGTCAGTCAGCACTGTCAGAGGGAAAATGTTAGAAGCAGTTATGCACAATCTTACAGCAGAGCACTTTGAAAAAGAAATTAAGGTAAATTGCGTAGATTCAACCTGGTTTTGTGAAAGGGGAATCGTGCTTAACCAATTCATTGGCATTCTTTAAAGAAGTAACATGTAATCTGGATAAAGGTGAACCAGTGTATATACTGTACCTAGATTTCCAGGAGGTATTTGACAAGGAGCCACATCAAATGTTACTGCAGAAATGAAAAACTCATGGTGTAGTGGATAACATACTGGCATAGGTAGAAGATGATTGTCTAACAGGAAACAGGGCACAAGCAAAACATAGTCTTTTTCTTGTTGGCAAAATGTAACAAGTTGTGTACCACAGGGGTCAATGCTGGTGCCTCAACATTTTACAATTTATATGAATAATTTGGGTGAGGTTATTGAAGATTCTTTTGCTACATTTGCTGGTTACAGAAAGATAGACAGTAAAGTTGTGAAGAAGATGTAATGAGCCTACAAAGGGACCTAAGCAGATTGTGTTATAAAATCATGAGGGCCATGGATAGAGTGAATAGCCAAGGTCTTTGCCCCAGGCTAGGGGAGTCCAAAACTAGAGGGCGTAGGTTTAAGGTGCAAGAGGGAAAGATTTAAAGGGGACCTAAGGGGTAACATTTTCATGCAGAGGGTGATGTGTGCATGGAAATAACTGCCAGAGGAAGTGGTGGAGGCTGGTACAATTACAACATTTAAAAGGCTTCTGGATGGGTACATGAATAGGAAGGGTTTAGAGGGATGTGGGCCAAATGCTGACAAATGGGACTAGAATAATTTAGGATATCTGGTCAACATGGACGAGTTGGGCTGACAGGACTGTTTCCGTGCTGTATAACTCTGTGACTCTATAAGTGAGTGGGCAAAGATCTGCCAATTGCAAAACAACATGGCAAAATTGTCCATTTTGGCAGGACGAAGACCAAAGAAGCATTTATCCAAATGATGAAAGATTGCAAAGTTCTGATATGCAGAAGAATCTGGGTGTCCTAGTGCATGAATCTAAAAAGGTTAATATGCAGGTCCAGCAAGTAATTGGGAAAGCCAATAGAGTGTTATCATTCATTGTGGGAAGAATTTAGTGCAAAAGTAGGGAGGTTACTCTTCTGTCACACAGGGCACCACATCTGGAGATCACAGTAGTCGTCACCTTATTTACTGAAGACTTTGAACATGTCAGAAGTATTTCAGAGAAGGTTTACCAGATTAATATCCTGAATTTGGGCCAGGCTGTGGATGTGTTGGTTTGTCTCATGAGGAAATGTTGCACAGGCCAGGCTTCTATCTGCTAGAGTTTAGAGGAATAAGAATTATTTGAAGGGTATAAGATTCTTAGGAGACTTGACAAGGTGGAAAGCACGTGGAAAGTATACTTCCTCTTGTGGGAGAATCTAGAATTGGGGATCACTGCTTAAAAAAAAGGGGCACCATTTGAGACAGGAGATGAGGAGAATTTATTTTCTCTAAGCAGCTGCGAACCATTACAATTCTCTTCAAAAGGTGGTAGAAACAGAGTCTTTGAATTTTCAAGGTGGACACAGACAGATTCTTCGTAAGCAAAGGGGATGAAGGGTACCCAAGGACAGGCAGGACTGTGGATTTCAGATTACCAGTCACGAATGAACTAATTGGGGGAGCAGGCTTGAGGGGCTGAATGGCCTACTCCTGTTCCTTATACATACTTATATGCTTTGTAAGTATTTTCATTCAGTCCTTTACGTCTCTGCCACTGTCTACAAGGAAAAGCAAGCCAGTCTCACACCTTCACCTTTTCTCCATTGGTCTGCATCCATTTTATCCAGCTGCACTCGGAAAACCACAATTGAATCTGTCTCCATCACGCTCTCGGGCAGTACGATGAGATTTCAACACAAACATGTGTTTCTCATGTCATCTCTGGTTCTTTTGACATTCAACTTAAATTGGTATCCTCTGGTTCTTGATCCTTCTAACATAAGAAGTGCATAATGTAGGAAATGTCCCCACCAGTACTGGAACCCAGTGTGATACAGTGACATACCAGCTTCCCATCATTGTTGTGTCCCAGTGTTGTACAGTGACAGAGCACCCCCATCAGTGATGTGCCCCAGTGTTATAGTGATAGACCACTCCCCAACAGTGCCGTGCCCCAGTGTTATACAGTGACAGATCACTCCCCATCAGTGTTATACCCCAGTGTTATACAGTGACAGACCACTCTCCATCAGTGCTGTTGCCCCAGTGTTATATAGTGACAGATCACTCCCCATTAGTGCTGGACTCCAGTGTTATACAGTGACAGACCACTCCCCATCAGTGCTGTTGCCCCAGTGTTATACAGTGACAGACCACTCCCCATCAGTGCTGTACCCCAGTGTTTTACAGTGACAGACCACTCCCCATCAGTGCTGTACCCCAGTGTTATACAGTGACAGCCCACTCCCCATCAGTGCTGTACCCCAGTGTTATACAGTGACAGCCCACTCCCCATCAGTGCTGTACCCCAATGTTGTACGATGACAGACTAGCACTGTCTGTAGGAAAGCAAAATGCAAATGGTACTGAACCAAGAAAGGCAGCAGTTGAAGACCCAGGGTACATAATCAAGGTGGGTCGCGAAAAGAAAGTGCATTTTTGTACTGCCTTGCATCCAATAGGGAATTCGGGACAACTGCCTCTGCTTGCAGAGTGGTTGCAATGTGGCACTCACTGCTATGTGGAGTAGTTGATGCAAGTAGTATAGGTGCATTTATATGTGGCTTAGTTAAATGCAGGAGGGAGAAAGTCCTACGGCGAGAAGAAGAGAAATGGGGGAGGATTGTGTGCAGCATAAACACCAACAAGACTATTTGAGAGAATTGTCATGTTCCTGTCCTGACTATCCTGCAGAATTCTATATATCTCATGTCCTACGTACATTTGTAGGCATTACATTCTAATGAAATCCTTATTAAGTGGAGTCATTGCTGACATTGAGAAATAAGCAGCATCTAATTTCTGGATTATGATTCCCCCGCAAACAGCATGGAGTAAAGTTGCCAAATCTACTTTTGAGGGTTTTAGTCCGGCAAAATGTTCCAACTTTCTAGCAGAGACGTAATTGAACTGTTCGATCCATTTAGCATCTTCCTGTTTCCAAGTTACTTATCGACAGCATACACAGTGTATAAAGTTAATTGGACTCTATCATGTTTGCCCATGGTCAACAACTTGCCCATCCAAAATCAACAAAGTGTATTTGCCAAGGTCAATTAAATAGCCATGAATCTTGAAAGCCAATGATTTGACCACATGTCCTGAAGCTCGACGAATGGCCATGTTTGCCTGAAGCCACATTTCTCTAATGTTAGTGTCCTGTTTCATGCTTGTCCAAGGCTAATTAACTTCGATTTACAAAGATACATTGAGAATTAGGAGCTTGCAACTATCAGGAAAGATTGAGCAGATGTGGGGAAGGGGTGGTCTTTACTCTATAAAGTAAAAGACTGAGATGAATCCTGATAGGTGACTTTAAGATGATGAAGGACCATCATCCTGTTTGATAGGATCGCTTTGAAGAAGTTGCTTCCACCTATGTATGAGTCCAGGACAAGAGGACATAAATGCAAGATGGTCACGCACAAACAAACCAAAGACAGAACTTAGGAGCGATTTTTTTTTACAATGAGAGTGAGCCTGAAACTTGAGGGATATTTGAGGAAGAGCAGGACAGATGGATAAAGGGAAAAAGTGCAAAAAAGTCATTTGAGCAAGTGGAGGCATGTATACATGCAAGTATCCCTCATCTGGAAGGAGCAGAGCATGCTAGGAGATCTCTCACATGCCTTAATTCTGATCATCTTCAAGAACGGGGACCAAGTCCATCTGTAGTAACTCAAGACCCTGCTGCTCCCCACGGGGAAGGCCATTGTGAGACTCCCAGAACAAACTCTTTAACCCTGAGCTTCATCATGGCAAGCAGTAGACAGCATGACAATACTATCGCTTCAGAAGATATATTTTGTCCTGGTTTATTTTCATGAAGGAAGATTGAGACACAGGTGCCAAGCAGTCTGCTCCAAAGCTAATAAAGTAAACAGATTGTGAAGCGTTGGGGTTTTTAAAGAGTTGGAACAATAGAAGCAGCCTGAATGGTTGGGATCAAGCTTCCGCAGAACCAGGATTATTTTTAATTTTAGCTTTCAGCAGTTGCTGGGGTCTTGAAGCTGGATGTAGAAGCCCTTATTCCTCTCTCTTGGTTACAGCTAAAACCTGGGGTTCTCTTCCTGCTGCTAGACTAGTATTTGAGACGATCTGTTTCACTGAATTTGCCTTTGCCAAGGGTGTGTTTGTGGGACGTTACTAGTAGTTAATATATATATATTATTTTGTTCAGCATTTGGATAGAGTTAGAGTTAAGCCAATTTTTTTGTTTTTATTTTATCTATATTTTAATTATAGTGTATGAATAAAGTGCATTTTGTTCCAAGCCTGGTAGTTTGACCCAATTGAATGACATCCAGAACACATCTCAAACTTACCTATAAAATAAGAAAAAGTTCAGGCCCACTTCCTAATATATTTCGAGGGGTTTGGTCTGGTCCAAAACACCAGGGAGGACAGAATAAATTGCTCAAGGGCATCCTCAAGGCCTCCCTGAAAATAAAATGCAACATCTGGACCAACTTGCAGGAATCTCTTGCCAAGGCTACCCAAGATATCTACCAGGATGACAACTGTGTCGCGCATCTCCAACAGGTCCAGGAGAAGGTCAACTGCAAACAGTGGAAAGAGTGTTGGAAAATCCGAACATCCCACCCATCTTCCACATCTCATGCTACCCTGCCCCAACCGTTTACAGATCCAGTATTGGTCTATTCAATCAACTCAAGGCCCATATCTCTTGACTGGGAGAAAGTCATCCTCGAACACAGGGGACTGCCTGAGAAACAAAAAGACTGGCATAGGCTGGTTGGGCTGAATGGATCATGTTCATAACTGGCCTTTCAAGGCTGACGGCACATAATTATCCATCATTTTTTTCCCAAAAGGTCTGTGAATAAAATACAATTGATGGACCTTCACTGTGCTCACTTGTGCGGACGTTATTTGATTACATGCCAAATACCAGAGATAACATTATTTTACAATCTTGGTCCTATCTACAGGCTGCACTGCAGCACTTGGCTTCAGTTCCTAAGTCAATAACCCGAGTCATCAGAGAACAAGGGCAGCATCTCTTGCTGCTTGACACCATCACTTCTGCTAACTTTTCCCTGCAAGTCGCACAACATTCCAATTCAGGAAAGATATTCCTGTTTCTTCTCGTTACCAGGTCCAATTCAAGGAAGTCAGACCCTAACAGCTCTGTGGGAGACACTTCAGTGTTTGGACAGCATTTATTTGATTTGATTTGATTTAGTATTGTCACATGTACCATGTAAAAAGTTTTGTTTTGCGCGCAGTGCAGGTAGGTCACACCGTACAAAGTGCATTAGGGTAAGAGAACAGGGTGAGGAGTACAATGTTACGACTGCGGAGAAGGTGCACAAAGAGCGAGATCAACATTAAATTTAAAATTTGAGAGGTCCATTCAGAAGTCTAATAACAGCTGGGAAGAAGCTGTTCTTGAATCTATTCGTACACGTATACTAACTTTTATGTCTTCTGTCCGACTGATGATGATGGAAGAGAGTATAACAGGGCGGGAGGCAACTTTGATTATGTTGGCTGCTGTCCCGATGCAGCGAGAAGTATAGATGGAGCCAATGGATGGGAGGCTGGTTTGTGTGATGGATTGGGCTCTGTTTGCGACTCTCTTTGGTTTCTGGCGGTCTTGGGAACAGAAGTTGCCAAACCATGCTGTGATGCCTCCAAATAGAATGCTCTACAGTGAATCTATGCATAAAAAAAATTATTGACCGTCCCTAATTGCTCATTGTGAGGACATCAATTGGTGTGGCCCCCACTTCTCTCTGAGTTGCTGAACAGGTTTCCCTGAGGCTGAGGACCTGTTCAGAGCTGAACAGGTTAGTGAGAATACTCCCCTTCTCAAGTCCTCCCTCCCAAATGGTACAGTCCAAGTAGAGGCCCATCCACCCATTCTCCACCAATAGGAAGCCTCGCTGTACATGCTCCTCCTTGCCCCCAGCCAACTTTCGCTTATCGAGCATTAACCTTTCCAACTGTATTAGAAATATGAGCTCAGTATCACACACAAATATCCTGATTAATAATTTCATCAGGGCTGTAATCTTTCCTTGCTGCCCTTCAGTTTTATCACAAGGCATCATGATTATCGGATGTTACTGGATCAATGAATAAGCATCCAGGATAAGCACTGATTCATTTAGCCGTTCTCTCTTCCGAAGGCAAGGCATTTACCAGTCAACCTACTAAAACCCTCATTTGCGTCTATCTCTGACTACTCGTACTGTATCCAATGTTTTTCTTCCTTCCTCTATGTCATCTGGAGATAAGCAGCACATGCACTGGCTAGAATATTGATGTCTATGTGGTCTTAGTGACTGGGTAATGCTGCACTCCCGGGATAGAGGCCAGAACTCCTATGTGGTGGCGGTCAGCATCAAAAAGTTATACCATAGCTACCAGCTCATGTCTTGGTTGCTTGCATTCTTGCCTTGGAGCCACCACACCAAGGGTTTGAATAAAACACTGGTGGTTTGAGCATATAATCCATGTTGACAGTGCAGTGCTGAGGGAGAGCTACATTGCCAGAGATATTGTCTTACAGCTTAAACCCTAACCCGACACCCCGCCCACCTTCTCAGGTAGATGCTAAAGATTCCATGGTATTACATCTCAAAGCAGGGATGTTTGTCTTTTGCCCTGGCTGATATTTATTACCCAACCACAGAAGATCTGGTCGTTGTCATGTTGCTATTTGTGGGGACTTGTTGTGCACAGAATGGCCGCCATATTGCCTACATGACAACGTTTCAAATGTACTGAATTGGATGCAAAGCACTTTGGGATATCCTAAGATGGCGAAAGGTGTTATAGTAATGCAATTCTCCTGATTTCTTAACCCTGTCTTTTAACAGTCTAAACAGCCTGGGAGTAGATGGAAACAAATTGTTGATTAAACAAAGATGGGCTTCATCCTCAATCTCCACGAAGGCCAGCAGATCAACCTTGCAGAACCTCTATGTGTGTGCCTGATCCATTCTGGGGCTCAGTGCAATCCCGGGAATGTTAAGCAAGCTCTCTTAATTCCTCCACTGGCCTCTAAATAACGTGTGACTGTGTGAGAGAATAGAAAATAAAAAACTGGACTTTGACTTCTCCTGTAAGGAAAGCAGTCCCAAACTACTCAATCTCTTCCCGTAAATGATATCCCTCATCCTGATAGGCTGGTGAACCTCCGTTGTAACTCTTGTCATCCTCCCTAAAGTCTTATGCCGAGAATTGGTCACAACGAGTTGAATTTTACTATGCTGATGGGCCTGGAGGCAGAGGAGCCCGATAAGCAGTGGTCAAAGTGGAAGGTAATGTGCCTTACGGCTCGCCAAGGGGGCAGTCGGGCAGAAATAGCTAATGCCCATGTCAAGCACTTTCGGTACATCTCCCCATGTCAAAGGAGAAAGCGGGCATTGTCCAGGTACATGAAAATGAGGACAAATCCAATTCAATCAATTACTGCCCAATTAGGCGACTCTCAATCATGAACAGAATGATGGATGGTGTCGTCACCAATCCTATTACATGTCACTAACTCACCAATAATATTCCTCATCGATTCTCAGGTTGGGCTCCTCTGGGACCACTTCACTCCTGACCTCATTACAGGTTCAAACACGGGCAAAAAGAGCTGATTCCAGAGGTCAGGTGAGAGTGACTGCCCTTGATGTTCTCAGCGTGGCTTCAATGGCAAAATTGAAGTCGGTGCAATTCAGGAATGCAAATTCTGATGCTGCAGTCATCAGCTAAAACAGGGGTAAATGGTTATCTTCATTTCGTCTTCTCAGTGCCAGAACCATCAGTGCTGGGGTCGCTCGGGACACTCTCCTAGGTCCAGTCACCTTTGGCATGTGTCAGCACCCCATAGCCCCCTGAGTCAAAAGGTTGTGGTTTGAATCCCACTGCGGAGACTTGAGCACGAAAAGGTTAGACTGACACTGCACTGCAATCCTGAGGGTTTGCTGCAGCGGTATAGAAGCTACCTTTCGGATGAGAGGTTAAATTGAGATCTTATCTGCCCTGTAATCAAGAATAGCACCTTCCTAATCTATGACCTCTAAGAGAACAATAGCAGTCCAGCAACAGCTTCATTTTGACATTCTTGTATTGATATCCCTCCACAGCGACATCCACTCCTACCTGAAATCCAAAGAGTCAGAATGAGCATTGCCTGAACTCGGTGATGTTTCGTTTTAAAAAGATTATTCTTTCACGGCACACCAGAAAAGCCAAAATATGTTGCCCATATCTGATTGCCCTTGAACTGAGTGGCTTGTTTGGCTCTTTCAGAGGGCAGTTGAAAGTCCATAAGACCATATTATATAGAAGCAGAAGTAGGCCATTCAGACCATCAAGTCTGCTCTGCTATTGAATGAGATCACGGTTTATCTGATAATCCTCAACTCTACTTTCCTGCCTTTTCCTCATAACCCTTGATTCTCTTACTGATTAAAAATCTGTCTATCTCAACCTTGAATATACTTAACAACCCAGCCTCAACAGCTCTTTGCATTAACAAATCTCACAGTTTCACTATCCTCTGACAGACAAAATTCCTCCTCATCTCTGTTTTAAATATGCAGTCCCTTAATATGAGATTATACCCTCTGGTCCTAGACTCTCCCACAAGGGAAAACAACCATTTTGCATCAACCTTGTCAAGCCCCGCACCACCCGCCCCAAAAGAATTGCGTAAGTTTCAGCAATGTTGCCTCTCATTCTTCTAAACATCAAGAAGTTCAGGCTCAATCTCCTTAACTACTCCTCAATAAACAGTCCCTTGAAATCCAAAATCAACCTTGCGAATCCACTCTGGACTGCCTCCAATATCTTTCCTTAGAAAAGGGGACCAAAATGTTCACAGTATTCCAGCTATTTTATAATCCATTCTCTTTGAAATGAAGGCCAACATTGCATTTGCCTTCCCTCTCACCCGCTGAACTTGAATGCTACATTTTATTTTGTGATTCAGACACAAGGACCCCCTAATCCCTTCATGTTGCAGCTTTCTGCAGTCTTTCCCCATTTAAATAATACTCACCTCTTCTGTTCTTTCTACCAATTTGTATAATCTCTGAGCACATAACATCTGAAAACTTGGCTGTACATTCACTTTTCTCACTCAAATCATAAATATATATTGTAAATAGTTGTGGCCTAGCACTGATAACTAGTTACAAGTTGTATTCTGAAAATGTCCACTTTATCCCAAGTCTCCGTCTCCTATTAGTTAGCCAATCCTGTATCCATGCTAATATACTACCTCCAACATGTTCACATCCTATAGTAGATTCCCTCAAGTGTGGAAGCAGGCCATTTGGCCTCTTGAGTCCACACTGAGCATCCCACCCACCTACATACCTACCCTATCTCTGCATTTCCCATGGCTAACATGCCTAGCCTGCACATCTCAGAGCAGTATGGGCAATTTAGCACAGCTAACCACTCAAACTGCATATTGTTGGAATGTGGGAGGAAATCCATGCAGACACAGGGAGAACGTGCAAACTCCACACACACACACACACACGCGCATGCACGCATGCCTGGAGCTGTGAGGCAGCAGTGCTAACCACTAAGCCACCATGCCTCCTGAGTAAGGTAGCCTTGCTTGTGAAACTTTATTGAACTCCTTTTGGAAATCCAAATATATTACACTGACCAGCTTCCCTTTATATACCTGGCTTGTTACCTCCTCAAGTAATAAATTTGTCAGGCTTAATTTCACCTTCATGGAGTCACACTGACTCTGCCCCATCATATAAAGTGTTTCCAAATGGTCGGCTACTGTGTCTTTTATGATAGAATCCAACATGTTTATTCAATATGGCAGATGTTAAGCTAATCACATTGCTGTGGGTCTGGAATCACATGGGGTCCAGACCAGTTAAGGATGACAGAGCAGCCTTCCCCATAGGATATTCTTGAACGCGGATGGGTTTTTAAATGACAGTGAACAATGATTTTTAAGTCCAGATTCATTAGTTGAATTTAAATCCCACAAATAGTCTTGGCCCCTGGATTATTAATCCAGTGAAATTGCCACTAAATCACCAAATGCACCATGCGCTCTCTGTTTTCTGAACCCATAGCTTTAGAGGAAAGTACTGAGAAACAGCGCAGAAACAGGTGGACAAATGAAAAGGATATTGAAACAGCAACCAGTAATCTTCATAACAGTTTGGGGCAGCACAGTGGCTCAGTGGTTAGCAGTACTGCCTCACAGCACCAGGGACCCAGGTTCAATTCCAGCCTCAGGTGACTGTCTGTGTGGAGTTTGCATGTTCTCCCCGTGTCTGTGTGGGTTCCTCCCACAGTCCAAAGATGTGCAGGTTAGGTGGATTTACTGTGCTAAATTGCCTGTAGTGTTCAGGGATGTGTAGATTAGGTGGGTTATAGGGGGTGGGTCTGGATGGGATTCTCTGAGGTTCCATGTGGACTTGTTGGGCCAAAGGGCCTGTTTCCACACTGTAGGGATTCTATGATCTAGTTCAATTCCAGCACTGTGTCCTTAAAATTGGCCTCAAAGCCAGAATTTCCCATTGGAATGGTTTAACTAATGACAGCTTCTAATCATTTTGTTTTATCCATTTGTGGGATGTAGGTGTCGCTGGGTGGACCAGCATTTATTGCCTGCCCCTGGTTGCCCTTGAGAAGGTGGTGGTGAGCTGCCTTTTTGAACTGCTGCAGCCCATGTGCTGTGGGTTGATCCACAATACCCTTAGGGAGAGGAATTCCAGGATTTTGACCCAGCAACACTGAAGGAACGGGTGATATATTTCTATGTCAGGATAGTGAGTGGCTTGGAGATGATCCTGCAGATGGTAGTGTTCCCGTGTATCTGCTGCCCTTGTCCTTCTGGACAGAGGTGGCTGTGGATTTGGAAGGCGCTGCCTGAGGATCTTTGGTGAATTTCTGCATTACATCTTATAGATAGTACACACTGGTGCTCCTAAGCATTGGTGGTGGAGGGAATGGATGCTTATCATCCTGGGGAGACAAGTGCACATTAAAATAACTTTTGTAGAGTCATTCAGCACGGAAACAGACACTTCAGGCCAACCAGTCCGTGCTGAACATAATCCCAAACTAAACTAGTCCCACCTGCCTGCTCCTGGTCCACATCCTTCCAAACCTTTCCTATTCATATACTTTTCCAAATGTCTTTTAAACATTGTAACTCTACCACATCCACCACTTCCTCACACATGAACCACCCCGTGTGTGTAAAAAAATTTGCCCCTCGTGTCTTTTTTAAATCTCTCTCCTCTCGCCTTGACAATGTGCTCCCCTGTCTTGAAATCCCCCATCCTGGAGAAAAGACAACTACCATTAACCTGATCTATATCTCTCACTATTTTACAAACCTCTATAAGGTCACCTCGTCTCTGTTGCTGGAACGTCCCTTTAAAAAGGATCCAGAGTCTGAGACATCCCCTGTAATGGGTTGAATCTCAAATGTAACATTTACCAGTAGGAAAAAAAAAACGTTCAATGAATTAATCAGAAATGAAGGCAGTCAATTATTAATCTGGTAATGGGCGCAGAGAGAAGTGTAATTAGTCATGCGGGGAGGGGCGGGAACATTAAGACCTCGTATGGGCTCACAGCCAAAACTGATATCCTCCTTTGAATGGGTCTTGGGTTGGGTACCCTGAAGAGCAAGGCAGTTCTGATTCCCTGTCCGCTTGTGCTGTGAATGCAAAGTGTTAATAAATCATCTGTCGGCAGAGGTATTCCTGTCAGAGGCTGTCTCGACAGGCCCTGTGCCCCAGACTGCTGGTGTCAGCAGAGAGGAGAAGGCTCTCTGGAAAAAGCTGAGTAGCTCTCGGGTCGTGCGTCGCATAGCAATAGGCCAGCTGCCTGCTGCAGCTCCTACCAAGTGCCTGCCACTCAGCACTACTCTCAGGAGCCTTCCCCCTGTCTCGTCAGGACGCTCGCTTCAGCATTGAACTGCTCCGCGCTGTCACTCCATCCCTGATGGATGGAAGATGGCTGAGTCCTTGTTAGAATCCACACACCTCCCTCCCCGCCGTCAACTCCTATCGCCTCCCCAACTCCAAACTTCTGCAAGTGAAAATTCTTACTGTGTTTTCTTTAGTTAATAATATCTGTGGGTCAGGGAGGGATCAAAGCTGCTCTGTACCTTTTGTTTTTAACCCTTCATGTAATTCAAAACTGGGATTTAAGGGTCTGAGTCAACTGGAGACCCATTCATAAACCCCCACCTTAGCTAATCCAACACTAACTTGGCTGCGGATAATGCTCAGTGTTAACAATGAATAAACAATAACGATAATTTCGAACAAATTTATTGCCCAGATTTCTCTGTGAATATGCGTGTGCGTAGCAAAGACATGAACAAAGCCATGTCCTTCAGCTGCTCCTTAGTGTCTCAGTATCAACATTGATTGTTGCTAAGGGCTACCCACCAGGGGCACTGCAGCTTAGCTGTCTCTGAGGAGGCAGTGCACATCAGATTCGAGGTAGAACTTGCATTTACATAGCACCTCTCATGGGCACCCCAACCTGTGTTGCAGTTGATGAAGTTTTTTTTCCAAGTGTCGTCATTGCCGTGGCGGAATGAATTTGTACACAGCAAGTTTCCACAAATGGCAAGGTGCTAAGGAGCTGGTCATGTGTGGTAGTTATAGTTGAGGGATTGGTATTGGGCTCAGTGCATTAGGTGAATGAAGTATGCTGCGGGGAAGTGTGAGGCCTAAGACTGTCACTGTTGGAGAGTGGTAGGAGATGGTGAAATGTGCTCCAACCTTCAGAGGATGAGGCCTGCTCTCTGACCATTCCATTTGCCTCCCTTGCTTTCCACCACTGAACATCAAACCATTGTTTCCAAAACATTCAGTGACCTTAATGCTGGTGATCTTGCATGAATAAGATCCCACGTCATTGTTGCCCAGCCCCATTTTGCTTGCTTTCCATCTCCATTCCTTAACCTCTGATGCTGTCTGGCCTGATGTTGTCCTCCAGCTCCATGCTGTGTTATTTCGGATTTCTTCCTACCTTGTCTCCATTTATTCTCCCCGGCCCAGAGTCTCACCACCTACATCCGTGACTCCTCTGATGCCCTCCGTCACTTTACAAAATTCCCAGTTTCCTGGACTTGTCTCCTGTTCACTGTGGATGTGAAGTTCCCTGCACCTCCATCGCCTTTCGCTTCACCCTCTAACAGAGGCCCAATATGTCCCCATTCACCGCCAGCACCACTGCTTGGCTGAACTGGGTCTCAATCTCCTCCAACTGCACTCACTTCCTCCTAGTAAAAGGTGTTGCCATGGGTACTTACATGGCTCTGAGCTAAGCCTACCTTTCAAACATTTCTTGTTGTTCAGAAGCATCCATCCACTTCTGTTTCCGGTACTGTATCGGTTTCGGGTCCTGCGTGAGGCCCTGAATTAACAAATTTTATCAACTTTACTTCCATCTTCTATTATTCCCTGAGTTTCGTCTTCACCTCTCTTGTTCCCTTCCTTGACTTTCCTATCTCTATTTCTGGTGATCATAGAGTCATAGACTTATACGGCATCGAAACAGACCCTTCAGTCCAACCAGTCCACACCAACCATGTTCCCAAACTAAACTAGTCCCACCTGCCTACGCTTGGCCCATATCCCTCCAAACCTTTCCTGTTCATGTACTTACCTAAATGTCTTTTAGATATTGCAACTGTATCCACATCCACCACTTCCCCTGAAAACTCCTTCCACACACAAGCCGCTCCGCGTAAAAAAAAAATTGTCCCTCGTGTCTTTTTTAAATCTTTTGCCTCTCACCTTAAAAATATGCCCTCTAGTTTTGCCTCACAGTGACAGGGACCCGGGTTCGATTCCACCTTCAGGCGACTGTCTGTGTGGAGTTTGCACATTCTCCCCGTGTCTGCGTGGGTTTCCTCCCACAGACCAAAGATGTGCAGGTTAGCTGGATTGACTATGCTAAATTATCCCTTAGTGTCCACGGATGTGCAGGCTAGGTGGGTTAGCCATGGGGAATGCAGGGTTACAGCAATGGGATGCATCTGAGTGGGATGCTCTTCAGAGGGTTGGTTTGGACTTGATAGGCCCAATGGCCTGCTTCCACACTGTAGGGATTCTTTGATTCTAAGATACATCTCCTCAAATGAGCGCTGGAGGAACATAAAAGGAGGGTCTTGCATTCACACAGCATCTACCCTAAATTCAGGATGTTCCAAAACACTTTGTAGCCTAGTGTTGGACCGTTTTGGAAATGTGGTCGCTGGTAGTAATGTAGGAGACATGATGATGTGATCGTGAGCACATAATCTGCCATTGGTTGAGGCATAGTTGTTGACCAAGATACAGTGGAGAGAACCTCTGCTTCCCCCTTTGAATAGCACCATGGGACCTTGTTTTCATGTCCCCGTGAGAGAGGACAACAGGGCCTTGGATGTCCCATCTGATGGAGATTGCCTTTGAGAGGGAGTGGTTCTCCCTTGTTGCCATACTGGGAGTGTCAGCCTAGATGTAACCCCTGAATGTCTGGAGTGTGTAGCCATCTGACTCAAAGAAGAGGAAGACAGGACCTTAGGACCAAGCAAAATGGAGATCAGGCTGAACGTGAAGTTGAAATCCTGATTGTACAGAACAGCAGAGCAGGCTAGAGGGGCTGAATGGTCTACTCCTGCTCCTATTTCTTAAGTTCATATACGTGCATTTCCACAGAGATATTGCTACCATGTCACCTGTTAATATTCGCATCTGTTTGTAGCTCACCGTAGTGAGGAGAAGGAGGGGAGTGCAGAACATTGGTTGCGAGTTTAACAAATCTCGTTTTCAAGAGCTTCTCTAGTTATGGCAGTGAATCTGATAGCCGCACTTTTACTCATACAGAAAGAAAGATTGCCCCTTGTTTGCTTGACATCTTCTGTACTTGGCAGGTCCTATGTGAAAGTTAATTAGAATTGGTCAGGAGTGAGATTAATACAGAGCCCAGTCTATGCATCACTGGCCTAAGGGAGATAGAAGGATGTTTGCAGCATGAAACCAGAGAGACAATAACACCCAAACCTCATATTTTCTTTAGACTTTCATGGGGTGTGGGTGTTGCTGGCAGCATTTGTCCCTAGTTGCCCTTAAGAAGGTGGTGATGAGCAGCCTTCTTGAACAGCTGCAGTCCATGTGCTGCAGGTAGACCTACAATGCCCTTTGGGAGAAACAGCGATAAATGTCCAAGTCAGGATGGTGTGTGGCTTGGAGAGGAACTTGGAGGTTGCAATGTGGGGATATATCTGCTTCCCTTGCCCTTCTAGTCAGTAGAGGTTGTGGGTTTTGGAAGGTGCTGTTGAAGGACCCTTGCAGATGGTACACACTAGTCACCCTATTATAGGAAGGATGCTATTAAAATGGAAAGGGCTCAGAAAAGATTTGCCAGGATGTTGCTGGGAATAGAGGGTTTGAGTTATAAGGTGAGACTGGATAGATTGGGATGTTTTTCACTGGAGCATAGGAGGTTGAGGGGTGACCTTAAAGAAGATTATAAAACCATGAGGGGTATAGGCAAGATGAATAGCCAAGGGTCTTTTCCCTAACATGGGGGAGTTCAAACCTAGGGGGTATATTTTAAAGGTGAGAGGACAAAGATTTAAAAAGGATGAGGGGCAGTTTTTTCACACGGAGAGTGGTTTGTGTGTGCAATGAACTGCCAGAGGAAGTGGTGGTTGCTAGTGCAGTTACAACGTTTCAAAGACATTTGGATATGTACATGAATAAGAAAGGTTTGGAGGGATATGGACCAAACCCAGGCAGGTGGGGCGAGTTTACTCTGGGAACATGGTTAGCTTGGACTAGTTGGACCGAAGGGTTTGTTTTCATGCTAAATGACTCTGTGACTCTATGCTGCCACTGTGAGTCTGTGGTGTCGGAGGTGGATGTTGAAGGTGAAGAATTGGATGCCAGTCAAGTGCGCTGCTTTGTCCTAGATGGCGTGAAGCTTCTTGAATGCTGTTGGAGCTGCCATCATCCAGACGACTGGGGGAATATTCCATCACACCGCTGTCTTGTGCCTCGCAGATGATGGGCAGACTTTGGAGGGTCAGAAGATGAGTAGCACACCACAGTAATCCTAGCCTCTGACCTGCTTTTGTAGCTACTATGTTTATGTGGTGAGTCCAGTTGAGTTTCTGGTCAATGGTAACCCTCAGGATGATGATAGTGGGTGATTCAGTGATAGGAATGCCATCGAACGTTGAGGGGAGATGGTTAGATTCTATCATGTTGGAAATGGTCATCTATTTAGTCAAGGTCAGTCTCCCACCTGCAATGAGCAGTAAGTGCTACCAGGCTACCGATAGGGGTTCGGGCTGTCAATAACTTGATCTGAAAGGGACTTTTCCAAGGATAACCTTAAGCATTCAGGTCTGTTCGGGCGAGAACGCCGAACGTGACTTGTGCTGGGTCTGCGCAGATAAACCTGGCCGAAGTAGCCCCACGTTAATCTCACGTTCAGATCTCCGTGCCATCTCCTGAAGAGGGCAGGCAGTTTAATAGCTCATGCTAAGGGTCAGGCCCAGGTGACAGAACAGCACTCCCTCCCGGCCCTTGCGGAGAAACCTCAGTCCCGGGGCTACGCTTGAGTGAGCCGCGAAGCCACAACATTGTAACCCAAGGGAGGTGAGAGCGGCGAACCTTTCAGCCGAAGCTGACACCTTCCCATGACGGGGCCCACGATCATGTTATTTCCTCGTCTGTTACTGTACTCAGTCTCCGCTGGGCCGCGCGGCTTGTGAAACAGAAGGGACCGCTGAAAGACTCTTGCTTTAACTTGATCGATTGTAGGCGCAGGCTTTGCAAATCACACAGGGCAGGCTGAACAGCTCTTTGGGCAAGCATCGAGGGACTCATCTACGGAAACGAAATGAAAGACCCTTGTTGCTGCCCTTCCATCCACCATCCACCATCCCCACCCCCCCCCAACTCCCTTCAACCAGAAGGCATTCGTGCTGTTCACAATCATTAGAACTGGCCCGATGTTCACAGCGCCTAGGAGATTACAGCAATTATAACACTGTTTTTGATCCTCCGCGCACAGTTACAGAAAGCTGACACACTTCCAATAACTCCTACCAGTAGTTGTCAATAAACCTTACGGTGGGTGGCTGGGAGGTTGGGGGGCGGGGAGGAGGGAATGAAATTTCCAATGCTAAGTGGAAAACTTTGACACCACAGTGTTATTCTGACTCATAGCTCGCAGTTTCGTATCATGAACCGCCAACTAAACGTGGAATAAGCCACTGTTGTATTTTCAATCAGACGGTGGTGTACCTCTTTTAACACACTTTCATGTGTCACATAAAGCATCGCTCCTTCTCCGTCATGTTTCAGGATCTCTGACTATTTTCCGTCCCATTGAAGTTATTCTGAGATTTTCTTTACTCATTCAGAAGTCCTCTGGCTGGGCCAGCCTTTATTGCCTGTCTCCAACTACTTTGGAGAAGGTGGCGCTGAGCTGCCTCCTTGCGTTGTGTTTAACTGAAGAAAAGGACACGTCCCACTTGTAGGATCATAGAATCCCTACGGTGTGGAAGCGGGCCACTTGGCCCATCAAGTCCACACCAGCCCTCCGAAGGGAATCCCACCCAGACCTAGTCCTCTACACCCTATCCTTGTAACCCCGCATTTCCCATGGCCAGTCCGTCTAACCTGCACATCTTTGGACTGAGGAAGGAAACCGGAGAAAACCCACGCAGACACAGGGAGAACGTGCAAACTCCACACAACCAGGCGCCCGAGGGTGGAATCGAAAGCAGGTCCCTGGCGCTGTGAGGCAGCAGTGCTAACCACTGGGCCACCGTGCCACCCCAAATGATGCACCATAATCCCCAAATCAATGTGGCCGTGCATGTCCCAAGGAAGCTATTCTTGCCCTGGAGGTTGGTAGTGCAAAAAAGATCTGGAGAGTGATTCTTGACCTAAAGGGGTTGTCTTATAATGAAAGGCTGCATAAACTGGGCCTCTATCCTCTGGAGTTTAGAAGAATGATAGGTGATTTAGGAACACATATGAAATTCTAAAAGGGGTTGGGCAGGCTAGGCACAGAGGCTGTAACCCATGGCTGGCAAATCTCAAACAATGGCGACGAACAGTTATTGGATGATCATTTCGGACTGAGAGCTGTGAACCTTTGGAAATGTTTATGCCAGAGGTTTTGGCCGCTTCCGATTAAAAAGGCCTGGGGTAGACAAATGTTTGAATCGATAATCAAGGGATCTGGGGAGGTGGAGTGAGGCAGAAGGCCACCCATGCTTACATTGAGTGTTGAAGCAGGCTGCAGGGGTCAAATGACCTGCTTCTATCTGATCTTATCTCCACAGAGAGAGAGGCGAACGCATACACAAGGGTGTGTCTCTCTTAATGTGGCTCATACATTGTTCATTCTCCCTTATCTGCTGCGGATGTGGACTTAGATCCGAGATGCGTGTGTGGGTCTTACAATTCTCATTGCTGTTTCCAGCTTCCTCTATAAATTCGGCCCTCCCTACCTCTATAGTCTCTGCACTCCTCCAAATTGGGTTTCTCGTGTGTTCCCTGCCTCATGCAATTGTCCTGAACCTAAGCTAGCCCACCTATCTTTAAGGTGCTGCTTAAATCCACAGGAGCAAGTATAAAAAAAACCCGATAAACTATAAGTTAGTTGCCTGACCTCAGAGACAGGAAAAATCTATTAGGCATGTGGTAACGGGCCACTTAGAAAATGATAGCGTGATTAGACATAAGTTAATGCAGTCTTATTGGAAGGAAATTGTGTACAAAAGCATGGATTTTATGAAGTAGGCTGATAATGAAACAATGGTTGCTGCATATTTAGACTTTTGTGAAGCATTTGATCAGATACTATTCATGAGTTTGTCGCACAGTAGTGAATACATTAGCATTGTTTGAGGAGAAACCAAATAGGAGATGGGGTAATATGTACAGGACATTTTCAGGTTGGCCAGCTATAGCTAGTGGGGTACCACAAGGATCGGTGCTTCAGTCTCGGGAAGTTAGATGAAAATGAGATAGAGAAAGAAGGTTAAATTAACTCAGAGATAGTAAGAACTGCCGATGCTGGAGTCAAAGATAACACAGTTGTGGAGCTGGGAGAACACAGCAGGCCAGGAAGCATCAGAGGAGCAGGAAAGCTGACGGTTCGGATCGGGACCCTTCTTCAGAAATTAACATTGTCTTTCATGACCACAGGCCATAATGAAAGGCTTCACAGCCAGAGAAGTGTTGTCACTGTTGTTAGGAAGGACACACAACAGCCATTGTGCACACCATACAGCCAGAGAAAGGTTACAGCGCAGAAAAAGGCCATTAAGCCCATCGTGTCTATGCCTGCTGAATAGACTATTCTGATCCGACTCTCCTGAAACTGGTCCATAGCCTTGCAGGTTACAGCATTTCAGGTGCTGATCTAGGTTCCTTTGAAATAAGTTGAGGGTTTCCACCTCAATGACGACCCGGGCAGTGAATTCCAGACACTCTCAATCCCCAGGAGACAAAGATTTTCCCAATGTCTCCTCCAACCCTTCCTCTGATCACATTAATTCTGCTTCCCAGGTAAGTGACCTCTCTGCTGCAGGACTCAGGTCTTCCCTGTCCACTCTGTCTGTGCCCCTCATTATTTTACATGATTAAGTCAGTCCTCAGCCTCTATATTGCTTCTACTCTACGCTGGAGAAACCAAACGCAGACTGGGCTTACCAGTTTGCAGACCACCTCTGGTCCATGCTCAAGCAGTACTCAGACTTTCCCGTAGCTGCTCATTTTAA
The DNA here is from genome assembly GCA_024137785.1 of Ginglymostoma cirratum. Classification (NCBI taxonomy): domain Eukaryota; kingdom Metazoa; phylum Chordata; class Chondrichthyes; order Orectolobiformes; family Ginglymostomatidae; genus Ginglymostoma; species Ginglymostoma cirratum. Next base: position 5,518,908 of record JAHRHZ010000145.1, on the reverse strand, counting down.
CACAATGTCTTGCTCGCATGCCCACTTGTCTGTCCTCAGTATGCTGCAATGCTCCAGTGAATCAGAATGCAAACTGGAGGAACAACATCTCGTCTTCAGACTGGGCACTTTACAACCTTCTGGATCTAACATTGAGTTCAACGCCTTCAAATCGTGAACCAACTCCCATTCCTTCCCTTTCTTTTGGCTTTACTTGTTACATTCTCTGTCACCATGTCCTCTTTTCTCTCACCCCACCCCAGCGGGACTGTCTGTACTTTCCAGTCAGGCAGTTAGACACACCGTTGTTCTGCCATTCTCACATTCCAATCATTTGATCTGAACCATCAACATCCTTTCTCCCCCAGCACGCTACAACCCGCCAACCGCGCCACCCCCAAGTATAGCAGAAGTGCTGTCCCCTCCAATCTTCAGGTCAGCTCTGATGAAGACTCATCTAGACTCAAAACGTTAGCTTGCTCTGTCTCCGTGGATGCTGTCTGACCCGCTGTGATTTCCAGCATTTGTTGTTTTCAGTACAGATTCCAGCATCTGCAGTAATTTGCTCCTACTCAGCCTTCTATGTAACAATGAGAGAGAGAGTTGATATTTTGAGCCCAGAGTGACTCTTTATCTCGCATTGGAATCGAAACATGAATTAAGTATGTTTCTCTCTCTCTCTCTGTTTCCACAGACCTGCTGAATTTCTCCAAAACTTTCCAGTTTTATTTCAGATCTCAGGCATCGCAGTATTTCGCTTTAATGATGGAATCCTGATCGATCCTCTTGAAGGACAATTCAGAGCCAAACATTTGTCCGCATGTGTTATTCGACCCTGCCCGATCTGGCGTGTTTCGATGTTCCCTGCAATGTGTTACTTGATCCAGTTGTTGACAGGCAGGGTGACGGAGTTCGAACAAGGCACCGTGCTAACGCTACTGCTTACAGAGACCAGAGTGTGCTCCCACCCTCGAGGACAGGGCATGCACAGTGATTTCAGAGAACACACTGCTCGTTCAGTTAGGGAGAGTGTGAGGACAAATATCAATCTGACATGAGACTTGTAGGATCAGAGCATTGGGCTGTGAGACAATTTAGATCAACAAGCACAAGGGCAGGGCTGAGTTGGTATGGCTGTGTGTCAGAATATATGTAGCAGACTTTTAGATGCATTGAGGGTGACTCCGTGGTTGGCACTGCTCCCATGCAGCACCAGGCACATGGGTTCAATTCCAACCCTCAGGTAATTGTCTGTGTGGCATTTTCACATTCTCCCCATGTCTGTTTCCTCTGGGTGTCCTGGTTTCCTCCCACAGTTCAAGGATGTGGAGGTTAGTGGATTGGCCATGCTAAATTGACCATCGTATCCAGGTATGAGCAGGCTAGGTGGGTTAGCCATGCAGGGGGTAGGGTAGAGAGTGGAATGCTCTTTCGAGGGTCAGTGCTGACTCGATGGGCTGAATGGCCACTTTCCACACTGTAGGGATTCTATGATTTTAGCAGATGAGAGTGACTGGGGAACACTGGAATATTTGAATCTGGCAATTAATACAGATATGTAATGTTGGAACAACACAGAACGCACTCACGCTTGTAGGAGACAGGCATTAATCGTCCATCCCTAGTTTCCCTTGAGAAGCTGGTGGTGGGCCATTGCAGTCTACATGGTGAAGGTGCCCAGCCCAGCAACAATGAAGGGACAGCAATAGATGACCAGTTCAGGGGAGCATATGGTGTGGGGGCAAAAGGTGTTCCCATGTGTCTGCTGCCCTTGTACCTCTAGTTAGTAGAGGTTGAGGGTTTGGAAGCTGCTGTCAGAGGAGCTTGATGGAGAGCATCTTGTTTAACGGTACACATTTCTTCCATTGTACTTGGTGATGAAGGGTGCCAATCAAATAAGCTGCTTTCTCCTGGATGTGTCAAGCTTCTTGACTGTCATTGGACCTGCACTCATCCTGGCAAATGGAGATGATTCCATTGCATGACTGACTTGTGCCTTGACAATGGGGGATCCCACCGCAGAATTCCCGGCATTTGACCTGCTCCTTTAGCTATAGAAGCTAAGTAACTAGTCCAGTTTAGTTCCTAGTCAATGGTAATCGCCAGAATGTTGGTGGTGGAAGGTTCGATGATGATGTTGGGGGCAGTATATTAGCACAGATAGAGGATTGGCTAGATAACAGAAAACAGAAAGTCGGTATAAGGAGGGCATATTCAGAATGGCAACCTGTAGCGAAGTGGAAAGTGCCACAGGGACTTATTTATCAGAGAACGTGATCAACTTAGTCAAATATTCTTTGCTTTTCAAAGGTTAATCTTCACATTTAATTGTTAACCTACATACCATTCCAAATGCCAATTGATTTTGTCCTGCATTGTTTACTCTCAAAGCTACCCCTCCAACAACATGTGGCTGACAGACCTGCTATTATTGAGTGTACTCCTGGGATGGCAGAACTGACATATGACAGACAGAGTGGATCGTTTAGGACAATGCTCACTGGAGTTTGGAAGAGTGAGGGGTGATCTCATAGAAATTCTAACAGGACTAGACAGGGTAACCAGAGAGAGGATGTTCCCAGTGACTGCGGAAGCCCTGAACCAGGGGTCGCAGTTCATAACCAGGGGTCACGGTTCAAACCAGGTGCCACAGTTTAAGGATATACCCAGTGAGTGGTGAGCCTGTGGAATTCTTGACCACAAAAAACAGTTGATACCAAACATTGAATGATTTCAAGAAGGGTTTAGGTATAATTCCTAGGACTAAAGGGATCAGAGGAAAAGGGGAGAAAGCAGAAACAGGGTACTGAGTTGGAAAAATCAGCCGTGATCATATTGAAGTCAGCAGGTCTGGCAGCACCTATGGAGAGAAAAACAGAGTTAATGTTTGAGTCCAGCGACCTGTTCAGTAACCCATTTTCAGTTTGGTTCTATTTGAAGGGTCACTGGACTCAAAGCATTAATCTGTTCTTCTTTCTGTTTTTGTTTCAGATCTCCAGCATCCACAGTTCTTTGTTTCATCCCAGGAAGCAGTCTGGTAAACCTTCACTGCTCTCCCTCCATAGCCAGAACATCCTTCCTCAGATAAGGAGACCAAAACTGCACACAATACTCCAGGTGATGTCTCACTAAGGGTTTGTACAACTGCAGCAAGACATCTCTGCTCCTGTACTCAAATCCTCTCACTATGAAGGCTAACATAATGGTTCCCTTCATCATCGCCCGCTGCGTCTGTAGGTTTTTAGCGACACCTACAAGAACACCCAAGTCTCGTTGCACCTCCCCCTTTCCCAATATATCACCATACTGATGATAATCTGCCTGTGTGTTTTTGCTACCAAAGTGGACTTATCCACATTTATTCACATTATATTTCATCTGCCATGCATTTGCCCATTGACTCAACTTGTCCAAATCATGCGGAAGCATCTCTGTATCCTGCTGATTGTTCACCCTCACACCCAGCTTTATGTTGTCTGCAAGCATGAAGATATATTTAGTTCTCTCACCTATATCTTTAATATAGAGACAGTGAATATCTGGGATCCAAGCACTGATCCATGCGGGAACCCCACTAGTCACTGCTTGTCACTTGGAAAAAGACCCATTTCTTCCGATACTTAGTTTCCTGTCTGCCAACCAGCTCCCTATCCGTACAGTACCCCCAATCCCATGCACTTTATTTTTACATGCTCATCTTTCTTGTGGGACCCTATTGAACGCCTTCTGAAAATTCAAGTAAACCACATTCACTGGCTCCCCCTTATCAGCTCTATTACTTACACCCTGAAAAAAATCCAGTAGATATGGCAAGCAACATTTCCCTTTCATAAATCCGTGCGGGCTCTGTCCAATCTGTTAATATTTTTCAAGTGCTCTGCAATTATATCTTTTATAATGGACTCTAGTATTTTCCTCTATTATTAATGTCCGGCTAACTGACATCTTGCCTCAAATTCTCTTGTTTTAAAATTTCTCTTTCTTTCCTTTATTATGTTACGGTGGAAGGAACGTTATTCTGAAATTTTTATTTTTCTAACGTATGACTATGATTTTGTCCTTTCGAAGGTCTGTAATACTGAACTTTTTATTTTTTGTTTTCTAAATATTTTTCCTAAGAATTTGTACTCAAGAATCTGTACCCAGGTACCTTTGTACCTATGATTGCGTCGTAATTGGAAGCTTGTAAACTTTTCACCATACTGAGGTAAGTATGTGTGACATTAAAGCTAGTTCAATAATTCGACCGGTCTATAATTCCCTGTTTCTTTCTACCTCCTTTTTTAAAATGGTGAGGATACACTATCTACCCTTTACTCCATAGAAACTGTTCCAGAGCCTATAGAACCTTGAGAAACCAATACATACCAATATTTCTAGATCCACATCCTTAAATACTTAGGGATATAGATAATTGGGTCCTGGGGATTTATCAGTCTTTAACCCCAACAATTTTCCCAACACCATTTCCATACTAATATTGATTCCTTCAGTTCCTCTCCCTCACTGGGTCCTGTGTTTTTCAACATTTTTGGGATGTTATTTGTGCCACCCCTTTGTGAATGCAGAACCAAAGTAAGTATTTAATTGGTCTGCCATCTCTTTGTTCCCCGTGATAGCTTCACCTGTTTCTGACTGTAAGACATACTTATTGATATCATGCAACAAACCTTCCAATTATACATGTACAGAGCCTCGTCTCTAGAAACTCTATCACCAATATTGGTGCATCCTCTATCACTAACCATAGACAAGTCCACGACAAAGCATAGACAAAGGAGGATTGACGACCTCAAGCTACACCAAACACCTAACACGGCACCCATCGATAGCGCTCACCATCAACGCTACCACACCACTTGCATTAACCCTTTCTTGTCCATGCTCTGTTGTCTCCTCCTCCTTGTATGTAGAGTTGCCCCATGTCACAGTTATCATCTCAGCTCCATCCCAGGTTTCGGCTTCCAATCCCCACAGCTGATTTCCCTAGCTTCCTCGGCACGGCAGTGGTCCCCAATAATCCCCACCCCTCAACATATTGTGGACAGACAGACTCCCAGGATGGACTGTGGCCCACCTGATCATCTTTGTTGGACAGCCCACACTTGATGACTGACTGGACCCCCAACTGATCTTTGTACAGCTCCTCAACTGGTTTATCGTGACTCCGCTGAATGCGGCACATTGCCCAGGCTGTAGTGATATATACCCCCCGACAATCCCAAACAGCTGACTCTCTGTGTCCAAGAGGGCTGCCTTCGACCCACTGTGCTGGGATCCCCTGACTGAAGACCGCCCTCATTGACTTGACCGAGGACTTACTCCCCTTATGCTCTGAGACGTGGCCATTCAGTAGAAGCACGCTCGGTGTCATGCAGTGTAGGTGTGAGATTGACATGGAACACAGCCACACAGTGACATGTCCACCCCCTTGACTGATCACTACTGACAGCCATGTCAAGCTTCCTGACTTAGTGTCTGTGCTAAACTGCAAGACAAAGGCAAGCTCTGGTTTTGGGGGCAAAGCATCAAACAGCAAGGCATGGCAGAGATGCTCCAAGTAGCCATCAATAAATGTGCGCGAAGACAGCAAGTGAGGAGTCCTGAGGTGGTTCAGTCCGTGAACTGGTTACCTGCCCCTACCGGCAGTGCCCTGACACCAACACTACAATGCTAGGTGCTCCAAACTCCATGGTGCAAGTCTGAAGTGCAGAACCGCATTGTAAGTACATCGGAAATGTGCCATGGTGATGCAGCGAGGTACATGCCCAATGCCATGGCCTGTGGGCTCACAGCATGCGAGGTCTCTGCGCATGGAGCTTGCCTTGAGATTTTGGTGCTGATACCCAAGATGGAGGCCTAAAGGATCAAGCGGTAAGTTGGAGTCATCTGGTCCCCGCTCTGACTTCCACATGGAGAATTTTCGCCATCTAGTTTCAATGTGCAAGATGGGAGAACAGGAAACTGCACGTCAAAGAGATGAAATTAACGAACAGTGAGACATTAATGCATGCTAATTCATGCAAATAGGCCTCTCACCACTCACTGGGCAGATTCCTGTCTCACCATTTGGCTGGAGAATGGGACTTTTTCCTCTCAATATCAACGACGGATCTCACCCGATTTTCCCTACTGTTTTGCCACCCCACCGCATCGTTCAGGGGCTAGGAAGATGCCACTATAGTTCAGAGTATTTTCCTGAGTCTGACTCCATCATCTTTTCAAACTGTCTAACTGGAAAATGGGATCTTTCACCTCCCAATGTGTGAAATTGTTGCACAAAAGTGTTTTAAAACGTGAGAAGCGGATTTCTTGTCCCAAACCAGTTCCCTGGTATTGATGTCTTTAGTCAAAAATACTAATATCGGCGCAGAACACTTCATTTATTCCAATGGCTCACAGAAGCCAGCCTCAAACTCTGGTCAGCTGACCACTGCTGCCATTTTGTGACCATGTTTCTTTACTGTTGGAGAGAATTTTATTTCATCAAGTGTCTCAGGTATCACAGTCAGATTATAGAAGTTAAAATTTGAAATTTCACATTTATCACCATCATGACACTTCTTTTTATTCACTTGTGGGACGTGGGCATTATTGGATGGGACAGCATTTATTGCCCATCCCTACCTGTCCTTTTGAAGGTGGTGGTCTGATGCCTTCTTGAACTTCTGCAGTTCATGAGCTGGGGGTTGACCCACCATGCTGTTAAGGAGGGAGTTCTAGGATTTTGACTCAGTGACAGTGAAGGAACAGCGCTATGTTCAAAGTCAGGATGGTGAGTTGCTTGGAGGGGAACCTGCAGGTATTGATGTTGCCATGTATCTGCTGCCCTTGGCATTCCAGATGGAAGTGGTTGTGGGTTTGGAAGGTGCTCTCTGAGGATCTTTGGTGAATTTCTGCAGTGCATCTTGTAGCTAGTACACACTACTATGACTGTGCGTCGGTGGTAGAGGGAACGGATATTTGTGAGATTTGTGACCAGTTAAGCAGGCTGCTTTGTCCTGGATGGTGTCAAGCTTCATGAGCGTCGTTGGAGCTGCGCTCATCCAGGCAAGTGGGGAGTATTCCATCACACTCCTGTCTTGTGCCTTGTAGATGATGGACAGGCTTTGGGGAGTCAGCTGGTGAGCTACTTGCTGCAGTATTGCACGCCTCTGACCTGCTCCTGTAGCCACTGTGTTTATGTGGTGAGTCCATTGAGTTTCTGGTCAATGGTAACCCCCAGGACGTTGATAGCGGAGGATTCAGTGATGGTAGCAGCATTGAATGTCAGGGGGTGGTGGTTATATAGACTGTTAATAACAGACCACACCTAGAGTACTGTGTACAGTTTTAGATTCTTCATCTAGAGAAAAATATATTTGCCTTAAGTGAGTGCAATGAGAGTTGCCTAGAATGATCTCCTGGATGAGACAGTTTCCTGTGAGGAGTGATTGCGGAACTGGGCCTATAATCCCTAGACTTTAGAAATATGAGTGGTTAACTCAAATGTCATTCAAACATGTACAATCCTTGGAGGTTGGATGCTGAGAGGTTGTTTCTCTTGGCTGGAGACTCCAGCCTACTGTATAGCAGTTTCAGGAGAAAGGGTCAATCATTTTGGATTGAGATAAGGAGGAACGTCTTCAGTCAGTGGGTTGTAAATTTTTGGAATTTTCAGCTGCAGGGGGCTGTGCCTGCTTCAGTGACTGATGAAATTCAAGGCTAAGGACATGGATATCAGGACTCTAAGGGAATCAAGGGGATATAGGGGTAGGGCAGGAAGGAGATTGAGGGAGAAGATGAACTACGATTGTACAAAATGGTGGAGTAGGCGTGACAACAAGTCTGGCTTACTCCTGTTCCTATTTCTTACCACTTTGACCAAACTTTTTGTTACTCGTCCTAACATCCATTTCTGCGGTGAGGCATCGTATTCTGTTTGATCAATGCCCCTATGAAGTGCTGATCAGTATTCACGACGCTGCAGGTGCTATACCAGTTAAGGTTGTTGTTGGCTGAGCGCCCACACCAGCGCTCACCACCCATCCCCCCAACCTTACCTTTACCATGGCTGATCGCAAGCCCACCTTGACATATTGATTCAATGCAGTTTGTAGTTCTCTGACACGCATACTGTGATGAGATTTCTGTATTATTGGTCATTCTTGCTTATGGGAGATTCTGTAACAAAAGAAGGGGATACTGCTGAGAAAAATTAGTGACCCTTGCTGAAACTATCTGAAGCAAAGCGGGTCTTGGATTGCCATGAGATCAATTATAGATGGATCTATCCAACTAATGCAGTAGATCAGGCTGGACTTACATGAGTATCAAACAGGAAGCATTGGGCCATCTTTCTTCACTGCCTAAAATAATCAATTGCTTTCAAATGGCCTAATGTATTACATTAACTTCCATACCAACTGGATTGTCCCGTTTGTAAATGTAAATGCAGCACTCTGTGCTGAGCCACAATCGACACAAGTTAGATTCACTTGCAGAATCACATCGCATCTGGCTCGGGGTGGGCAAGAGAGATGGAGAGGGCAAAGTAGGCTCTCAACATTTTACTTCTGCCTGAGCATTGTGCAGCCACTCTTATCGCCCCCCCAACATCAATCCCTGCAAGAGTTTCCCATTCTCCCCTTGGCCTTCCCACAGGAATTTCGTGGGTGACCGTGCCACAGAGGAGCTTGGGTCCCAATCTCCCAAATTCGTTATTCGCTCAAAACAAGTGCCAGCTTGGAACCGACAGCTGATGGATAATCTGAAGAAAGGCCTGCATTTCTATGGCGCTTGGAGCAGCCAAAAGGGTGTTGCAAAGTGCTCTCAAATCCGATGAAATCATTGTTATTATTCATTCTGAGGGAATGAACATTGCTGATGAAGCCAGCACCTCTATTTGCTCTTCGAAGCTCACTGGTGAACTGTCTCCTTGAGTCACATGTCATCCAGACAGGTAAGGAAGGCATTTTTTTCCTTCCCCTAATGGACATCAGTGAACCAAATGGGATTTTGTTTGACAATTGGCAAGATATTCATGTGTCACCATTAGATTTCTACTTCCAGAAATTTGTTTTGAATTTTTAACAAAATGGTGGACGGCAGGGTTCAAACCCAGAGCATTACCTGTGTCTACACTGCTAGGCCAGAGATAATATGACAAGGTCATTGCCTCCCTCTATTTGGTCACCTTGGTCCATCCATCCAAGCAATACATTTGATTCCTTCAATGTCCCTAAGAGTGTTTGGCTTTTCCCATCTCAAAACATTGTCCAGCCCTTGGGAGAAGTGTTCTCCTCAACGATTGCCCTAAGTTGTCCTCTCAACAGCTTTGGGAAATTCCCCTTAACTGAACTGTGGTGATTTGTTTGCTTTTGTTTCTGCTTTAACTTCTCTACACATTCCCTCACATCCCATCTCAGTTGCCTCCCCCCAGTCAAATAAGGCACTGTATCAAGGCCCTGTCTCCATAGATGAATGTAGGACACCCCATGGTGCCAAATCGAAGAGGAGGAAGTGAAGAGCCACGGGATTCAATAAAATTCTGGATGACAAACATTGTGAATTGTCGGGGAGAAAGCCCATCTGGTTTACTCATGTCCTTTAGGGAAGGAACCTCCACCTTTACCTGATCTAGACCACATGTGACTCCAGACCCACAGCAACGTGGTTGACTCTTAACTGCCCTCTGGGCAATTAGGGATGGGCAATAAATGCTGGCCTGACCTGCGATGCCCTCATCCGACATATGAATTTTTTTAAAAAGTTATTCAATCAGGATCTTTTTGCTGAATGTAGTAGTCTTCCTCTGTAAATGTTTCCTGCACTTCAAAAGTATTTCCTTACAGTCAAGTGCTTTGGGACATCTTGAGGTCATGAAAGATGCTGCATAAATTCAAATTATTTCCTTCCTTCATTGACGTCTCTGGGGCTGCAGTAACAGCAGATTCAGACATAACAAATATATCTTCATCAAAACACCAAAGGAGGCCATTGGTTTGTTCAGAACGGGACAGAGAAGGCTTGTTATAAATAGAATATTGATCTGTTTAAAGAGGGCTTTTTTAATCTTCATCTGTTTAGAGGAACATAATGCACCGAGCCCTGTCTGAATGTTAATGTGCTCAGTAAGACATCACCAGATATCTGCTACGCAGTGCTACCTCACACCATTGTCCTGTGTTAAATCCTTAACAACATGACTCAGCGGCCCAGTTTCTCCACTTAAATAAATTCTCCTTCGGAGCTTGCCATTTCTTGAGCTTTTCTCAAAGTTGGCCGAACAGACATCATCAACCTTGCTGAAAACTTTGTGTGAGGAAAGTTCCACCTCTGCACAGGGACGTGGTTTCCAAGTACGCTTTCGCCCTTTTCTCTGTTCTCAGTGGCGTCTGTCATCAAATGTCAAGATATATTGACATCATGGAGTTTCAGTGAAACTGCTTTCATCCTGAGTTTGTTCCGTAGCCTCTGAGATAAAGTTTGGAAAGCTCTCTCCTGTCCAACATAACCCTTGCATCTTGACCTACAATGACCCCATGTTACCCTATGTTACAAATTTAAAATTCCCACCCTCCTGTTTTAAATTCATTCATGGTTTATTACTGTAATGGTTTCCGGCTCAAACTCTCCATTCATTGATTTCGGTCTGTTATGATCTCCCCTCCCACCCCTCATTTCCTCCAGTCTACAAAAGGAGGCATGACTGCAACTCTCTCAACCCCACCCTTGGAACTCCCCTCCTCAAGACTCTTTCTTGCTCATTCCCTCTCTCTCTCTCTCTCTCCTCATTCTCTCACTGCCTCCACCTCTCTTGTTTCCTTTAACCAAAGTGTAGAAAAAGACAGAGCTCCGACACTGAGGCGCATTGTGATTATTCCGACACTTTTCTATAGCTAGTCTAGTCGTCCCACAATTTCGACTTATTCACTCTGTCAAAAGCTTTCATTGTTTCAAATAAGCACAGAGAAATTCAACAGGGGTGGCAGCATCTGTGTAGGGAGAACGGAGCTACTGTTTCTGGTCTGGTATGACTCTTCCTCAGAACTCCCACAAGGTGGGCTTTTTGTGTACTTCAGTCAGATTCAAACCCACCCCTTCGGCCAATGTTTAGTTATCCCCTTCTAATGTCTTCCTCTTTGGTCCCACAACTTCTTTATCAATTCAGCATCTACCAGCGTGAACAGGGGGCAAAATGATGCTTTGTTTTAATGGTAATAATTACAGGGATGCTTTAGCAAGTTCCTGATCTTAATCCAGCCAGAACTGTGTGTCTGCTCTACACCCTGGAAGCTATCATATGATTTAATCACTACATACTGTGCATACTGCAGCCAAGCTTCACTGGTGATCCAGATATAAACTAATAGAATTTTTTTGTGGGGGGATATAGTTGGCATTTATTGATCATATCTAATTATTCTGACAAAATTGACACTGTCTTGAATCACTCTGGTGAAACTGCGCCAAAAAGGCTGTTGTGAGGGACTCGAGTGCAAACATCAGTCTGAAGCTTCAGTGCAGTACTGAGGCAGTGCTAGTCTGTGGGTGGCTCAGTACTGAGGGAGCGCTGCACTGTCAGAGGGTCAGTGCAGAGGGAGTGCTGCACTGTCAGAGGGTCAGTGCTGAGGGAGCGCTGCGCTGTCAGAGGGTGAGTACTGAGGGAGTGCTACACTGTCAGAGGGTCAGTACTGAGGGAGTGCCGCACTGTCAGGGGGTCAGTGCTGAGGGAGCGCTGCACTGTCAGAGGGTGAGTACTGAGGGAGCGCTGCACTGTCAGGGGGTCAGTGCTGAGGGAGCGCTGCACTGTCAGAGGGTGAGTACTGAGGGAGCGCTGCACTGTCAGGGGGTCAGTACTGAGGGAGCACTGCACTGTCAGAGGGTCAATGCGGAGGGAATGCTGCACTGTCAGAGGGTCAGTGCTGAGGGAGTGCTGCACTGTCAGAGGGTCAGTACTGAGGGAGTACTGCACTGTCAGAGGGTCAGTACTGAGGGAGTGCTACACTGTCAGAGGGTCTGTACTGAGGGAGTACTGCACTGTCAGGGGGTCTGTACTGAGGGAGTGCCACACTGTCAGAGGGTCTGTACTGAGGGAGTGCTACACTGTCAGGGGGTCTGTACTGAGGGAGTGCTGCACTGTCAGAGGGTCAGTGCTGAGGGAGTGGAGCACTGATGGTGGGTCAGTACTGAAGGAGTGCCGCACTGCCAGAGGGTCAGTACCGAGTGAGTACAGTACAGTCAGAGGTGCTGTTTGTCAGTCAAGACAAACAAGGTCCCAGTTAGTCTCTCAGATTTCTGTAAACAACTGGGTAGCTGTCCCCAGTGCTCTGACCAATATTTATCCCTCAACAAACATCACCAAAAACAATGACCTGGTTGTTATCTCATTTCTGTTTGTGAGAGCTCGCTACATGTAAATTTGCTGCTATGTTCCCTAGATTACAGCGGTGACTGTATTTCAAATGGGTTCATTGACTGGTCTGTGCTTTGAGATGTTCTTTCAAACTGCCCCAAAACAAGTCCTACATATTTGAAGGTTATAATTTTTGCAAACTGACTGCAACAGTATTTTGTTAGCAGGAACTCCTAAGGCTATTGTCAGCCACAGAATAGCACGGAACAAGAGATACTGGAATTTGGAGTCATTGAGTCATAGAGATGTGCAGCGTGGAAACAAATACTTAAGTCCAACTTGTCCATGCCAACCAGATATCCTACCTTAGTCTAGCCCGATTTGCCAGCATTTGGCCCATATCCTTTGAACCCTTCCTATCCATTTACCCATCCAGATGTCTTTTAAATGTTGCAATTGTACCCCAATCCACTACATTGTCTGGCAGCTCATTCCATACTCGTACCACCCTCTGTGTGAAATCGTTGCCCCTTATGTCCCTTTCAAATGGCTCCCTCTCACCTTTGACCAATGCCTTCTAGTTTTGGAGTCCCTAACCCTACCCTGGGGAAAAGACCCTGAGGCTATTCATTTTATCCATGCCTGTCATGAATTTGATAACCTTCTAAAAGGCCACCCCTCAGCCTGGAAAATAGCCCCAGCCTATCCAGCCTCTCCCTATAGCTCAAAACCTCCAATCCTGGTAACATCCCTGTAAACCTTTTCTGAATCCTTTTAAAATTTCACAACATCCTTCCTATAGGTGAGGTGAGAGTGACAGCCCCTTGACATCAAGGCTACATTTGACTGAGTGTGGCATCAAGGAATCCTTGAAAAACTGGATTCAATGAGCGTCAGAGGGCAAACTCACTTGTGGTTGGAGTTATACCTGGCATTTAGGAAGACGGTTGTGGTTGTTGGAGGTCAGTCAATTCAGCTCCAGGACATCTCTGCAGAAATTCCTCAGGGTAGTGTCCTAGGCCCAACCATCTTCAGCTGCTTCATCAATGACCTTTCCTCCATCATAAGGTCAGAAGTGGGGATGATCGCCGATGAATGCACAATGTTCAGCTCCATTCCCGACTCTTCAGATACTGAAGCAGTCCATGTTCAAATGCAACAAGATCTGGACAATATGCAGGCTTGGGCTGACAAGTGGCAAGTGACATTCGCGCCACACAACTGCCAGGCTACGACCATCACTAATTAGAAAGAATCTAACCACCGTCCCTTGACATTCAATGGTGTAACCATCACTGAATCCCTCACTATCAACATCCTGGGAGTTATCATTGACCAGAAACTCACCTGGACTGACCATATAAACACAGTGGCTACAAAAGCAGATCAAAGGCTAGGAATAACTGCGGTGCGTAACTCACCTCCTGACTCCCCAGAGACTGCCCACCATCTACAAGGCACAAGTCAGGAGTGCAATGGAATACTCCCCACTTGCCTGGATGAGTGCAGCTCCAACAACACTCAAGAAGCTTGACACCATCCAGGACAAAACAGCCCACTTGATTGGCACCACATCCACACGTATCCACTCCCTCCACCACTGACTTTTACAAGCAGCAGTGTGTACTATCTACAAGATGCACTGCATAAATTCACCAAAGATCCTCACACAGCACATTCCAAACCCATGATCACTTCCATCTAGAAGGACAAAGGCAGCAGATATATGGGAACACCATCACCTCCAAGTTCCTCTCCAAGTCACTCACCATCCTGACTTGGAAATATATCACCGTTACTTCACATTCACTGGGTCAAAATCCTGGAATTTCCTCCCGAATGAAATTGTGGGTCAACCCACAGCAGGTAGACTGCAGTGGGCAACTAGGGATGGGTAATAAATCCTGGCCAACCAGCAACGCCCATATCTCACAAATGAGTTAAAAAAATACAGGGGAGACCAGAACTGAACACGGAATTCTAAAAGTGGCCTAACCAATGTCCTGTACAGCCGCAACATGACCTCCCAACTCCTACACTCAATGCACTGACCAACAAAGGCAAGTGTACCAAATGCCTTCTTCATTACCCTGTCAACCTGCGACTCCACTTTCAATGGACTATGCACTGCTCGCCAAGGTTTCTTTGTTTGGCAACACTCCCAGGACTTTACCATTAAGTGTATAATTCCTGCCCTGATTTATCGTTCCAAAATGCAACCCCTCACATTTATCTCCAATAAACTCCATCTGCCACACCTCAGCCCATTGGCCCATCTGATCAAGATCCCGTTGTACTCTGAGGTAACCTTCTTTGCTGTCCACTGCACCACCAATGTTGGTGTCATCTGCAAACTCACTAATCATACCTCCTATATCATCCAAATCATTTATATAAATGACAAAAAGCAGGAAATCCAGCACTGATCCTCGCTGCACACTGCTGGTCACAGGCCTCCGATTTGAAGTGCAACCCCCTATGACCATCCTCTGTCTCCTACCTTCGAGCCAGCTATGTATCCAAATGGCCGGTTCTCTGGGTAGTCCATGTGATCTGACCTTGCTAACTGGTCTACCATGAGGAACCTTGTCAAACCTCTGTAAACTCCATCCCACATCTCATCCCATCCCATCTCATCCCGAGAAATCTGAACTCATCCAAAGGCTTGCTGCTGCCCGTAGTCTAACTTGTTCCTGAAACGATGAACTCATATCAGCCCTGTGTTCACTCATCTACCTTGGCTCCTCTGGCAGCACCTCAGTTTTAAAATTCTCATCCATGTGTTCAAATCTCTCCGAAAACCTTTTCACCACCTCCTAACCTCCTCTGACCTTACAAACCTCTGAGATCACTGCACTCTTTCAATTCTGACCCCCTTATTGACTCCACGTCCTATTTTTAGCACTCCAAATTCACTGGCTACGCCTTCAGGTGCCTAGGACCCAAGATCTGGCATTCCCTCCCTAGCCCTTTTCACCTCACTGCTTCTCTCTCCTCTCATTTTCAAATTATAATCAACTCCTTTGTCCAAACTTTTCCTCACTTTGTCCTAGAGTTGCTCAAAGCATATCTAAGGAAGGATGTGCTGGCATTGGAAGTGGAGGGGGGTCCAGAGGAGGTTTACAAGAATGATCCTAGGATGAAGGGCTTGTCAGTTGAGGAGGGATTGAGGACTCTGGATCTGTACTCAATGGAGGTTAGAAGGGTGGGGCAGGGGGGATCTGATTGAAACTTACGGAATACTGAGAGGCCTCGATAGAGTGGATGTGGAGAAGATGTTTCCACTAGTAGGAGAGACAAAGGACCTGACTTGTTGGTCTGAATGGCCTAATTCTACTCCTATACTTTGTGGACTAATGCAATACATTTTATGTAATAACACTCTTGTGAAGCACTTTGGGATATTTCACACAGTTAAATGCAAGTTGTTTGAGGAGAAGCATAACAGCCTTACATGTTCTCATCTTAAGAGCAGAACTCATCTGTTTCCTCCCTTCAGTTAAACCAGGATAGATACAGTGGGACTGGGGAGAAGATTTTGTTCCTTTATCTTGTCACTCCCAATTTTCAAATGCCATGCAATTAAGACTGTCATAGAATCATAGAATCTCCACCCTGCAGAAGCAGGCTATTTGGTCCTTCGAGTCCAGACCTACCCTCTGAAGACCATCCCACTAAGACCCACCCAACTACCCTTTATTTCCCATGGCTGATCCACCTAACCTGGATATCTTTGGACTGCGGGAAGAAACCGGAGCACCCAGAAGACACCCATACAGATACGGGGAGAATGTGCAAACAGACAGTTGCCCCAGGGTGTGACTGAGTGCCAAACTCCATATCCCTTGCATTAGAAAGAATGTGAAGTCATATGAGACAATGCAAAAGAGGTTTACGAGATTTGTTCAGAAATTTCTGTAACAGATGGACTGGAGAAACCAGGACAGTCTCCCCAGAGAACAGAGGATTGAGAAGAGATTTAACATCAGGCCACAGGCACAGATACCTCAGTGGAGTACCAAGGGAGTGAGTGCCTCGATGTCCAAGGTGCGTACTTTTGGATGTCCTGTCAAGCCATGGTTCTATCTACCCAATGTGGTGGATAGAAATGATCCTGGGATACTGTTTCAATGAAGAGCAGGGGCACTAGCCTTGGTCTATAGCTGTCTCTCAATCAGTCTCTCACCATGCTAAGTTATCGCATTCCTGATTGTGAGGCTTTCCTGCATACATGCAGCACATCATTTAGCCCGTTGAGACTGCTCTGCATTTAACTAGATCAGGGCTGAGCTTCTACCATCTCCCTGCAGGAGAATCTCCTGGACACACTTCAAAAACTCTCCCTCCTCTTTGCCTATTATAATATGTTGGGGATTACAACAGTAGGGTAGTATTTTATTTACCTCACTGTAATTTCCCTGACAATTTACCCCTTTGTGCTTTTCCCACTTGTTGGTGGCTATGCCCTATAGTGTCATGGTACCTCTCCTGCCCCTTAACTCTAAACAGGTAGATTCTGTCCTTGACTCCTCCAGAATAACGTCTCTGTCTCTGCCTCTCTGTCTCTTTCTCTTCAGCACTGGAATATTTCCCCTAATCAATACTGCCACCCTTTCTTCTTCCTTCCCTTTTTTCTCTCTATCTTTAATGAAAACCCTGATTTCAGGAATTATTTAGTACCTGCTCCTGCCCTTTTCTCAGCCGGATCTCACTGATGTCATGGTATTATGTTCCCATGTGGATATCTGTGTCTGCTTCTCTCCAATCTTGTTTACCACACTTTGTGCATTTATGGATGTAATTTAGACATTATTGTGCTCCTTCCTATTCTGACACCACCACCTTATGCTATGCTATCTTTTACTCTGGTGCTACCTGTCTCTCATTTTTTTACTACGCAACTTGCTTCTCCCTTCTATGATTCCATGAACTTGTTGTACAGCAGGCCATGAATTTGCACAATGCAGATATGTTTGCAATCTTCCTAATGCTCCGTCAGAAAGTGCCTGATCCTGCTGAAACATCGCAGAACAGAATTATAGAATGGTTACGGCACAAAACGAGGTCATTTGGCCCATCATGTCTATGTTGGCCCACTGCTAGAGAAATTCACTTTCCTCTACTCTCCTGCCTTTCCCCCAGCTCTGTAACTGCCTTCTCTTCCGATAGTGAGCCAATACTCTTTTGAAAGCAGCGGTAGAATTTCCTTCCACTGTACTCTCACCTTGGGAGGCAATGACATAGTGGTAATGTGAGTGGACTAGTAATCCCGTACACCAGGTTAATGTTGTTGGGGTTTGGGTTCGAATCCTATAATGGCAGAGGGTGAAGTTTGGGTTTGGTTTTTAAAAATGATCCTAATAGTAAAATTGCAGTAAATGAGCCTATCTGGTTCACTAATGTCCTTTAGGGAAGGAAATCTGCCATCATTATCTGGTCTGGCCAACATGTGACTCCAGACCCACTGCAATATGGTTGACTGTTAATCGCCTTCTGGCCAATTGGGAATGAGCGACAGTCACTGGCCTAGCCAACAATGCCTCCGTCCCTTGAAATAATATTTTAAAAAAAGTTCTTGGCATCTCATCTGAATTCTACATTTGGATTTGGACAAAGGTATCGTGGGCAATAGGCTTGAGGCACACAGCGGCCTTGATCCAATGGGGTGGCAGGGCAGGCCCGAGAGTAGACCTACTCCTGTTTCCAAAAGCCACAAAGCAGCCTAGTAGCTGATAATGTGGGTCCGTGACCAAAATAATGCACTGTCAGAATTTAGAATTAGGTCTTACCGTTACATTTGTACAGGGATACAGGAGTACAGTGAAAAGTGTACAAACTCTCCATTCTCCAGCGCCATCTTCGGTACAAAGGTGCCTAGGTACAAAATCTTAGCTATAAAGTGGAAAAATAAATAAAGAAATGAGGTTAAAAGCTCAACATTACAGTTTTTCTCAAGTGTTAAGCCCTGGGCCTCGATCCCTGACCATCACCAGCATGAAGCAGTCGACCTGCCTTGAGTTCCTTTGCTGTCCTTGCAGAACTGTGTCGCCATCCTTTGGCGCCATTTTGTCTCGACCGACGCTGACGTTGCCACGAGACCATGCTGGGCTGGCATCAGCGACACAGCCGCCGTCGATGGTGCCGGGTCCCGCACGGGGCGCCGGGCCCAAATTCGACTCCTTCCGCTGCCGCAAGGAACAAACCTTGCTTCCGATGTGCTGGACACCCTTGACACCGTCTGAGCTCCCCACGGAGAGTGAGTAAGGCCAAAGTTTTAAAAAGAAAAGAGCAGAGAAATAAAAGGAAAGGTAAAAGCAGATGGAGCAGGTGAGATCTATGCTTCTGGACCAAGGCCTTCTGCCACCATCTTGTCTGGCTTCAACTCGAGTCCGTGCGGGGCCTCAACTTGCCGCCAACAATGCCGTCTGAGGATGAGGATCGAGGCCAAGTGTTTGAAGCTGATCCTGCTGTTGAGCAGATTCTGTGTCGCTTGTGAAACATCAGGGCTGGGGATGAGCCGTAGCGTTGAGTTCTGCACGTGCTACTACTTCACTAGTTGGTCTATGGTCTGTCTCCCGGCAAAGAGAGTGAAAGAAAGATGTTTCCTTCCCTAAAGTTGTATTGGAAGATAGAGCACTCACATGGACAGGCACGAGGCTCCCAGCAATAAAGTGTGCAGCCTGAGTAATTCCATATGCTCAGGAAGATGTGAATTAGGAGCAGGCCTGTCAAGCCTGCTTTGCCATTCACAGCTGATCCAGATTGCTGCCCACCTTCAATAAACTTTCATCTCCTTGTCAAGCAAGAATTGATCTGCCTTAACAATAATCAACGTCTCTGCTTCCTCTTGTCTTTTCAGGAGCAGACTTCCAAAGACTCATGACCCTCTGCGAGAAATGATTCTTCTTCATCTCCGTCTTAAACGGAAGGCCTTTAGTTTTTAAACAGTGTCATCTGAGTTCTAGATGCTCCCACAGCAGGAAACATTCTTCCCACATCCACCCTGTCTAGACCCCTGTAAGTGAATTCTGACCACCAATATGCATTAGCCTAAGGCTGACCTTTACCCGAAAATGTCAGGGTGTCAACTTCAGTGAGCTTCATGGAGGGTTTTCCTCAGTGAGACCTGGTGGGTTTGCAAACATTATTCTCTGGAATTCGCCTCATTTGCTATGCACCACTCCTCTACGGCACCCCACTGGTCCTATCTTCCCGCTCACCAGCCATTTCCAGGAAGTCCTGGTGCCATATTTAAAATGCAATTGTGCACCAAGTCAAACACTGCCAGTCCACAACTGCCTATTCTATCAATATAATTTGACAGCATGCCAGGGAATGTGTCAGAGTCCATAAATATAAAATCATCACGAATACATTCAATAAGGAGTGAAATGATTGAGTTGAATGGTATGGATGCTGGTGAGAGGATGCTAGATAAAGACATAGAGAGGAAGTTGCTGACGGGGTGTAACTGAGTTGCTCAGAAGGAGGCCTATGTGGAACATGAATACGAGTACATGCCACTTGGGGGCCGAATGGTCCAACGTTGTGCTGTAAATTCGAAGGAAGCACTGGTACAGTCACGTCTGTAGCAGAGTTTAATCGAGGCCCATTTTGACCTGTTTTGCAAAATCACTGATATTTTACCAATCGCACCGGTGTACCTTTATACACACATTAAGGGAATAAAAGTGAGTTGTGAGACACGCTGCGAAAGTGAAAAGCATTACAGGCCCATTATATCTGGATTACATTTAATGGATTAATGCTGGCTCTGTTGCTTATTATGTGATTAAAGGAGATATGCATGGTATTAAAACTAATTGTGTCTATCTCCCACATTGTCCTAGCTTGGATCATTCCAGTTGGGTTCAGAGTGAGGAACTACACTGAGTGTAATGCTCTCCCTGTCTTAGCCACATTATGCATGCCCTCGATTGCTATCCTCCAGCGTGCGCATCCCCCTATCTCAGATCAGTCCGTCACTGTGTTCCTGATCCTTCGGTACATTTCTCTCCGTCTCTGATCCTTGACGCATTTCTCTCTCCATTCATTCCTGCTCAGGGGACAACCTAACCTGTTGACCCCCACCAAATGAATAACAGGATTAATGCCTAGACTCTGCCGGATTTGTAAACATTGCCCTGAAAGGCTGTAATTACAAAATTCCCCACTTTCATTCCAGGAAATCATTGTGTGCACTGGAAGCAGCAGTGAGTTGCCAAACACCCCATTTATATTCATGCTGCTGTTGGTATAATGGGAACCTTTTTAACTAATGTGATCAGTCCGGGTAAAAACAGCTTCAGTGATTCATGACAATGTGTGAGCAGACAGCAGCAGCTCCTAGTGCTTTCACTTTCCTGTAAATGAGCTGACAGCACTCACACAGATGATTAAGCACTGAGATAGATGACTGCACAAACAGTGTCTCCTTTCTTTTGTGTGTTTGTATTGCGGGCAATTAGACAGTGTCACTTACAAAACAAGATGGGGCCCTTAGCCTCAACACAATGTAAATGACATTCCCCCCTCTTCCTCACTACCAATTTAGATCCAGTCACCGTGCCCTCATACCTGGGTAAATCCATCCCTGCATTAGGTCTCTAGTTCTCTTTCCAGACAAGAAAGAAATCCCTTCATCAGGCCTTTCATACAGTACATGCATCCCATCATTGCCCATGCTGGGTCTTTTTGAAGAAGCTTTTTGAAGAAGCCCTACTGCCCTGTCCTTTCTCCATTTCCCAGGAACTTACTTCACATTTCAAGTAATTTCTTCACTCATGGGAAGTGGGTAACTCTGGCTAGGCCAGCATTTATTGCCCATCCCTAATTGCAGTTAAGAGCTAGCCACATTGCTGCGGGTCTGGAGTCACATGTAGGCCAGACCAGGAGAAGACGACTAAAACTAAGGGGCATAGGTTTAAGTTGAGAGGGGAAAGAATGAAAAAGGGCCCAGAAGGGTGTTGAGCATCTGGAGGTAGTGGTGGAGGCGAATGCAATTTCATCATTTAAGAAACATTTTGTCAGGTATATGGATAGGATAGGTATGGAGGGAAACGGACCAAACACAGGCAAATAAGACTAGTTAAATTGTGAAGACTGGGCAGCATGGACAAGTTGAGCCAAAGGGCCTGTTTCCATGCTGTAAATGTCTATGACTATATGGCAGATTTCCTTCCCTAAAGGATGTTAGTGAACCAGATTGGTTTTTCCAACAATCGGCAATGGTTTCATGGTTATCATTAGACGCTTAATTCCAGGTTCTTTTATTGAATTCAAAACCCGCTATCTACCATGGTGGAATTTCAGCCCAGATGCCCCGAATATTAGCTGAGTTTCTGGATTAATAATCTGGTGATAATACCACTAGGCCATTACCCCTTTAGGTTGCTATCGAATCAGTTTCCAGCGTTTTGTTCAGAAAATGCCTTCCCAAACCCCCAGAAGAAACTCGAAGAACTGCAGATGCTGGAAATCCGAAGCAAAGAAAACAGAAATTGCTGGAAAAACTCGGCAGGTCAGGCAGCATCTGTGGAGAGAAAATGGTGTCAACGTTTCGGGACCAGTGACCCTTCTTCAGAACTGATGGCAGCTAGGAAAATGTTGGTATATATGTTGAGGATGAGTTGGAGCCCAGAGAGAGAACAGCAGTTAGGCAAACAATAGGATTGATAATGGTGACAACAAGCATGGGGCTGGATGAACACAGCAGGTCAAGCAGCATCATAGGAGCAGGAAAACTTGACGTTTCGGGCCTAGACCCTTCATCAGAGCCTGGGAGAAAGACAGGGTGATAATTGGGACTGTGAGTGGGTGAAAATGGTTTGGTTGTGTTAAACACAACTCAGGTCATGACAGGGTGGAATATGGGGGTTGGTAAAGGACATAAAAAGTAGTGTTTAGGCCCTAAAATTATTGAACTCGATGTTGAGTCCTGAAGGCTGCAGGGTCCCCAAACAGAAAATTAGGTGCAGTTGTTCCAGCTTGTGCTGATGTACAGGTCAATCATGATTTTCACCTGGAAGGTATGTCTGGAGCCTTGGATGGTGAAGGGGCTAGAGGTAAATAGGCAAGTGTTACACCTGCTGCAATTGTATGGGAAGGTGCTGCGGGGTATGGGGAGCTGTTCAGAACAGAGGAGGAGTGGACCGGAGTGTCCCACTGTGGAATGCTGACAAGGGAGGGGAGGGGAATATGTGCCTGGTGGTGACATCCTGCTGGAGATGGCGGAGATGGCAGCTTATGATCCTTTGGATGAGGAGGCCGGGGAGGTGGAAAGTGAGGACGAGGGAGACCCCATCGATGTTGTAAGAGCGAAGAAAGGGAGTGAGGGCGAAAGTGCGGGCAATGGGCCAAACGATTGGCCGTCTCAACCAGGGTGGTGGGGAAATCCTCGACGGAGAAAAACGTGCCCCATTTTTAACTTGTTGGCTTCATTCTCAGCAGACCGGGCCCATTTTCTCCTTTTCACAGCTAATATTTACACCTCATATTTGCCACTTCAACACACAATCCTGTCCCCTGGGTAGCAGGCTTCCTGCAGTGCTCCAGCGATGCTCCGGGCAAGCTAGAGGAACAGGACCTCATTTTCTGCTTGGGAATGCTACAGCCTTCTGGAGGTGATGGAAGCAGACACAATAGCAGCGTTCAAGAAGAACCTGGACAAATACGTGAGTAGGAAGGGAACCGAAGGATACGGGTCTGGTAGGTGAAGACAGTTTTAGTACGAACCGAAAGAACTGCGGATGCTGTAGGTCAGGAACAAAAACAGAAGTTGCTGGAAAAGCTCAGCAGGTCTGGCAGCATCAGTGAAGAAAAACATCAGCGTTAACGTTTCGGGTCCAGTGACCCTTCCTTTCTAAGGAGAAGGAGAATCATGTCAGACTTGAAACATTAACTGTGTTTCTCTCTCCACAGATGTCGTCTGACCTGCTGAGTTTCTCCAGATCTTTCTGTTTTTTATTCAGTTATACAAAATCTATCGCAACAATTTTAAAATAACCCCAATATGTTTATATCAGTATGCATAAACTGGAAGATAAAACGATCAAAAAAACTCAAACAATGGACATTCATGAATACAAACAGAACGCTGGATAACTGAATATTATCACACAAGGTAATCTTCTGGTTGTTTTTTACAATCTATAAGGATTATTTGTGAATGTGTTGCAGGCTGGAATCTGATCTAAGAGCTCAGATAGTTTATGTATAGAAGAATAGATAATCAAGAGGCTTACATTGCATCATTAGCTACAGAAAAAAATTCCTAAGCTTCAGAAGACTGAATAGATTCTACAATGCTTTAAATTCTCCAGGACTCAACTGTGTTACACGAAATGCACATGCTGAATTTGTGACAATTAATTGATTCAACTTTACACCACGTTGCTCTCATTGAGAAATCACTAATTAGACAGAAGGATTCTTTTAAAAATAAAAGGATAGGTCTATTTCCTTTTAACTCCCTACACTTGTCTTTTCTCCCAGTGAGTAAAATTTTCCAGGGTCTAATCCAAACAGTGCATGGAATACGCTGGAGACCCAATGAGACTGCAATCCTTAATCACTATGGCAACCGCCCTTGTAAGATGCTAACGCCATCTCAATACACAGTGTAATCTGGAGACAGGGATAAACAAGCTAAGACGTTGGGGATCAAGGGTACGGAACTTTCGATTTTTTCAGTCAGTCATTCGTGAAGAGTGACATCATTGACATTTATCATTCGTTCTGAAATTCCCACCAGAAAGCCGTGCTGAGTCTTCCTCTCAAACTCCTTTGGTTTGTGTAGTGAAGGCATTCTCACAATGTTTCTCAGGTCTGGAGGTTCGAGGATATAGAGCAGCAATGAAAGAATCACAGCATCAGGATAGTGTGTGGGTTGGAAGTGACGGCATTCCCATACTCTTGCTGCTGTTGCCCTTCTAAATGATAAAGGGTTGGAAGGTGCTGTCTAAAAAAAACCCTCAGTGAGTTGCTATTATGCCTCACTGGTGAAGGGAATAAATATTTAAACTTGTGGATGTGGTGCGAAACAAGTAGTTAGCTTTGCCCTGGATAGCGTCGAGCTTCTTTAGTGCCGTCGTAGCAGCACCTATCCAGGCAAGTGGGGAATATTCCAACCCACTCCTGACTTGGGCCTTGTAGATGGTGGACAGGCTTTGGGGAGTCAGGAGGTGAGTTACTCGTCGCAGTATTCCTCACCTCTGGCCTGCTCTTGTAGCATCTCGTTGCCATAGCGATTAAGGATTGCAGTCTCACTGGGTCGGCCTAGGATGTCCAATACTCACGGCCTTGTTGTGCCTATATTTACAGAGCCTGCTGAGGTACAGCAAACATCAACTTTACTTAAGAACCGCCTTCCTGGTCTTGCCACAAGACTGCAGGAAAGAGCAGGGCCATGTGACATACATCACTTCCTGTGATGGTGTCAGCAAATGGAGATCGAGCAGTCAAGTCAAAGCTACTGGAGTGCTGACATCCTGGTAGAGGGAAAGGAGACTTGACATAATTTAGACGCAGGGGCAGTAGTTTCTGTTCTTCCTGATAGTGAACCATGGTTGGAGTAAAGTGTTCTTCAGCCATCTTGCATAAAATTCTATGGACCAGGAGGTGTAGAACTAAGAGTCATTGCAGCCGAATGCAACCAAAGACGGTTTCCCACATCCCTCTGCATCGTGGGCCAAATACCGTCTGTCTTTTTACATCCAGAAACATTTCTCATCCAATTTCACCAAAGGTAGAAGAGGAAATTGACTCTGTATTGAAGGGTAGGCGTTACTTTACCTGTGACTGAACCAACAAACTGCTGCTCAGCAGTGGTCCCAGCACCAAAACCCAATGGATCTATCAGAACCTGCATCAATCTTCCATGGGTAATCTGTCATAGTCACAGTTCACTGCAAGTCTGTACAGATCATTCATAAAAATATCAACACTTACCCCATGTCGTGACTAAATTTAACCCATTTGACAATGGGAATTTTTCACAAATTAAAATAGGTGCTCAATGCACTTATTCCTCCATTGTAGGAAACCTTTTCTTTGTCTGTCCTTTACTTGCCCATTACACACAGAAACATAATAGCCTCAAACTACAATAAGAGTGCAGAATGTACTCTAGTCAGGAGACTTTGATGTCCATCACCAAAACGGCTTTGATTAGCACCATGCCTGTCTGAGCACGGGGTTGATTTTCGAACGGATTTAGCAACTCAAAACTGGGCATCCACAAGGCACTGTGGGCTGATGGAAGCAGCTAAACTGTCTTAAACCACAGTCTGTGACCTCATGGCCTGGCATACCCCCCCACTCAGCCAGGGGATTAATTCTGGTTCAAAGGAGCATGCAGGAGGGCATGCCAGGAGCAGCACCAGGCATGCCTAAAAATGAGGTGTTAATCGGTGAAGCTACCAAACAGAATTACTTGCATGCCAAACAGTATGAGCAGCAAGTGATAGACAGAGCTAAGCGATCCCACAACCAACGGATCAGATCTAAGCTCTACAATCCTGCCACATCCAGTTATGAATGGTCGTGGACAATTAAACAACTCACTGGAGGAGGAGGCTCCACAAATATTCCCATCCTCAATGATGAAAGAGCCCAGCACATCAGTGCAAAAGATAAAGCTAAAGCATTCGCAGCAATCTTCAGCTGGAAGTACCGAGGGGATGACCTATCTCGGCCTCTTCCAACATCACTGGTGCCAGTCTTCAATTCGAATCATGCCACATGATATCAAGAAACAGTTGGAAGCACTGGATACTGCAAAGGCTGTGAGACCTAACAATATTCCGGCAAAGATACTGAAGACTTGTGTTCCAGAATTAGCTGCACTTCTGACCAAGTTGTTTCAATACAGCTACGATATTGGAAATGTAGAAAATTGCTCAATTATGTCCTTGGCATAAAAAACAGGACAAATCTAACTCAGATCATAACTGCCCCATCAGCATACTCTTGATCATCAACAAGCCGATGGAAATTATTGTTGACTGTTCTTTTGGGGGGCACTTAGTCACTGTGAACCTCTTTATTGATGCCCAATTTGGGTTTACCAGGGCAACTTGGCTTCACACCCTATTCGAGCCTTGGTAAATATGGGCAAAGAGTTGGACTCCAAATGTAAGGAAGGATTGACCTCTCTTGACATCAAAGCAGCATCTGACCCATTCCGAGAAGTTCTAGGAAAACTGGAGTTCCTGGGAATCAGAAGATTCACAGAATCCTTACAGTGTGGAAGCAGGCCATTTGGCTCATTAAGTCCATACCAACCCTCCGAGGAGAAACTCACCCTGACCCACCCCCTCCTAT
Source organism: Ginglymostoma cirratum (assembly GCA_024137785.1). Taxonomy (NCBI): domain Eukaryota; kingdom Metazoa; phylum Chordata; class Chondrichthyes; order Orectolobiformes; family Ginglymostomatidae; genus Ginglymostoma; species Ginglymostoma cirratum. The sequence continues at coordinate 5,492,270 of JAHRHZ010000145.1, read as the reverse complement.
CCTATCCCTGTAAACCTGCATTTCCCATGGCTAACACACCAGCCTGCACATCCCTGCACACCATGGGGCAATTTAGCATGGCCAACCCAGAAGAAACCCTCACAGACACGAGGAGAATGTGTAAACTCCGCACAGCATTCTGATGGTGGGATCGCACCCAGGTTGTTGGCGCTGTGTGGTAGCAGTACTAACCACCGAGCCAACGTGCCACCCCAAGAAGCCGAGTATTGCGTAACAGGCAGCTAATGTTGTAGGCCAGTAAAGTGCTCCAAATCAGAAACATTACCTCAGGATAAAAATCAGCTTATGCGTTTCATATGGTATGTTTGTGATTTATTGCAGGCAATCAGACAAGCAATATAATGGGCCAGAGACACAGATATTGCTTCTTGTCCTGCACCGATAAGCTCACTAAACACACAGCCAACACTGAGAGTTATAGTTAGAGTCACCCCCGTTCCAGGCAACCAATTCACAGGACTTTCCCAATTTGCAAAATCTTTCCTCTGAGCTGTAACTCACCATCCTGGTTTCGCTTCCCATTCTGCACAATTCTGCCCTGTGTAAGTTAAACTCAGGAGTACCAGAGCTGAACATGCAGGAGAGTGAGAGAGTGGAACAGTTGAAAGGCCAAAAGGATGGAACAGTTGGGAGAGCAAGAAGATGGAACAAACAGGCGAGCAAGAGCCTGGAAAAGACTGGGCTATAGGATAGCGGAACAGGCAGGAGAATAAGAAAATGGAACAAATAAGGGAACGGAATTGCAGAACAGTTAGGGGAATGAGACTGTGGAACGGGAAGGGAGTGAGACTGTGGAATGGGAGGGGAGTGAGACTGTGGAACAGATAGGGGAATGAGACTGTGGAACAGGTAGGGGAATGAGACTGTGGAGTGGGAGGGGAGTGAGACTGGAACGGGAGGGGAGTGAGACTGTGGAACCAGTAGGGGAACGAGAGTGTGGAACAAGTGAGAGAGTGAGAGCATGGAAGGAGTGGCATTGTTAGGATTTGGAACAGGCAGGTGAGTGAGAGTGTGTAACGTGTAGGGGGCTGAGTGTGTGAAACAGGTAATGAGTGCGTGAGTGTGGCACGGGTAAAAGAGTGAGTATTTGGAACAGGCAGGTGTGTGAGTTTGGAACAAGCAGCTGTAAAGATCTTATCTTTTTATTTTGCAGTATTTTTGATTGTGGACTGTATGACAGTATGGAACAGGCAGAAGAGCAAGAGTTTGGAACAGGCAAAGAGTAAATAATAGGCAAGTGCGTTGAGTGTGGAACAGGTGAGAGAGTGAGTGTGGAACAAGCAGGAGAGCGACTATGAGTTAGGCCAGAGAGTACGAGTACAGAATAGGTGGGAGATTGAACGTGTGGTACAGTGGGGAAAGTGAGAGTATGTAACAGGTAGGGGACTCAGACTGTAGAACAGGAAGAGGAGTGAGAGTGTGGAACAGGAGAGAGAGAGGGTACGGAACAGGCAGGAGACTGAGTATAGAACAAGCAGCTGTAAAGACCGTATCTTTTTATTTTTCCGTATTTTTGATTCTGGACTGAAATGGAGAAAGGATTGTTGAAAAATCAAGGTTGTTGAAGAATTGCTGCACTTTTTAAAAAGCAAGTTACCAAAACTTGTTGTATGTACTGTTCATACCGCTGGCTTTGTTCAACCGGTAAGAGAGGTTGGCTGCAGATGAGCTGGCGTCAGGGAATGTGTGTGAAGTCAGATTCAGTTGACAAAAGGTAGCTGATTGGTTTGTGGAGTGGTGACCAGTTGTTGACGGTGTAAACCAGCAGTCTGATAACAATTAATGTGGCTGGCTCCCAGTAGCTGAACAGCTTGTGGGTAAGAGTGATACTGCCAGAAGCCTTCGAATCTCAGTAGGAGAGGTGGTGTGCTTCTCTGGAGTAGAGAATAGCTGAATCCTGAAGAAAGCCAGTTTATGTTCCCTCACCAGCATGTGTAAGCTCTTGCTGTTGACTAATAAGTCCAAGACTTTATAATTTGTGAGCTAATTGCCTGTCCCCCCCAAGGAGGAATTGAAAAGAACTAAAAGAGAACCCTGTGGATAGGGTCTGCTTCCCCAGTTTTTTGCCCCTCCAGCAATAACTCCAATGCTGTTCTTTTGTCTGTCTGTATCTGTCTGTGTGTATGTGTGTGCAAGGGGAATTTTATAAGGGGGGGGGAGTTACAGTTTCAACTGGTAAAATTATATGTCACCAGCTCATAGCTGTTTACCAGTAGTTAGAATCTGTTTATTTATAACAATTAATAATTCTTGTTCGGTTACAGAAACCTGGTCCCTGATTTCAGTCAGCCTGGGTCTAAACAGTCGGGTAAATTGGGGAATTTTCTGTACTTTGATAAAATGTTTAACTTTTGTGACAACTGCCGGAATAGCTGGACTTGATTTCCAATGCATTTCCCTAGTGAGGCATGACACAGGAGAGTGAGAGTGCAGAACAGGCACGAGAATGGGAGTGATGAACAGGCAAGTGTGAGAGTGTTGGAACAATACTGCATTTAATTCTGGTCTCCCTGCTTTAGGAAAGATGTGAAACTTGAAAGGGTTCGGAAAGGATTTACAAGGATGTTTCTGGGGTCAGAGGGTTTGGGCTATAAGGAGAGGCTGAATAGGATGGGGCTATTTTTCCTGGAGCATTGGAGGCTGAGGGGCAGCCTTCTAAAATCATGAGGGGCACAGACAGGGTGAGTAGTCAAAGTCTTTTCCACAAGGTAAGGGAGCCCAAAACTAGAAGGTATAGGTTTAAGATGTGAGGGGAGAGATTTAAAAGGGACACAAGGGCAATTTTGGCATGCAGAGGGCGATGCGTGTACAGAACGAGCTGCCAGAGGAAGTGGTGGGGGCTGGTACAATTTCAGCATTTAAAAGGTATCTAGATGGGTACATGAATAGGAAGGGTTTAGAGGGATATGGGCCAAATGCTGACAAATGAGACTAGATTAATTTAAGATATCTGGTCGGCATGGACTAGTAGGACTGAAGGGTCTGTTTCCGTGCTGTACATCTCTATGATACCATGACTCTAAGTCTGTGTGTGGAACAGGCAAGTGTGAGAGTGTGGAATGGGTAGACATTTGCCATTGTGATAGAAGCACATGGAAATAGGTTGGCTGTACTTTGCGTGAGCTTGGTGAATAGTGATGAAATCTGCGAATTATCTCCAAAACTAATTCAAAATGCAAATGTTTATCCAAATAAATTGTTCATGCAAATAAAAGCTGATTTATATTTAAAATGAGATTCACAAGAGGAAATAAGAATTGGGGAACAATGCTGTGATAACGTGTGAGTGAGAGAGACTCATTGTGAGGCAGGAAGCTGAGCTCTCACAATTAACGTGTAATGAGGTTTATAATGCACTCTGTTGAAGGCACAATCAGGAGATTAGCTTTTGTGAAAAAAAAATTGTAGACTTGTTATCTTCTCCTGGAGTGGCCATTGCGTGTCTGGGAGGTTTTAGTAAGAGGATGGATCCTTTTGTTTCCAGAAACACAGTAGTTCAAAAGGACATCTTCTCTGGCGCCATTGTGACCCTGCACAGTCCAATTACCTTCTGAATGCTTCATTTGACCCTTCTGTCTCTGCGCTCTCGGGCAGTGCATTGCCAGACCGAAACCACCGTTGAGTGGAAAAGATTTTGATCATGTCAGATTTCTAAAGGCGTGCCCTCTCATCCTCAATCCCTTCATCAGGGGAAACAATTTCTCCCTCTTTTAATCCTGTCCGGGTCCCTCATGATTTTGAACACCTCTACCAAATCTCCTGTTAGCCTTCACCTCTCCAAAGGAAACACTGCCAACTTCTCCGAGCTACATCATTTGAAGTCCCATGTCCCTGGAACCATTCTTACGAATCTTTCCAGCACCGTCTCCCGTGTTCTTGCCCTTCCTAAAGTACAACGCACAAAATTGAGTGCAATACTCCAGTTGAGGTCCAACCAGGGTTTTGTAATGGGTTAATATTAGGACCTTGCTCTTGTATTCTACGTCGTTAATAATACGCCTAAAATAACATATTTATTAACTGCTCTCTCAGCCTATCCTGCCACCTTCAATAATGTATGCAAATATATACCCAGGTTCCTCTGCTTTCATTCCCCCATAGCCCTTTAATTTATATTGTCTCTCCATGCTCTTCCTACCAAGCTGAACCACCTCACACTTCTCTACGTTGAACTTGGTGGTGACCGTGGGTGCAGGAGCATCCGAGGCTGTTGGGATAGATGACATCATTTTCCTGTTCAAAGCCAACGTAGAATGCATTGATCTGATTGGGTAGGGATGTATTGTTGCCCACGATTCTGCCTGACTTCACTTTGCAGCCCATTACACCGTATAAGCCTCGCAACAAACAACGTGTGGTTGCTCTGGGTCTCAAGCTTACATTGGTATCACCTTTTGTCATCTCTGATGGCCTTACGAAGGTTGTAACTGGATTTCCAGTATAGGTCGGGGTTTCCCGTCTTCAACACCTCAGACCTGGACATCAGTAGGGAGTGGATCTCCTGTTTCATCCATGTTTCGGTTGGGGAACGCTTGGATTAACTTCTTCGGCCTGCAGATGTCTACACACTTACTAATGAATGGTAGTGGCATACTCGTTTAGGTTGACCACTAAGTTCTTGAATATGGACTGTTAGTTTTTGTTTTGAGTCACTCACTCAACCTTTGTTTTCGTGTTACTACTGTCTCTTTTATTCCGTAAGCACTGACTTTGTTGATAGGTCAGTTGTGCGGCACTTTATCAAAATCCGACTCTTTCTTTCAGTAACTTTCTGTTTGAGTCTATCTATAGGAGGGATATTATTAAGCTAGAGAGAGTTCAGAAAAGATTTACCAGGACGTTGCCAGGAATGGAGGGCTTGATTTACAAGGAGAGGCTGGATAGGCTGGGACTTTTCTCACCTGAGCGTAGGAGGTTGCGACTAAATAAAAACCAAAAGAACTGCGGATGCTGTGGATCAGAGTTGAGGAAGGGTCACCAGACCCAAAACGTTAACTGTGATTTCTCTTCACATGTGCTGCCAGATTTGCTGAGCTTTTCCAGCAACTTCTGATTTTGCAGGAGGTTGAGAGGTGACCTTGCAGAGGTTTATAAAGCATTGAGGAGGATTGATAAGGTAAATGACAGGTGTCTTTGCCCGAGGTGGGGATTTCAAGACTAGGGGACACATTTTTAAGGTTAGAGGATAAAGATGTAAAAAAGACATGAGGGGCAATTTCGCATGTGGAATGAACTTCCAGAGGAAGTGGTGGATGTGGGCACAGTTACAACATTTTAAAAGACATTTGGATAAATACGTGAATAGGAAATGTTTGGAGGGATATGGGTCATGTTTAGGCAGGTGAAATTAGTTTAGTTTGGGATAATGGTTGGTGTGGATTGGTTGGACCAAAGGGTCTGTTCAATGCTCTATGACTCTACTTCTTCGTCTCTACATAGTTCAGGTGTTCTCCATTTCTATCCATTTTGTCATTGTTTGTTTCAGTCTTTCTCCAATCCTTCTCCCTGTTCCTTAATCTTACTGTTTCTCATTGCATCTCTCGCTGTCCCCCACCCCTGCCAATTTTGGGCCTCTCACTTTGTGGTTCCATCTCTCTCTCTTCTATTCTGCAGGTATGTCACTCTCTCACATTGTCTGACTCTCTTCTGACCTGTCTCTTTTTTGTTGCTGTATCCCTGTCCCCTTTTTTCTGGCTTCCTCTTGCTCCTTTGAGTCTCTCTGTCTTTGTAGTATCTGTGTCTTGTGTACATATATTTGTGTGTCTATGTGCATGTGTCTGTTTACACGTCTGTGTCTGTGTTCATGTTTTATGTGTGTTTCTTTGCTTCTCTCTGTTGCCTATACTATGATAAGTGGGTAGATCTAGGTATTGCCAAGGGATTGCTAGACAAGTAGGTCGGAAAAACTAGGCTTCCAGGAATAAATAAAACCTGTCACCTCAGATCCTGCTCAGATTAACTGCAACTGTGTGCAGTGAACACAGTCAGATACAGTTTGCCTTCTGAGCTGATCTTTCACAGTCAGTCTGACTGGTAGCAGAGAGTGCCTGGAAGGAGAGACTGTGGTGTGCTGTCAACACATGTGGGTCAATAGAGGGGATTATATGGGACCAGTTTCAAAGTTGATTCACTGACATGATCCACTGACACTTCTGGTTTCAACAATGGCTCAGTGCATAGGCCTTTCTCTCTCTGCGTGTCCTGAAGATAGTGGGCCTCAAATTACCCAAACTAGAGAGCTTCAATTCCAGGTTGGCTATCCAGAACTCACTTTCTGTAGAGGTCACCTTTCAGTCAAAGAACAAAAAGCAAAGAACAAAGAAAATTACAGCACAGGGACAGGCCCTTCGTCCCTCCAAGCCTGCGCCGATCCTGACCCTGTATCTAAACCTGTCACCTATTTTCCCAGAATCTGTATCCCTCTGTTCCCTGCACATTCATGTACCTGTCTAGATACATCTTAAATGACGTTATCGTGCCCGCCTCTACCACCTCCGTTGGCAACGTGTTACAGGCATCCACCACCCTCTGCGTAAAGAACTTTTCTCACATAGCTCCCTTAAACTTTTCCCCTCTCACCTTGAAATTGTGACCCCTAGTAATTGAGTCCCCCACTCTGGGCAAAAGCTTCTTGCTATCCACTCTGTCTATACCTCTCATGATTTTGTAAACCTCAATCAGGTCCCCCCCAACCTCCGTCTTTCTAATGTAAATAATCCTAATCTACTCAACCTCTCTTCATAGCTAGTGCCCTCCATACCAGGCAATATCCTGGTGAACCTCCTCTGCATCTTCTCCAAAGCATCCGCATCCTTTTGGTAATGCGGCGACCAGAACTGTACGCAGTATTCCAAATGTGGTCAAACTGAAGTCCTATACAACTGTGACATAACCTGCCAACTCTTGTACTCAATACCCCGTCCGATGAATGAAAGCATGCTGTATGCCTTCTTGACCACTCTATCGACCTGCGTTGCCACCTTCAGGGTACAATGGACCTGAACACCCAGATCTCTCTGTGCATCAATTTTCCCCAGGGCTTTTCCATTTACTGTATAGTTCGCTTGTGAATTGGATCTTCCAAAATGCATCACCTCGCATTTGCCTGGATTGAACGTCATCTGCCATTTCTCCGCCCAACTCTCCAATCTATCTATATTCTGCTGCATTCTCCGACAGTCCCCTTCACTATCTGCTACTCCACCAATCTTAGTGTCATCTGCAAACTTGCTAATCAGACCATCTATACCTTCCTCCAGATCATTTATATATATCACAAACAACAGTGGTCCCAACACGGATCCCTGTGGAACACCACTAGTCACAGTTCTCCATTTTGAGAAACTCCCTTCCACTACAACTCTGTCTCCTGTTGCCCAGCCAGTCCTCTATCCATCTAGCTAGTACACCCTGGACCCCATGAGACTTCACTTTCTCCATCAGCCTACCATGGGGAACCTTATCAAATGCCTTACTGAAGTCCATATATATGACATCTACAGCCCTTCCCTCATCTATCAACTTTGTCACTTCCTCAAAGAATTCTATCAAATTGGTAAAACATGACCTTCCCTGCACAAAACCATGCTGCCTATCACTAATAAGCCCATTTTCTTCTAAATGTAATGGCTCCTATCCCTCGGTATCTTCTCCAGCAGCTTCCCCACCACTGACATCAGGCTCACCGGTCAATAATCAGCTGGATTATCCTTGCTACCCTTCTTAAACAAGGGGACAACATTAGCAATTCTCCAGTCTTCCGGGACCTCACCCGTGCTCAAATATGCTGCAAAAATATCTGTTAAGGCCCCAGCTATTTCCTCTCTCGTTTCCCTCAGCAACCTGGGATAGATCCCATCTGGACCTGGGGACTTGTCCACCCTAATGTCTTTTAGATTACCCAACACTTCCCCCCTCCTTAAGCCGACATGACCTAGAGTAATCAAACATCTATCCCTTACCTCAACATCCGTCACGTCCCTCTCCTCAGTGAATACCGACGCAAAGTACTCATTAAGAATCTCACTCATTTTCTCTGACTCCTCGCATAACTTCCCTCCTTTGTCCTTGAGTGGGCCAACCCTTTCTCTAGTTACCCTCTTGCTCCTTATGTATGAATAAAAGGCTTTGGGATTTTCCTTAACCCTGTTTGCTAAAGATATTTCATGACCCCTTTTGGTCCTCTTAATTTCTCATTTCAGATTGGTCCTACTTTCCCGATATTCTTCCAAAGCTTCGTCTGTTTTGAGTCGCTTAGACCTTATGTATGCTTCCTTTTTCCTCTTTGCTAGTCTCACAATTTCACCTGTCATCCATGGTTCCCTAATCTTGCCCTTTCTAGTCCTCATTTTCACAGGGACATGTCTGTCCTGCACTCTGATCAACCTCTTTAAAAGCCTCCCACATATCAAATGTGGATTTACCCTCAAACGGCTGCTCCCAATCCACATTCCCCAGCTCCTGTTGAATCTTGCTATAGTTGGCCTTCTCCCAGTTTAGCACTCTTCCTTTAGTCGGAGGGGGGGTGTTAAATATTTCAAAGAGGTACAGGGGAGTTCTCCTTGAGAATCTGGTCCAACGTTTATCATCGATCAACACCACTAAGACAGGCTATATGGCCATTACTGCATTGCTGCTTGCCGTGCACAAATATGGCTGCCGAGTTTCCTGCACCGTGACAATGATTGCACTTCAAAAGTACTTCATTGGCTGTGAGATGATTTGGCATGTTCTCAGGTGGTGAGAGGTGCCGTATAAATGCCTCTTTGGGGATCACGCCTGTTGATTATAGAGGCCTAATATCAATGTTAGTTCAGCAGTAGATCGTTCTGGCCCTTGGGGATCTGATTATGGAGCAATGTGTTATAGAAACAGAGCTGTCAGCCACTGACATTATGGAGGCATGGTTACAAGGAGATCAAAGCTAGGAACTATATATTCAGGGATATAGTTGACTTTTTGAAAGGATGGAAAGGAGGGAAAGGATGGTGAAGTAGCATTGTTAGTACAGGGTGGAACAAATACAAGAAACAACCGTGGATTGGAAGATGCACGATCCATTTGGATAGAAGTAAGAAATAGCAAGGGGATAAGGAGGAGTAGTCTACAGTGTCTCTAACAGTAGCTATACTGTAGGACAAAGAATAAATCAGGAGAAAATGAGAACATGTGTCATAGGCATTACATTTTTGGGACAGTCAGATTGGCAGAAGTAGACAATTCCACAGTTTCACCTTCATCTGAGTGAAGAATTCTTTCCTTTCGTTAGGTCTAAATACCCTACCCCATATCCTGAGACTGTCACCCTGGTTCCAGATTCCCTAACCAAAGGAAAACATTGATGAGGAGTCACTGGACTCAAAACATTAACTCTGCTTTCTTCCTACAGATGCTACCAGCCTTACCTTCAGACTTACTGAGTTTTGCCAACAATTTCTGTTTTCGTTCCCAATCTTGAGCTTCCGCAGTTCTTTATTTTATCGCATAGCGTCTAGTTAGCCCAGCCCTAACCCTAAACCTAACCCTATACATTTCAAACACATTCCCCTCGCATCCTTCTAGTCACCACAGGTCCAATCAACCCAGTGTCTCCTTATAGGGCAATCCTGCCATCCCTGGTATCAGAGATAAAAGGTACTGCAGATGCTGGAGAATCTGAGATAACAAGCATGGGGCTGGATGAACACAGCAGGTCAAGCAGCATCATAGGAGCAGGAAAACTGGACGTTATCAGAGATAAAAGGTACTGCAGATGCTGGAGAATCCGAGATAACAAGGAAGTTTTCCTGCTCCTATGATGCTGCTTGACCTGCTGTGTTCATCCAGCCCCATGCTTGTTATCCCTGGTATCAGCCCGGTGAACCTCTACAGCACTCCCTCAATGGCAAGGATATCCTTTCTTGGATACAAAGACCAAAACTGCACACAGTTCTCCAGATGTGTCCTGTATAACTGCAATAAGACATCCTACTTGTGAACTCAAATCCTGTTGCAATGAAGACCAATGTATCATTTACCTTCCTAATTGCTTGCTGCATCTATCTTTCTACTATCGTTGACTGGTTTACAAGGATACACAGATCCCTTTGTATGTCCACACTTCCCTATATATCACCTAGTTAAATAATACTCTTCCCTTCTGTTTGTCACAATGAAGTGTATAACATTCACATTTAGCCATATTGTACTGCATCTGCCATGTGTTTGTCCAACTCACTCCAGGTGTGGTGCCTTGCATAACTGAAGCATAACATTCCTACTTTTGCATTCACTTCCCCTCGCAATAAGCAATAACATTCTACGAGCTTTCTTGATTACTTGCTGTACCTGCATACTAACCTGTGATTCATTATCTAGGATTCCCAGATCTCGCTGCACTGCAATCTCACCATTTAGATATGTTTCTCTTTTACTCCTTCAGCCAGAAAGGACAGTTGTACATTTTGCCACATTGCATTGCATTTGCCACATATTTGCCCACTCACTTAACCTTTCTGTATCCCTTTGTATCCCCTACGCCCCTTCACACCTCACTGAAGTCACTCAAGCGTCAGTCTAGTCAACCTCCTTTGAAACCCCTTCAATGTATTTTCACCCATCCTTAAACAAAGAGACCGAAATCACGCAAATTATTCTAGAGAGAATGCAGTTGCTAGAGCTGAGGGAGGTGACTAACAAATTAGGGTAATCTCACGTTAGAGAACGTCCTTCCACACAATTTTGTTTGTGAGATGTTGGTTTTAAAATTTACAACTTTGTCATGGAGGACAAGCGAAAATAAAATTAAATGCCACAGTAAACAGAGAATGGAAACAACAAAACCAATCAGGTTAATGTCCCAATAATATTGCTGTGACAGGAATGCAGTCTGAGATTGCTGGCCATGGTAATACGGATTTCAATTTGCAGACACTGCTACAGTATGTCTAACAGGAAGAACTGTTTGTGTTTAACTCTCTCTGACGCAGTTGCTTAATATCCAAATTACACATTCAATCATGAGTTAGGAAATGGATCTATGCCATAGCTCAGTGTCAGGAGAAAATCGTCTGTGAGAGGCAGACGATAAATACACAAAGAAGAAAATATCTATTATGTGAATACACAGTTCATATATCTGTGACATGCGATCTGAAAGCAAAACAAATGAAGGGCTGGGAAATGAATAAATCAGACTCGATTTAAAATATGTTAACGTTCCCTTCAAACACTGTAGTGCTTTAGGCTATACACTGCAAATTAGAGATTAAACAGTACATGGTACAATAGAGTAAAGAAAATACTGCATAACACACTAAACAGCCATCTTTTGGCTACCCCTCAATTCAAGGATGACATCCATTTAAGTTCGTGGGTTTCTGCTGACGTGTTGGCCCAGGCATCAAAGGCAGAATTTCTCTACTGGGACGCAGAGTACATGCTTGGAGATTTTTTTTGTCTCACAGTGTGATATAGCTAGATGGACACATCATGACCATTTTGACCAACTGGTAACAAGCTCCTCCCAGTTATTCGTGTCAATGATGCTGCACTTCAGGAAAAGCTTCACAGTGTCTTGGCAGCATTTTCTACATCCTCCTCTGGAATGCTGGGCCTTTTAGAGTTGAAAGCACATGCCATGAGGAGAGTAGGAACAGAAAGTGCTGGAGAAACTCAGCTGCTCTGGCAGCACCTATGGAGAGAGAAGCCAATGTGAATTCTTTCCGGAGTGGTAACTCCAAAGGAAAGCCACACTGGACTTGAAATTAAGGGGAACCAATTTAAGACTGAGATGAGGAGGAAAGTCTTCTCCCAGAGGGTTGTGAGTCTTCGGAACTCCTTGCCACAGAGAGCTGTGGGGACAGGGTCCTTGAGAATAATTAAGGCTGAGATAGATAGATTCTTGATCAGCAGGGGAATCAAGAGATAAAACATGGGGAAGTGGACATGAGGAATGTCAGATCAGCCATGATCCTATTAAATGGTGGGGTAGGTTGGAGGGACTGAACAGCCTACTCCTGTTCCTATTTCTGTCTCTCTTTCTCTCTCCCTCTCTCTCCAAAGGTGATGCCAGACCTGCTGAGTTTGTGCAGCATTCTCTGTTGTGACTTCAGATTTCCAGCACCTGCCGTATTTTGCCTCTATTTGTGACAGTAAAGGAGATGCTTATCAGCCACTGGGCATAGTGTCCAGTCCATTGCAATTGATTATGCAGGGGCTTTGCCTGAAGGTATGTGGAGCGGGCTTCAAAAAGGCACCAGGGTTTCTTTCATGGTCCATTCACTGAGCCTGAAGATTGCAATGAGGGTATTACTGATAGAATTTCTCCAGCACTCCTATGTGCCACTGATACACAGTTGGGGTCGCACTACAATACAGGATTGTGATGCTGACTATCGCTTTGTACATTAGAAAGTCTGTTGACTTGTGGAGGTCTTTGTTGTAAAACACTCATTGCTCTAGTGTGTAGAAGGCTGAGCTGGTGGAGCTGATCCAGTGTTGGGTCTCCTCATCAGTGGTGGCCTTTTGCATGAGGCGGCTATCCAAGTATAGGGAAGTGCTTGACAAATTCCAGATTCTCTCTTTCAACAGATTTGGGAGGTGAGATACTTGATTGACCACATCTGGGTTAATACATGAGATGTCTTTTGGCAACATTCAAGGGTCGCTCAAGTCTCTTGTACACAGAATAGAAGAGATGAAGATTAATTTAGAGACATAGAAAATAGGAGTTTTTTAAAAAATTCATTCATGGGATGAGGGCATCACTGGCTTGGCCAGCACTTATGGCCCAGAGGACAGTTAACAGCCAACCATATTGTTGTGCATCTGGAGTCGCATGTCGGCCAGACCAGGAAAGGACGGCAGTGTCCTTTCCTAAAGGACATTATTGAACCAGATGGGTTTTTCCTACAATTGACAATGGATTCATAGTCATCATTAGACTCTTAATTCCAGATGTTTAGAGAAGTTGAACTCAAATTCCACCATCTGCCTCGGCAGGATTTGAACGCCAATCCCTGGAACATTATCTGAGTCTCAGATTTAACAGTCCAGAAATAATACCACTTGGTCATCACTTTACAACAATCTAGGTTTTGCAGGCAGCTATTTCGTATCTTCCACTCTGCAGTCATAACGTCATGGAGCATTGCAGTGTTGCAATGGAGTTTCTTCATTATCTAAATTCTCAGAGTACAGTCCTCATGATTTTCTGAACTAAATTGAGTTTTTTGAAGAAGTAATGAGGAGGATTTATGAGGGCAGAGCAGTGGATGCAATCTATACACACTTCAGTGAGGCTTTTGATAAGGTTCCTCATGGTAGACTGGTCGGCAAACTTAGATCACATGGAATAGAGGGAGAAATAGCTATTTGGATACAGAACTGGCTCGACGGTAGAAAACAGAGGGTGATGGTGGACAGTAGCTATTAAGACTGGAAGCTTGTGTCCAGCAGTGTGCCACAAGGGTCGGTGCAGGGTCCACTGCTTTTTGTCATTCATATAAATGACTTGGATGTGAACATAGAGGGGTAGAGTTTGTAGGTTTGCAGATGACACCAAAATTGGAGGTGTAGTGGACAGCAAAAAAAGTTACCTCAGAGTACAATGGGACCTTGATCAGATGGACCGATGGGCTGAGGAGTGGCAGCTGGGAGTTTAATTTAGATAACTGTGAGGGGCTGCATTTTGGAAAGGCAAATCAGGGCAGGGCTTATACACTTAGTGGTAAGGTTGTTGCTGAACAAAGAGAGCTTGGAGTGCAGGTTCATAGTTCCTTGAAAGTGAAGTCACACATGGATGGGATAGTGAAGAAGGCATTTGGTATGTTTGTTTTTATTGGCCAGTGCATTGAGAATAAGAGTTGGGAGTATAAGAGTTGCAGCTGTATAGGACATTGATTAGACCACTACTGGAATACTGCATGCAATTCTGGTCTCCCTGCTATAGGAAGAATGTTGTGAAAGTAGAATGGGTTCAGGAAAGATTTACAAGGATGTTGATGGGGTTGGAGGGTTTGAGCTATAGGGAGAGGCTGAATAGGCTGGGGTTAGTTTCCCTGGAGCGTTGGACGCTGAGGGTGACCTTATACAGGTTTATAAAATCATGAGGGGCACAGATAGGATGAATAGTCAAGGTTTTTACCCTGGGATGATGGAGTCCAAAACTAGACGGCATAGGTTTAAGGTGAGAGAGGGAAAAGATTTAAAGGGGACACAAGGGGAAATATTTTCACGCAGAAGATGGTGCGTGTATGGAATGAGCTGCCAGAGGAAGAGGTGGAGGCTGGTACAATTACAGCATTTAAAAGGCATCTGGATGGGTATATGGATAGGAAGGGTTTAGAGGGACATGGGCCAAATGCTGGCAAATGGGACAAGATTTATATAGGATATCTGGTTGGCATGGACGAGTTGGACCAAAGGGTCTGTTTCTGTGCTGTATGACTCTATGACTCTAAATGCTTTCCTCGTGTTTACGAACGCCATGGAGAGATCCTGGTGCTATTTTCAGTGTTCTTCCAGCCTTTGTCTTCTAACATGTCAGAGGTTCATCTGGAGATGGAAATCTACAATAGTTTCTGGGAGGTTTTCCTCAGCCATGGGGAGTGGGTAATTCAGTAAGATGTGCGCCAGGAAATTCCCTGCAATGGACAAGATATCGTTCCCTTCTTGACAGTAGTTACAAACATTGCATTCCTGAAGTCAAGAGCAAATGTTTGCCAGCACTGAAGATCTCAGCAGCACCACTGTTTTGTTGTTTCTGGTTTGTTTCCTATAGCTCTCCCCCTGATGGATATCTATCCATGGAATCTAGCAGAAGGCATGGGGGAATAGCCCAGAAGAGCGCCAGCGGGTTTATAATTGGGGAGTTATTGGAAGTGTACTTTCCAATATTGACTGATCTCATTGTCATCCATAGCAGAAGAACAATATCCTGTGAAGAAAGGGGATTTTGCCTCCTTGACCTCGCTCAATGGATGGCCCTGGTAGCCTCAAAAAAACTTTGCATGCTGCGATGGTCAGCATATTATTGGATATCTTGGGTTCTTTCTGTCCTCAATACATGTCCTTCATCTTCCAGATTGGGCATCAGCTACATGCTGCATTCTTCATTTGCAACCTTGGGCTATTCTACCAGGAGGTGAGTGTTGCTCAGTTCGGCCACATATTTCAGTCTCGCTTTTAATCCAACCAGTCCTGTCACTGATGCTACTCAAACCTACAGGTCTGGCCACAGGAGACAAGGACGGTTGACTTTATTTCCCAATATTCTGTGTGAGGATGGGTTGCGAGTTGCACTTGGAATTTCTCCCTTTGGTTGGAGGGTAAATGCAGCGTGCAATGTTAAACAATGGACAGTGGATTAAATACAATTCATTTTTAACAGTCAGCATCATAGAGTAACACAGCACAGACTCAAACCTTTTGGTCCAACCAGTCCATACCAACCATAATCCCAAACTAAACTAGTCCCACCTGCCTGCTCCTGGCCCATATCCCTCCAAACCTTT
Source organism: Ginglymostoma cirratum (assembly GCA_024137785.1). Classification (NCBI taxonomy): domain Eukaryota; kingdom Metazoa; phylum Chordata; class Chondrichthyes; order Orectolobiformes; family Ginglymostomatidae; genus Ginglymostoma; species Ginglymostoma cirratum. Next base: position 5,476,755 of record JAHRHZ010000145.1, on the reverse strand, counting down.
CCTATTCATGTATTTATCCAAAAGTCTTTTAAATGCCGTAACTGTGCTCACATCCACCAATTCCTCAGGAAGTTCATTCTATATGCGAACCAGCCTCTGTGTAAAAAAATTGCCCCTCATGGCTCTTTAAATCTTTGGGCTTTCCAGAATGCCAGGTGTTAGTTATGGGCTGGTACATAATTAAGTTGATTGATATATTAAATCAGTGGTGAGAGTTACAGGCAGGTATCTTATCCAGAGGTTCAGGCATTTCATATTTAGAATAACGGACACCTGGGAGCGGGCCACAGGCTAGAATCTACTTGACGATTCCAATTTTCCACATTGGAGAGGGTTGCTACACTCAAATGTTCCTACAATGGAGCAACAAAGTCATTTATTATTTGGTTCCTCCTGCTGGGACTGGATGTGCATTTAGCAGGAATTGACCCCACAGCCTTTGACATCTTGGGTGGCACGGTGGCTGAGTGGTTAGCACTACAACCTCACAGCCCCAGGAACCCGGGTTTGATTCCAACCCCAGGTGACTGTCTGTGCGGAGTTTAAACATCCTCCCCGTGTCTGTGCGGGTTTCCTCCGGGTGCTCCGGTTTCCTCCCACAGTCCAAAGATGTGCAGGCTAGGTGGATTGGCCATGCTAAGTTGCCTGTTGTATTCAGGGGTGTGTGGGTTATGGGGGGATGGGTCTGGGTGGGATGCTGCGAGGGTCAGTGTGGACTTGTTGGGCCGAAGGGCCTGTTTCCACACTGTAGGGATTCTAATTCTAACGAACGAATGATCTCCTTGGCCATGGATAAATGTCACCAGCATTTGAGCTGGGGTGAGTCTGACTTGCTGTTAATGACAGTAGATAAGGCAGCAGCCAACATGGATTAATATTCCCTCATGTCTGGGGGAGAATGGAAAGGGCTCTACAGAGGCAGAGATGCCAAAATTAATTTCACTGAGTGTAAGTGTCTATGTTTGAGGGGTGAGAGATCGCCCGTCCTCTAACTCCTTGTCTGATGGCACTCTGCAACAGATTTTAAAAACTAAGTCCTTGTGACTTGCCGATGTGGGAGAAAGGATACATTGAACATGGGTAGCTCTTATCCTGACTGACTCCCCTCTGTCAGTGGGCAGTTCACTGGTTGGTATTAATGCAGCCAAATGGCCACTTCTCTTCATATTAAGTTTCATCACACTATGAAAACTGAAATTAACTCACCTAAATCATTGTTTTCTTTCCATTCATTCACAAGATGAAGGTATCACATTTATTGCCCCATCCCTAATTGCCCCAAGGGCAGTTAAGAGTGCACCACATTGCTGTGGGTCTGGACTCACACCTCGGCCAGACCAGGTAAGGATGGCAGTTTCCTTCCCTAAAGGACATTAGCGAACCAGATGGGTTTTTCCCAACAATCAATGCAACATTAGACTCTCAATCATGGATTTGTATTGCATTCAGATTCCACCATCTGCCTTGACAGGATTTGAAGCCAGGTCCCCAGAACGCTAGCTAGGTCTCCGGATTAACAGTCCAACAATAATACCACTCGGCCATCACCTTCCTCTTTCCTCCCTCTCTATGGGTCAGAGCACAAGGCCATGCCTTCCATAGCATCCAATCACATAGAGGTATTGTTACAAAGTTGTGCAGAGCATGCACGAATTGGTAGGCAGGAAGTTAGGATTTGTTGGTAAAAATGATAGTGGAGAAAAGCAGTGGGGATAGTGCTTTGTCTGTGCTTGGAAGTTTACAAGTACTGTATAGAGAGGCCCACAATTAAAACAAGTATATCTGAAGGCCTTACAGACGATAGGCAAAACAGCAGTTTTGTTTTGGTATCAAAACAACAAGTTTGAATTTAGCCAATTAATTTAAACTAAGCACCTATATACAGAAAACCAATTGAATTTACAACAAATTGTTTTCAGGTTGTCAAAACTATCATATTATAGGAAATTGATGAGTCATTGGGCGTATATTAGAAGGTGGTTTTTGAAAATCGGGGTGAGAGCTAACTGTCATCTGAGAGGAAGCAAGTCTGCCATCTGAGAAATAAACCCTGAGCTCTCAAAAGAAATCGCTAAGCTCTCTTAGAAAACACCATCTATCTGAGAAAGGTACCGCGGCATTTTAGCTCAAAGTCCTCACCAAAGAAATTACAGAGAAAAACATCCCTGACAGCAGAATCGGTAGAAGTAAGGCATGTGTGGTGTGGTGGAGAGAGCAGAATGTTCCAGAAGACACAGTGTGTATGAACTTGGAGAGATTAAGTTTTAATTTATTGTTGTATAAATGTTTTTATATAAACGGGACTTGTGTTTATTTGAACAGCATTCCAGTAGAATTTAGGCCAGTTAGGGAGTAATTAGTAGTTAGGGGGAACTGTTCAGTTTGGTAGTAAGTCTGTTAATTTGTTCACTACCAGGGCTAAATAAATAAATTGCTACTTGTTACTTATAATGTGGATATAAGGGATTTTCTTTCATTTAACCACTCTGTTAACAGATTACGAGGGGTGAGGTGAGCTTCTCTGGGTGTTTCAGATTTAATTATTGGAAGGAACCTGAACTCCCATCGTAAGAGGTTGGAGCTTGTGTTTTGGTTTAATTATCAGAGGGGTTCGACTTTCCCCTTCTCCGTAACGGCCATAAAGTCAACAAGGTACAGGAGATAGTAGGAACTGCAGATGCTGGAGAATCTGGGATAACAAGGTGTAGAACTGGATGAACACAGCTGGCCAAGCAGCATCAGAGGAGCAGGAAGGCTGACGTTTCGGGCCTAGACCCTTCTTCAGAAATTTCTGAAGAAGCGTCTAGGCCCGAAATGTCAGCCTTCCTGCTTCTCTGATGCTGCCTGGCCTGCTGTGTTCATCCAGCTCTACACCTTGTTATCCATGGTACAGAAGGAGGCCTTTTGGCCCTTTAGCCTATACTGGCTTCTGGTGGAACAATTCAGTCAGTCCCCCTACCTGCTCTATTCCCTTCAGTTCCATGATTGTAATGTAGGAAATGGGGCATTGCAATAAATGATGATTAATGGTGCTTCTAGCATTGATCTTTGAGGAATGCGTTTTGGCCAGGACAAGGAACAATTTCTGGTTCTTCTTTGAACGATGACATGAAACCTTAATTCTTCTTTTAAATTCGTTTACAGGACATGAGCATCGCCGGTGTGGCCAGCATTAATTGTCCATCCCTGAATGCTCAAACACTTGGCCATTTTCATGATAAAAGGGAGGTTAGATCTCTCCTTCAGCACCCTGGCCAGTGCTGATTATTGCACCGGAAGCCCACAGATTGGACCTTCTTAAAGTTGTGTCTTGCATCACTTGTTTTGTCCGTCTCCGTTACACGACGCAGTCCCTTTCAAACAACAAGAGTTTAGCGTTTGTATTTGTCAGTGACAGTGGTGCCAACTGCATGAAAAAATCCTGTTTCCAAAGCCACCCTCCCCACCCTAATATTCCTGAAGCAGTTTATGTGAAACGGTAGGGTAATCTCAATATACCCCTGTGAGAGAGCGGGGCTTTCAAACGGCACAATAGCAGGCAAATTACATCCAGAGCGAGCAACAGCCCTGAATCTTTTTATCCAGAGTAAAGAAAATGGTCAGGTTGGGCTAACAGATGACGAGAGTCTTTGATCAGAGCTCCGTTGTGACACAGAGGGAAGATCCTCTCACAAATCTTTACTTCGATCTGGCTCGGAGGACATAAGGTCTTGGAAATTTTGAAGGAAAAGAAAGCAGTGAAGTGGACTGACACAGAAGGAAGCTGGCTAACCTTACATATGCTTCCATATGGCCTAACTGATGTGCTCCTTTCAATGAGTCATCTTTTATTGACGTCTCAGTCAGTGCACTATCGAGATGACTGTTCGGCATGATGCAAGGGTCAGGCAGACCTTGCTTTCCGGTATTCCCCAAAGACACTTCTTCACCTTCAGAAGCAGACAGTGAAGCAGCAAGCCATTGCCAAGGACTGCGAGCTACATGGCTTCAGGCTTCCCTTGGCCTGGGGCCTCTCCTTTGCGGCCCACAGCTGCCTTGCTTGTGATCCCTCAGCAGAGATTGTTGACAGCCTTACCTCTTCCCCACGGTTATCTCCACCTCCAGGACCAAACTGACTTTGCCTCCAGAGGAACAGTCGAGCTGCCTCTGGGCACTGATTGATGTGCAGTGTGGGCTAGTGATATGCGAGTAAGGCCTAAAGCCCAACGTGGATTGTACCTTGGGCCCAAAGCCCCTGATGTGGCTCCAGTGTACTGTCAATGTCAGGGCCTGGAAAGGGGCTGCTTCGAATTTCTGACTTTAAAACGTGGGTTAAAGGTGGCCTGGTGGTTAGCACTGCTGGTTAGCACCAGGGACATGGGTTTTATTTCAGCCTTGGGTGACTGTCTGTGTGGAGTTTGCACATTCTCCACATGTCTGCGTGTGTTTCGTCCAGTTTCCTCCCACAGATCAAAGATGTGCAGGTTAGTTGGATTGGCCATACTAACTTGTCCATAGTGTCCAGGGATGTACAGGCTAGGTAGATTAGCCATGGGAATCGCAGGGTTATGGGGATTGGGTGGGATGCTCTTCAGAGGTTCAGGGTGAATCCAATGGGCTGAATAGCCTGCATTCACACTGTGGGGATTCTAATCGAACCCGGGTCCCTGATGCTGTGAGGCAGCAGTGCTAGCCACTGAGCCACCAGTGATCTAGATAGATTTTTCCAAAATGGATGTACATTTGTCATGGTCATCAACTTTATATTTTTGATTTACTCATTGAATTTTTAATAATTTCTTTGTCAATGTCACTGGGGCTCAGTTGGAGGGTAAAGTGCGGGCTGGTAGGATACAGATAGGAAGGTCCTAACCATCTCTGTGGCATTGTGGCTTGGTGGGTTAGCCATGGTGAATGCGGTATTATGGGGTTAGGTTTTGGGGCTGGGTCTGGGTGGGATGCTGTTTGGAGAGTCGGTCTGGGCTCATTAGGCCGAATGGTCTGCTTTCACACTGTAGCGATTCAATGGTTATAAATATGGATCTGAATTTCCAGTGATTAGCTGAAAGAATGATACAGGATTTCACATTTTAAAACTTTCAGTGTAACAAATTAGTAAAAAAAAACTATTGACCAAACACTCTTCTTTTGTAGGCAACTTATATTTTAAGCCAAAGCACGGATGTTCACCTTTGTAGTTATCACACATGGAAACAAAACACTTTTCACTGTATCTTCAAGGTATATATGACAATCAATAAATAAATCATTCACCATTCATTCATTCACATTGCCTTCTCCATGGAATTACTGTCCATGGAGCAAAAGTCCATCGTTGCCTCCAGCTTCCACTGGGCTCCCGTATCCCAGATATGCCAAGCAGTAACTTTGAGTGCCTGTTTCCAGGTGTTTTCCTCAGTTTATGGACCATTGAAGCCTTTGCTAATAGTTCTTCTTATTCCCTGGCCATGCCAAAACAAATCTCCCCAGAATCCGTCGAAAGCTCTAGGATGCGTCGTTTCAATGTTAGACTGTCTCTCTTTTGTATTTTGGCCTTATGCTGTCAAGCAGCCTACTGACTGCACAGAACCTTCAGTGCCCATCTATGAGATTCATTGCTGTGTAGGGAAGCATGTAACCTGATCGCAAACATGGCTCCCTCCGCCATATTCTTGACAATACGTAGCACATTAAACTCTCCTTTGAGCAAAACTATTAGTTACCTTTTACCAAACCTTTCTTTCCTTTAGAAGTAAACAGCTAGTTTACAGCACGATATGTATGTTTACATTCCTGGCACTGACAACAACTTTCTGGGAATTAGGAGGGCTCAGAGTCTCTTCAGTGTAAACTCATGGACTGCTGCCATTGTTTGTAACAAATACTTTATACCTTCTTCTCTGTAAAATAGTCTAAATCTTCTTTTGATTTCTAACAGTCAATGAAACTGGCCTTACTGTCAGACAGAGATCAGAACATGTCATACAAGCTTCTTCATTTACCCTCAATTTAAAGGTACAGTCCCAAAACATCATGATCATATAAACCTCATGCCTGCAACCTAATTTACTTATCCCCTTTTACTTACGCGATATACATAACATGCATCTCAGCCCTCTTTCACCCTGCTCCTTTTTATATGAGGACAGTTGAGACTCCTATTAATATCCGCCACGTGAATACAATTTACAGCCTACTTATAGATAATTAATGAGGGGCTCCTGTGGTGCAGAGGGAGTGTCTATACCTCTGGGCCAGGAGACCTTGGTATACGAGCCATCTGCTCTAGGTGTGTCTCTGAAAAGGTCGATATATAAATTACAATTACACTTTGGGACTGTCAGAGTTGTCATGAAAATGCATAAAAAGTGACACTAAAATCTAGGAAGTACAGTGAAAAATAGCGCAAACCACAACAAGGGAACAGAGGAAAGAGCTGTGTTAAACAATAACCATGAAGCCAGAGAGGAAAAGATTGTCAATTTCTATCTGATCAATAAAATGGTGATGATAGTCAATTAATACTTTATACCAGTCCTAAAGAGAAAGATGTCACAGAGGAGATTAATCCTCAATCAATTGCTTGAGAGTCTGATGAGAAACGTTGTAATGAATGTGAGAATACGTTTAGATAAAGAAGGTAGACTTGTATTTGTATAACAACTTTCATGATCAGAAGACACCTTTCCAGTCAATGCAGGACTTTTGAAGTACAGTTGTTGTTGTACTATAGGAAATAAAGCAGCCATTTTACGTACAAGCAGCTAAGATTTACCAGGACGTTGCTGGACTAGATGGTTTGAGTTATAAGGAGAAGCTGAATAGGCTGGGACTTTCAAACCCTGAAGCATAGAAGCCGAGAGGTGATCGTATGGAGGTTTATGAAATCATGAGGGACATGGAGAGGAGGAACAGCCAAGGTTTTTTTCCCCAGGGTAGGGGGCAGTCCAAAACTAGATGGCATAGGTTTCAGGTGAAAGGGAAAAGATTTAGAAGGGATATGAGGTGCACCTTTTTCACGCAGGTGGTGATGCGTGTATGGAATGAGTTGCCAGAGGAAGTGGTGGAGGCAGAAACAATTACAACATTTAAAAAGCACCTGGATGGGTATGTGAATAGGAAGGTTTTAGAGGGATATGGGCTAAATGGTGGCAAATGGGACTAGTTCAGTTTAGGAAACCTGGTTGGCGTGGACGAGTTGGGCCGAAGGCCCTGTTTCTGTGCTGCATGACACTATAAGGTTGGTTGAAAGATCATTATTGGCCAGGACACCAGAACAAACTCTCCTTTGAAATAGTATTTAAAAACCACCTACGAGGGTAGAAAGTATTTAGTGTCTGACCTGTAAAGTCAGTGTAATGTTGTGCTATCTATGTTTTGACTTCACATCTTGGGAGCGAGACATGAGCTTAGAACCTTCTGATTCTAATCAATGGGTGTTATCCACGGAGTCAGAACTAGCCACGTGTTCTCTGGCCTTTGTGAAGCACTCTGAGACATGACAAGATAGCATAAAATGAACTTGAGGGAATCTTAGGATTGCGTTGGAATATTCTGTCATTTCCTCTGTACATAAACTGCTACCATTAAAACTTAGAGATAACAAGCATGGGGCTGGATGAACACAGCAGGTCAAGCAGCATCATAGGAGCAGGAAAACTTGACGTTTCAGGCCTAAACCCTTCATCAGAAAATGATGAAG